>JARGYO010005626.1:215320018-215598613 GCA_029206835.1 Rana muscosa | reverse complement strand
GGAGAGGACAGAGAGGGAGATTAAAGTCCTCAATAGAGGAAAAAACTAAACTCAGCTTCAGGAGAAGAGGAGGGATGTCCCCATCTTCTCGCCTTTTCCTCTGATTGGATGTCCGGGGGGAGAATTCCTGCGCTGTGCGGAGTGTTTGTGGACCGGGCTGTCCACCCCTCACACCTCATTCTACCTTATTCCTTATTATTCCCTCCACATCTGGGTCAGGTGACAACCACCCCATAGAACATGTTATGTGACACGTGAGCAGCACAGGGAGGCAGGAAACACGTGCCAGAAAATCAACACATTTCTCTGCATTCCATTTATCTGCTGCAGAATCCTGACTGTGCCCAACATAGAGGAGAGCGATGACTCATCGCCTGTATGTGTGCTCCCATCCCACCCATCCCGGCTCCCACCCTCCGATCCCCAACATTCCGATCCCCTCCCTCCGATCCCATCCTTCCCGGCTCCCACCCTCCGATCCCCTCCCTCCGATCTCCTCCCTCCGATCCCCACTCTCCGATCCCCTCCCTCCGATCTCCTCCCTCCGATCCCC
The DNA here is from genome assembly GCA_029206835.1 of Rana muscosa. NCBI lineage: Eukaryota > Metazoa > Chordata > Amphibia > Anura > Ranidae > Rana > Rana muscosa. The sequence continues at coordinate 215,598,060 of JARGYO010005626.1, read as the reverse complement.
ACTCTCCGATCCCACCCTCCGATCCCCTCCCTCTGATCCCCAACATCTAATCCCCTCCCTCCGATCCCCAACATCCGATCCCCAACATCCGATCCCCACCCTCCGATCCCCAACATCCGATCCCCACCCTCCGATCCCCAACATCCGATCCCCTCCCTCCGATCCCATCCTTCCCGGCTCCCACCCTCCGATCCCCTCCCTCCGATCCCCTCCCTCCGATCTCCTCCCTCCGATCCCCACCCTCCGATCCCCAACATCTGATCCCCTCCCTCCAATCCCCAACATCCGATCCCCACCCTCCGATTCCCTCCCTCCGATCCCCAACATCCGATCCCCACCCTCCGATCCTCACCCTCCGATCCCCTCCCTCCGATCCCCAACATCCGATCCCCTCCCTCCGATCCCATCCTTCCCGGCTCCCACCCTCCGATCCCCTCCCTCCGATCTCCTCCCTCTGATCCCCACCCTCCGATCCCCACCCTCCGATCCCCTCCCTCCGATCCCCAACATCTGATCCCCTCCCTCCGATCCTCAACATCTGATCCCCTCCCTCCGATCCCCAACATCCGATCCCCTCCCTCCGATCTCCTCCCTCTGATCCCCACCCTCCGATCCCCTCCCTCCGATCCCCAACATCCGATCCCCTCCCTCCGATCCCATCCTTCCCGGCTCCCACCCTCCGATCCCCTCCCTCCGATCTCCTCCCTCCGATCCCCACCCTCCGATCCCCTCCCTCCGATCCCCAACATCTAATCCCCTCCTTCCGATCCCCTCCCTCCGATCCCCAACATCCGATCCCCACCCTCCGATCCCCTCCCTCCGATCCCCAACATCCGATCCCCAACCTCCGATCCCAACATCCGATCCCCTCCCTCCGATCCCATCCTTCCCGGCTCCCACCCTCCGATCCCCTCCCTCCGATCTCCTCCCTCTGATCCCACCCTCCGATCCCCACCCTCCGATCCCCTCCCTCTGATCCCCAACATCTGATCCCCTCCCTCCGATCCTCAACATCTGATCCCCTCCCTCCGATCCCCAACATCCGATCCCCTCCCTCCGATTCCATCCTTCCCGGCTCCCACCCTCCGATCCCCTCCCCTCCGATCTCCTCCCTCCGATCCCCACCCTCCGATCCCCTCCCTCCGATCCCCAACATCTGATCCCCTCCCTCCGATCCCCTCCCTCCGATCCCCAACATCCGATCCCCACCCTCCGATTCCCTCCCTCCGATCCCCAACATCCGATCCCCACCCTCCGATCCTCACCCTCCGATCCCCTCCCTCCGATCCCCAACATCCGATCCCCTCCCTCCGATCCCATCCTTCCCGGCTCCCACCCTCCGATCCCCTCCCTCCGATCTCCTCCCTCTGATCTCCACCCTCCGATCCCCAACCTCCGATCCCCCTCCCTCCGATCCCCAACATCTGATCCCCTCCCTCCGATCCTCAACATCTGATCCCCACCCTCCGATCCCCTCCCTCCGATCCCCAACATCCGATCCCCACCCTCCGATCCCCACCCTCTGATCCCCAACATCTAATCCCCACCCTCCAATCCCCACCCTCCGATCCCCTCCCTCCGATCCCCAACATCCGATCCCCACCCTCCGATCCCCTCCCTCCGATCCCCAACATCCGATCCCCTCCCTCCAATCCCATCCTTCCCGGCTCCCACCCTCCGATCCCCTCCCTCCGATCTCCTCCCTCTGATCCCCACCCTCCGATCCCCACCCTCCGATCCCCTCCCTCCGATCCCCAACATCTGATCCCCTCCCTCCGATCCCCTCCCTCCGATCCCCAACATCCGATCCCCACCCTCCGATCCCCAACATCCGATCCCCAACATCTAATCCCCACCCTCCGATCCCCAACATCTAATCCCCACTCTCCGATCCCCTCCCTCCGATCCCCAACATCCGATCCCCACCCTCCGATCCCCACCCTCTGATCCCCAACATCTAATCCCCACCCTCCGATCCCCAACATCCGATCCCCTCCCTCCGATCCCCTCCCTCCGATCCCCAACATCCGATCCCCACCCTCCAATCCCCACCCTCCGATCCCCATCCTCCGATCCCCCAATTTCCCAAATATCCCATCTATGCCTTCTGTGTCCTCTCCCTCCTAGAGTGTAAGCTCTTCTACCCTCCTGTATCCTCCCTTATACCCTAATAGAGTGTAAGCTCTTCTACCTCCTGTATCCCCCCTTATACCCTAATAGAGTGTAAGCTCTTCTACCTCCTGTATCCTCCCTTATACCCTAATAGAGTGTAAGCTCTTCTACCTTCTGTATCCCCCCTTATACCCTAATAGAGTGTAAGCTCTTCTACCTCCTGTATCCTCCCTTATACCCTAATAGAGTGTAAGCTCTTCTACCTCCTGTATTCTCCCTTATACCCTAATAGAGTGTAAGCTCTTCTACCTTCTTATCCTTCCTTATACCCTAATAGAGTGTAAGCTCTTCTACCTCCTGTATCCTCCCTTATACCCTAATAGAGTGTAAGCTCTTCTACCTCCTGTATCCTCCCTTATACCCTAATAGAGTGTAAGCTCTTCTACCTTCTGTATCCCCCCTTATACCCTAATAGAGGGTAAGCTCTTCTACCTTCTGTATCCCCCCTTATACCCTAATAGAGTGTAAGCTCTTCTACCTCCTGTATCCTCCCCTTATACCCTAATAGAGTGTAAGCTCTTCTACCTCCTGTATCCTCCCTTATACCCTAATAGAGTGTAAGCTCTTCTACCTCCTGTATCCTCCCTTATACCCTAATAGAGTGTAAGCTCTTCTACCTCCTGTATCCTCCCTTATACCCTAATAGAGTGTAAGCTCTTCTACCTCCTGTATCCTCCCTTATACCCTAATAGAGTGTAAGCTCTTCTACCTCCTGTATCCTCCCTTATACCCTAATAGAGTGTAAGCTCTTCTACCTCCTGTATCCTCCCTTATACCCTAATAGAGTGTAAGCTCTTCTACCTTCTGTATCCTCCCTTATACCCTAATAGAGTGTAAGCTCTTCTACCTTCTGTATCCTCCCCTATACCCTAATAGAGTGTAAGCTCTTCTACCTTCTGTATCCTCCCTTATACCCTAATAGAGTGTAAGCTCTTCTACCTCCTGTATCCCCCCTTATACCCTAATAGAGTGTAAGCTCTTCTACCTTCTGTATCCTCCCCTATACCCTAATAGAGTGTAAGCTCTTCTACCTCCTGTATCCTCCCTTATACCCTAATAGAGTGTAAGCTCTTCTACCTCCTGTATCCCCCCCTTATACCCTAATAGAGTGTAAGCTCTTCTACCTTCTGTATTCTCCCTTATACCCTAATAGAGTGTAAGCTCTTCTACCTCCTGTATCCTCCCGTATACCCTAATAGAGTGTAAGCTCTTCTACCTCCTGTATCCTCCCTTATACCCTAATAGAGTGTAAGCTCTTCTACCTCCTGTATCCCCCCTTATACCCTAATAGAGTGTAAGCTCTTCTACCTCCTGTATCCTTCCTTATACCCTAATAGAGTGTAAGCTCTTCTACCTTCTGTATCCTCCCTTATACCCTAATAGAGTGTAAGCTCTTCTACCTTCTGTATCCTCCCCTATACCCTAATAGAGTGTAAGCTCTTCTACCTTCTGTATCCTCCCTTATACCCTAATAGATTGTAAGCTCTTCTACCTTCTGTATCCTCCCTTATACCCTAATAGAGTGTAAGCTCTTCTACCTCCTGTATCCTCCCTTATATCCTAATAGAGTGTATGCTCTTCTACCTTCTGTATCCTCCCTTATACCCTAATAGATTGTAAGCTCTTCTACCTTCTGTATCCTCCCGTATACCCTAATAGAGTGTAAGCTCTTCTACCTTCTGTATCCTCCCTTATACCCTAATAGAGTGTAAGCTCTTCTACCTCCTGTATCCCCCCTTATACCCTAATAGAGTGTAAGCTCTTCTACCTCCTGTATCCTCCCTTATACCCTAATAGAGTGTAAGCTCTTCTACCTTCTGTATCCTCCCTTATATCCTAATAGAGTGTAAGCTCTTCTACCTCCTGTATCCTCCCTTATACCCTAATAGAGTGTAAGCTCTTCTACCTTCTGTATCCTCCCTTATACCCTAATAGAGTGTAAGCTCTTCTACCTTCTGTATCCTCCCTTATACCCTAATAGAGTGTAAGCTCTTCTACCTTCTGTATCCCCCCTTATACCCTAATAGAGTGTAAGCTCTTCTACCTCCTGTATCCTCCCTTATACCCTAATAGAGTGTAAGCTCTTCTACCTCCTGTATTCTCCCTTATACCCTAATAGAGTGTAAGCTCTTCTACCTTCTTATCCTTCCTTATACCCTAATAGAGTGTAAGCTCTTCTACCTTCTGTATCCTCCTTATACCCTAATAGATTGTAAGCTCTTCTACCTTCTGTATCCTCCCTTATACCCTAATAGAGTGTAAGCTCTTCTACCTTCTTATCCTTCCTTATACCCTAATAGAGTGTAAGCTCTTCTACCTTCTGTATCCTCCCTTATACCCTAATAGAGTGTAAGCTCTTCTATCTTCTGTATCCTCCCCTATACCCTAATAGAGTGTAAGCTCTTCTACCTTCTCTATCCTCTGGTGGGCATTGAGCCCAGGATCCCAGCGCTGGCTGATCCTATGATGTAGCTTATAAAACATAGGAGTCTTTTAGCGGCTTTGAGCGACGGGTCTGGAGAATTGAACAGTAAAAGGCGTTTTAAAACCAATTTTCCCAGCCTGGCACCATGTTGCCATAGTAATACGGCAGTACGGGAGTCAGTGAGTCCACGGATCAGCAGTTTTCAGTGTCGGAGGATTGGAGTTGCTGTCTTTCAGCGCCCACTGCTTCAGCAGCAGGATATATATAAAGAAATTTATTGTTAGCAGGGCTGCTTTAAAGAGAACCTGTCACCTGAACATCGATTCTGGCAGCCCAAGCAGACTCAGAGCTTCCACCCTATAGTATTCCCCTTCACTCCTTCCACGGCACCTACTAAAAGGTTATGTAGGGAGGTGAGGAGAGGGGCAGGGGAGCTGGGGCAGCACAGACAGTAATTAGATACTCCCAGAAGACTTGAAGGAAAAGTTTTGGGGATTTTAAAGGCGCCACATACAGATAGTAATAGTTTTTATTAAACGTTCATCATTTATTGGTCAAAACACGTTAAAAACATTTCAGAATAAAATCATTTCCAATCTTAACATGTATCTTGCTGTTGTTATTTCAATAGCGGTATCAAAATATTCACTCCCAACATGTTTCGCCCATTGGGCTTCTTCAGGATAGATACTCCCATGCAAAGGTGTGCGCAGCCAATTGCATTAGGGTGCGGAGCCCTAGTATACACACACGCATACAGGCACACACACTCACTTTAAATTAATGTAAACAAATATTTTTATTAATGTTTTTATACATTTTACATCTTATGGCAGAGCCGGTCAGAGGGAGAGAGAGGGGGGTGAGAGAGAGAGATAGAGGAGGGTGAGAGGTATAGGAGAGGAGTGAAAGTGAGAGGTGGGTGAGAAAGAGGGGGGTGGGAGAGAAATATGGTGGGGGGGTAAGAAAGAGAGGGAGGGGAGAGAAATATAGAGAGAGGGTGAAAAAGAGAGAAAGAGGGTGGTGAGAGGTAAAAGGGGGTGAGAGGGGGTGAGAAAGAGAGGGGGTTGAGAGAAATATAAAGAGGGATGAGAAAGAGAGGAGGGTGAGAGAGAGGGGGTGTGAGAGAAAGGGGGGGTGAGGGTGAGAGAGAGGGGGGCAAGAGAGAGGGAGCGATGGAGGGAGAGAGAAAGAGGAAGTGAGGTTGTGAGAGAGAGAAGGGTGAGAGAAAGGGAGAGGGGATGAGAGAAAGAGGAAGTGAGGTTGTGAGAGAGAGAGCAAGAGAAGGGGGAGAGAGAGATGAAAGGTGAGAGAAAGGGATGTGAGAGAGAGGGGGTGTGGGGGGGGAGTGAGAGAGAGAGAGAAAGGGGGGCGAGAGAGAGAGAGACGGGTGATGAGAAGGGGTGAAAGTGAGAGAAAGAGAGGGGGTGAGGGTGAGAGAGAAGAGGGTGACTGTGAGAGAGGGAGTATGTGAAAGAGAGGAAATTGAGGGGGGGGTGAGAGAAAGAGAGGGGTGAGAGAAAGAGGAAGTGAGATTGTGAGAGAGAGAGAGCGAGAGAGGAGGGTGAGAGAAAGGGAGAGGGGGTGAGAGAAAGAGGAAGTGAGATTGTGAGAGAGAGAGAGAGAGAAGGGGGAGGGAGAGATGAAAGGTGAGAGAAAGGGAAGTGAGAGAGAGGGGGTGTGGGGGGTGGGAGTGAGAGAGAGAGAAAGGGGGGTGAGAGAGAGAGGGGTGATGAGAAGGGGTGAAAGTGAGAGAAAGAGAGGGGGTGAGGGTGAGAGAGAAGAGGGTGACTGTGAGAGAGGGGGATGTGAAAGAGAGGAAGGGTGAGAGAAAGGGGGGTGAGGGTGAGAGAGAGGGGGATAAGAGAGAGGGGCGATAGGGGGAGAGAGAGGGAGAGCGAGAGAGGAGGGAGAGAGAAAGAGGAAGTGAGGTTGTGAGAGAGAGAGCGAGAGAGGAGGGTGAGAGAAAGGGAGAGGGGGTGAGAGAAAGAGGAAGTGAGGTTGTGAGAGAGAGAGCGAGAGAAGGGGGAGAGAGAGATGAAGGTGAGAGAAAAGGAAATGAGAGAGAGGGGGTGTGGGGGGGGAGTGAGAGAGAGAAAGGGGGTTGAGAGAGAGAGACGGGTGATGAGAAGGGGTGAAAGTGAGAGAAAGAGAGGGGGTGAGGGTGAGAGAGAAGAGGGTGACTGTGAGAGAGGGAGGATGTGAAAGAGAGGAGATTGAGGGGGGGTGAGAGAGAGGAGGGTGAGAGAAAGAGAGAGGGGTGATAGAAAGAGGAAGTGAAGTTGTGAGAGAGAGAGAGCGAGAGAGGAGGGTGAGAGAAAGGGAGAGGCGGTGAGAGAAAGAGGAAGTGAGGTTGTGAGAGAGAGAGCGAGAGAGGAGGGTGAGAGAAAGGGAGAGGGGGTGAGAGAAAGAGGAAGTGAGGTTGTGAGAGAGAGAAGGGGGAGGGAGAGATGAAAGGTGAGAGAAAGGGATGTGAGAGAGAGGGGGTGTGGGGGGGGAGTGAGAGAGAGAGAGAGAAAGGGGGGCGAGAGAGAGAGAGACGGGTGATGAGAAGGGGTGAAAGTGAGAGAAAGAGAGGGGGTGAGGGTGAGAGAGAAGAGGGTGACTGTGAGAGAGGGAGTATGTGAAAGAGAGGAAATTGAGGGGGGGTGAGAGAAAGAGAGGGGTGAGAGAAAGAGGAAGTGAGATTGTGAGAGAGAGAGAGCGAGAGAGGAGGGTGAGAGAAAGGGAGAGGGGGTGAGAGAAAGAGGAAGTGAGATTGTGAGAGAGAGAGAGAGAGAGAGAGAGAAGGGGGAGGGAGAGATGAAAGGTGAGAGAAAGGGAAGTGAGAGAGAGGGGGTGTGGGGGTGGGAGTGAGAGAGAGAGAGAAAGGGTGTGAGAGAGAGAGGGGTGATGAGAAGGGGTGAAAGTGAGAGAAAGAGAGGGGGTGAGGGTGAGAGAGAAGAGGGTGACTGTGAGAGAGGGGGGATGTGAAAGAGAGGAAGGGTGAGAGAAAGGGGGGGGTGAGGGTGAGAGAGAGGGGGATAAGAGAGAGGGGCGATAGGGGGAGAGAGAGGGAGAGCGAGAGAGGAGGGAGAGAGAAAGAGGAAGTGAGGTTGTGAGAGAGAGAGCGAGAGAGGAGGGTGAGAGAAAGGGAGAGGGGGTGAGAGAAAGAGGAAGTGAGGTTGTGAGAGAGAGAGCGAGAGAGGAGGGTGAGAGAAAGGGAGAGGGGGTGAGAGAAAGAGGAAGTGAGGTTGTGAGAGAGAGAGCGAGAGAAGGGGGAGAGAGAGATGAAAGGTGAGAGAAAAGGAAATGAGAGAGAGGGGGTGTGGGGGGGGGAGTGAGAGAGAGAGAGAAAGGGGGTTGAGAGAGAGAGACGGGTGATGAGAAGGGGTGAAAGTGAGAGAAAGAGAGGGGGTGAGGGTGAGAGAGAAGAGGGTGACTGTGAGAGAGGGAGGATGTGAAAGAGAGGAGATTGAGGGGGGTGAGAGAGAGGAGGGTGAGAGAAAGAGAGAGGGGTGATAGAAAGAGGAAGTGAAGTTGTGTGAGAGAGAGAGCGAGAGAGGAGGGTGAGAGAAAGGGAGAGGGGTGAGAGAAAGAGGAAGTGAGGTTGTGAGAGAGAGAGAGCGAGAGAGGAGGGTGAGAGAAAGGGAGAGGCGGTGAGAGAAAGAGGAAGTGAGGTTGTGAGAGAGAGAGAGAGAGAGCGAGAGAGGAGGATGAGAGAAAGGGAGAGGGGTGAGAGAAAGAGGAAGTGAGGTTGTGAGAGAGAGAGAGAGCGAGAGAGGAGGGTGAGAGAAAGGGAGAGGGGGTGAGAGAAAGAGGAAGTGAGGTTGTGAGAGAGTGAGAGAGAAGGGGGAGGGAGAGATGAAAGGTGAGAGAAAGGGAAGTGAGAGTGAGGGGGTGTGGGGGGGGAGTGAGAGAGAGAGAAAGGGGGGTGAGAGAGCGAGGGGTGATGAGAAGGGGTGAAAGTGAGAGAAAGAGAGGGGGTGAGGGTGAGAGAGAAGAGGGTGACTGTGAGAGAGGGGGGATGTGAAAGAGAGGAAGGGTGAGAGAAAGGGGGGTGCGGGTGAGAGAGAGGGGGGTAAGAGAGAGGGGCGATAGGGTGAGAGAGAGAGAGGAGGGTGAGAGAAAGAGGAAGTGAGGTTGTGAGAGAGAGAGCGAGAGAAGGGGGAGAGAGAGATGAAAGGTGAGAGAAAGGGAAGTGAGAGAGAGGGGGTGTGGTGGGGGAGTGAGAGAGAGAGAGGGGGTGAGGGTGAGAGAGAAGAGGGTGACTGTGAGAGAGGGGGGATGTGAAAGAGAGGAAGGGTGAGAGAAAGGGGGGGTGAGGATGAGAGAGAGGGGGATAAGAGAGAGGGGCGATAGGGTGAGAGAGAGGGAGAGCGAGACAGGAGGGTGAGAGAAAGAGGAAGTGAGGTTGTGAGAGAGAGAGCGAGAGAAGGGGGAGAGAGAGATGAAAGGTGAGAGAAAGGGAAGTGAGAGAGAGGGGGTGTGGGGGGGGAGTGAGAGAGAGAGAGAGGGGGGTAAGAGAGAGGGGCGATAGGGTGAGAGAGAGAGAGGAGGGTGAGAGAAAGAGGAAGTGAGGTTGTGAGAGAGAGAGCGAGAGAAGGGGGAGAGAGAGATGAAAGGTGAGAGAAAGGGAAGTGAGAGAGAGGGGGTGTGGGGGGGAGAGAGAGAGAGGGGGGTGAGAGAGCGAGGGGTGATGAGAAAGGGTGAAAGTGAGAGAAAGATAGGGGGTGAGGGTGAGAGAGAAGAGGGTGACTGTGAGAGTGGGGGGATGTGAAAGAGAAGAGATTGAGGGGGGTGAGAGAGAGGAAGGGTGAGAGAGTGAGATGGGGTAGAGAGAGGGGGGATGAGAAAGAGAGGAGATTGAGGGGGGGGGGTGAGAGATTGAGGGGGGGTGAGAGAGTGAGATGGGGTAGAGAGAGGGGGGATGAGAAAGAGTATGCCTGCTACTTGCAATTGTGGCCTCCCAGAGGCTCACACTTCTGTACATTGAATGATAAACTGGCACCTGGGGTGATAAGGGTTTGCCCAGGCACACCCGGCACACCCCCTGTGCACGCCTGTGCTCCCAGAAGAAGATGGGGCTATGACATGCAAAAAGGGAGGGGGTTTCTCTGTAACGTCAGTTTGGGGTCAGATTGTTTTTTAGAGTCATGCTTATGGGGGTTTGCTTTACTGTTGGGGGTAGAAGTTTACCGGTATAAAGGTATGCATGCTTTACCTACTGGTCTCACTCAGTACCCTCCTCTAAATATGTGGGGATTGCCCATCATGCCCAATTTATAGTGTGCCCGATTCCGAGTGCCCCATATCTCTGAGATAGAACTCCACCAGGCCTCAAGCTCCTCTCCGCTCCACCTATGGTGCTCCAGCTGTCAGCACAGGGATCTGAACCTGTGACCTCTGCTGTGTCTGGAAGTATCTCTTCTTGCTGAACTGCCTGAGATGCTGGACAGCTCCCTTGACAATTCCTTGGACCATCTTGCCTTGAACCTTGTTTCTGGTAAACCTTGAACTCTTTGCTCCTCCCATGAACTTTCCATTTAAGCTATGCCTGTGCTCTCTCCAGCCAATATCTCACCATTGTCACTCCTGCTGCTGTCCATATCTTCGCTAACATTCGTTACTGACCTTTGGCTTGTCTCCAGACTACTCTTCCGCATGGTCCCAACTTGCAACCACTCGTTACTGACCTTTGGCTTGTTCCCAGACTACTCTTCCGCATGATCCCAACTTGCAACCACTCGTTACTGACCTTTGGCTTGTTCCTCGACTACTCTTCCGCTTGATCCCAACTTGCAACCACTTGTTACTGACCTTTGGCTTGTTTACTGACTACGCTTCTGCTTGGTCCGGCAAGCGGGGGAAAGCTGGGGCTTACCCTATGATGTGACGGGTGACCCCGCCCCCTCGTACGTCATGGGGGTTTCGTGTGGAGTGGAGACTGGAGGAGACTGCAGCGCTGGACATCGGATCACCGCGGGACATAGAGAACAACGCGGGACACTGGATTACATCGCTGGAATGTTTTTTTTTTTAATAAAGGACTTCCTTCTCCGACTTAATCCGACTTGCTCAACTTCTGGTGGGGCGATCCTGAGGACTGCCACCTAGTACCAACATGCAGCAAAACCCATCTCCACCACCATGGTGATTATGAGTTAGTGCTTAGACCTCGCACCTTGGGGGATCCTGCATCATCCACCAGAGTGAACTGCTTGTGAACCTATCCTGCTGGTCGGTGGGAGCCTCTCTACTGCTATAGCTACTGATCTCCAAGCCTGACCCCTGACCGTGACACTGGCACAGACATCATATTCTCCATCTCACTTATCTCTGACCCTACTAAGGGGGAAAATTAACAATTTCCAATGCAAAGCCCACCTAATCCCATTTAATCCACCCAAGGTTACCTGACTCATTTGTTCCTACTTTGGTCCTAACCAACTTTGCACTCTGGAGCTCTATGTAGCCAGGCCCTTACCTTCTTAAGTGTTATCTACAGGCAGATTCTCCTTAATGGTGTGCAGTAAAGGAGTCCACATACAAGTAACTTTTTACTGGAATGTTCCTTTGCAATAGCATTAACTTTCAACCTCACAAATCTGTTAACAGTCTTGTGTCATAATTGGATTACCAACAAGAGCACTGTCTCTGTAGGCCACCCAACTCCATATGGAAGAAGAGGACCTCTCACACTTCACCTCACTTCCTTAAAGGAAACATGCTGTAAGATCCCCAGGGGAGCATGGTGGGAGAGCCTCTGATGTGATGGGAGGACCTCTAAAGTGAAGAGAACCTTTAATGTGATGGGGCACCTCTGATGTGATGGGGGGACCTCTGATGTGATGGGGGTCCTCTGATGTGATGGGGGTCCTCTGATGTGATGGGGGGACTTCTGATGTGATGGGGGACCTGTGATGTGATGGGGAACCTGTGATGTGATGGGGGACCTCTGATGTGAAGGGAACCTCTGATGTTATAGGAGGACCTCTGATGTGATGGAGGACCTCTGATGTGATGGGGGACCTCTGGTGTGATGGGGGACCTCTGGTGTGATGGGGGACCTGTGATGTGATGGGGGACTTCTGATGTGAAGGGAACCTCTGGTGTGATGGGGGACCTCTGGTGTGATGGGGGACCTGTGATGTGATGGGGGACCTCTGATGTGATGGGGGACCTGTGATGTGATGGGGGACCTGTGATGTGATGGAGGACCTCTGATGTGATGGGGGACCTCTGGTGTGATGGGGGACCTCTGGTGTGATGGGGGACCTCTGGTGTGATGGGGGACCTCTGGTGTGATGGGGGACCTGTGATGTGATGGGGGACTTCTGATGTGAAGGGAACCTCTGATGTTATAGGAGGACCTCTGATGTGATGGAGGACCTCTGATGTGATGGGGGACCTCTGATGTGATGGGGGACCTCTGATGTGATGGGAGACCTCTGGTGTGATGGGGGACCTCTGACATAAAGGGAACCTCTGATATGATGGGAGACCTTTGATGTGAAGGCAACCTCTGATGTAATAGGGGACCTCTCGTGTGATGGTGGACCTCTGATTGGATGGGGGACCTCTGATGTGATGGGGAACCTCTGACATGAAGGGAACCTCTTATGTGATGGGGAGCCTCTGACGTGAAGGGAACCTCTGATGTGATGGGGGACCTCTGATGTGATGGGGAACCTCTGACATGAAGGGAACCTCTGATGTGATGGGGCACCTCTGACATGAAGGGAACCTCTGATGTGACGGGGGACCTCTGATGTGATGGGGGACCTCTGATGTGAAGAGGGGCCCTATGATGTCATGGTGGACCTCTGATGTGATGGGGGACCTCTGATGCGATGGGGGACCTCTGATGTGATGGGAGGACCTCTGACATGAAGGGGACCTCTGATGTGATGGGGGACCTCTGATGTGAAGGGAACCTCGACCTGTGATGGGAGGATCTCTGATGTGAAGAAAACCTCTGATGTGAAGAGGGGCCCTATGATGTCATGGTGGACCTCTGATGTGATGGAGGACCTCTGATGTGATGGGAGGATCTCTGACATGAAGGGGACCTCTGATGTGATGGGAGGATCTCTGATGTGAAGAGGGGCCCTATGATGTCATGGTGAACCTCTGATGTGAAGAGGGGCCCTATGACGTCATGGTGAACCTCTGATGTGAAGAGGGGCCCTATGATGTCATGGTGGACCTCTGATGTGAAGAGGGGCCCTATGACGTCATGGTGAACCTCTGATGTGAAGAGGGGCCCTATGATGTCATGGTGAACCTCTGATGTGAAGAGGGGCCCTATGATGTCATGGTGAACCTCTGATGTGAAGAGGGGCCCTATGATGTCATGGTGAACCTCTGATGTGAAGAGGGGCCCTATGATGTCATGGTGAACCTCTGATGTGAAGAGGGGCCCTATGATGTCATGGTGGACCTCTGATGTGAAGAGGGGCCCTATGATGTCATGGTGAACCTCTGATGTGAAGAGGGGCCCTATGATGTCATGGTGAACCTCTGATGTGAAGAGGGGCCCTATGATGTCATGGTGAACCTCTGATGTGAAGAGGGGCCCTATGATGTCATGGTGAACCTCTGATGTGAAGAGGGGCCCTATGATGTCATGGTGAACCTCTGATGTGAAGAGGGGCCCTATGATGTCATGGTGGACCTCTGATGTGAAGATAATTTCATCAAGGCAGTTGTAAGCATCATCCCAGGCTCAGATTTCCCATTAACAGCAACTAACATTTACGCCAGGGGAGGCCTTGAGATTTTGCATATTTTTAAAGAGTGCCGTATCTAAAAAAAAGGTTGAGAAACGCTGCTACAAACTGATAATTGGACAGCCAAACATGATCCACTAAAGGTATAAGTCACATGGATAATGTTGTATAAGACCCCATCTGACTTTTCCATATCACAGTCCAAACTCTGAGAAGCCTTGTGCAAGGAGGGGGTGCAGAACACTCTCACATGTGCAAGGAGGGGGTGCAGAACACTCTCACATGTGCAGGAAGGGGTGCAGAACACTCTCACATGTGCAAGGAGGGGGTGCAGAACACTCTCACATGTGCAGGAAGGGGTGCAGAACACTCTCACATGTGCAGGAGGGGGTGCAGAACACTCTCACATGTGCAGGGAAGGGGTGCAGAACACTCTCACATGTGCAGGGAAGGGTGCAGAACACTCTCACATGTGCAGGGACGGGGTGCAGAACACTCTCACATGTGCAGGGAAGGGATGCAGAACACTCTCACATGTGCAGGGAAGGGGTGCAGAACACTCTCACATGTGTAGGAGGGGGTGCAGAACACTCTCACATGTGCAGAGAAGGGGTGCAGAACACTCTCACATGTGCAGGAGGGGGTGCAGAACACTCTCACATGTGCAGGGAAGGGGTGCAGAACACTCTCACATGTGCAGGGAAGGGTGCAGAACACTCTCACATGTGCAGGGACGGGGTGCAGAACACTCTCACATGTGCAGGGAAGGGATGCAGAACACTCTCACATGTGCAGGGAAGGGGTGCAGAACACTCTCACATGTGTAGGAGGGGGTGCAGAACACTCTCACATGGGCAGGGAAGGGGTGCAGAACACTCTCACATGTGCAGGAAGGGGTGCAGAACACTCTTACATGTGCAGGAAGGGGTGCAGAACACTTTCACATGTGCAGGGAAGGGGTGCAGAACACTCTCACATGGGCAGGGAAGGGGTGCAGAACACTCTCACATGTGCAGGAAGGGGTGCAGAACACTCTTACATGTGCAGGGAAGGGGTGCAGAACACTCTCACATGTGCAGGAAGGGGTGCAGAACACTCTCACATGTGCAGGAAGGTGTGCAGAACACTTTCACATGTGCAGGGAAGGGTGCAGAACACTCTCACATGTGCAGGAAGGGGTGCAGAACACTCTCACATGTGCAGGGAAGGGGCGCAGAACACTCTCACATGTGCAGGGAAGAGATGCAGAACACTCTCACATGTGCAGAGAAGGGGTGCAGAACACTCTCACATGTGCAGGGAAGGGGTGCAGAACACTCTCACATGTGCAGGGAAGGGATGCAGAACACTCTCACATGTGCAGAGAAGGGGTGCAGAACACTCTCACATGTGCAGGGAAGGGGTGCAGAACACTTTCACATGTGCAGGGAAGGGGTGCAGAACACTCTCACATGTGCAGGGAAGGGGTGCAGAACACTCTCACATGTGCAGGGAAGGGGTGCAGAACACTCTCACATGTGCAGGGAAGGGGTGCAGAACACTCTCACATGTGCAGGAAGGGGTGCAGAACACACTCACATGTGCAGGGAAGGGATGCAGAACACTCTCACATGTGCAAGGAGGGGGTGCAGAACACTCTCACATGTGCAGGAGGGGGTGAAAAACACTCTCACATGTGCAGGAAGGGGTGCAGAACACTCTCACATGTGCAGGGAAGGGGTGCAGAACACTCTCACATGTGCAGGGAAGGGGTGCAGAACACTCTCACATGTGCAGGGAAAGGGTGCAGAACACTCTCACATGTGCAGGGAAGGGGTGCAGAACACTCTCACATGTACAGGGAAGGGTGCAGAACACTCTCACATGTGCAGGGAAGGGTGCAGAACACTCTCACATGTGCAGGGAAGGGGTGCAAAACACTCTCACATGTGCAGAGAAGGGGTGCAGAACACTCTCACATGTGCAGGGAAGGGATGCAGAACACTCTCACATGTGCAGGGAAGGGGCGCAGAACACTCTCACATGTGCAGGGAAGGGATGCAGAACACTCTCACATGTGCAGGGAAGGGGTGCAGAACACTCTCACATGTGCAGGGAAGGGGTGCAGAACACTCTCACATGTGCAGGGAAGGGGTGCAGAACACTCTCACATGTGCAGGAGGGGGTGCAAAACACTCTCACATGTGCAGGAAGGGGTGCAGAACACTCTCACATGTGCAGGAAGGGGTGCAGAACACTCTCACATGTGCAAGGAAGGGATGCAGAACACTCTCACATGTGCAGGGAAGGGGCGCAGAACACTCTCACATGTGCAGGAGGGGGTGCAAAACACTCTCACATGTGCAGGAAGGGGTGCAGAACACTCTCACATGTGCAGGAAGGGGTGCAGAACACTCTCACATGTGCAAGGAAGGGATGCAGAACACTCTCACATGTGCAGGGAAGGGGCGCAGAACACTCTCACATGTGCAGGGAAGGGGCGCAGAACACTCTCACATGTGCAGAGAAGGGGTGCAGAACACTCTCACATGTGCAGGGAAGGGATGCAGAACACTCTCACATGTGCAGGGAAGGGGTGCAGAACACTCTCACATGTGCAGGGAAGGGTGCAGAACACTCTCACATGTGCAGGGAAGGGGCGCAGAACACTCTCACATGTGCAGGGAAGGGGTGCAGAACACTCTCACATGTGCAGGGAAGGGATGCAGAACACTCTCACATGTGCAGAGAAGGGGTGCACAACACTCTCACATGTGCAGGGAAGGGGTGCAGAACACTCTCACATGTGCAGGGAAGGGTGCAGAACACTCTCACATGTGCAGAGAAGGGGTGCAGAACACTCTCACATGTGCAGGGAAGGGGTGCAGAACACTCTCACATGTGCAGGGAAGGGATGCAGAACACTCTCACATGTGCAGGGAAGGGTGCAGAACACTCTCACATGTGCAGAGAAGGGGTGCAGAACACTCTCACATGTGCAGGGAAGGGGTGCAGAACACTCTCACATGTGCAGGGAAGGGTGCAGAACACTCTCACATGTGCAGGGAAGGGGTGCAGAACACTCTCACATGTGCAAGGAGGGGGTGCAGAACACTCTCACATGTGCAGGAAGGGGTGCAGAACACTCTCACATGTGCAGGAGGGGTTGCAGAACACTCTCACATGTGCAGGGAAGGGGTGCAGAACACTCTCACATGTGCAGGGAAGGGGCGCAGAACACTCTCACATGTGCAGGGAAGGGACACAGAACACTCTCACATGTGCAGGGAAGGGTGCAGAACACTCTCACATGTGCAGAGAAGGGGTGCAGAACACTCTCACATGTGCAGGGAAGGGGTGCAGAACACTCTCACATGTGCAGGGAAGGGTGCAGAACACTCTCACATGTGCAGGGAAGGGTGCAGAACACTCTCACATGTGCAGAGAAGGGGTGCAGAACACTCTCACATGTGCAGGGAAGGGGTGCAGAACACTCTCACATGTGCAGGAAGGGGTGCAGAACACACTCACATGTGCAGGGAAGGGATGCAGAACACTCTCACATGTGCAAGGAGGGGGTGCAGAACACTCTCACATGTGCAGGGAAGGGGTGCAGAACACTCTCACATGTGCAGGGAAGGGGTGCAGAACACACTCACATGTGCAGGGAAGGGATGCAGAACACTCTCACATGTGCAGGGAAGGGGTGCAGAACACTCTCACATGTGCAGGGAAGGGGTGCAGAACACTCTCACATGTGCAGGGAAGGGGTGCAGAACACTCTCACATGTGCAGAGAAGGGGTGCAGAACACTCTCACATGTGCAGGGAAGGGGTGCAGAACACTCTCACATGTGCAGGAAGGGGTGCAAAACACTCTCACATGTGCAGGGAAGGGGTGCAGAACACTCTCACATGTGCAGGAAGGGGTGCAGAACACTCTCACATGTGCAGGGAAGGGGTGCAGAACACTCTCACATGTGCAGGGAAGAAGTGCAGAACACTCTCACATGTGCAGGAAGGGGTGCAGAACACTCTCACATGTGCAGAGAAGGGGTGCAGAACACTCTCACATGTGCAGGAAGGGGTGCAGAACACTCTCACATGTGCAGGGAAGGGGTGCAAAACACTCTCACATGTGCAGAGAAGGGGTGCAGAACACTCTCACATGTGCAGGGAAGGGATGCAGAACACTCTCACATGTGCAGGGAAGGGGCGCAGAACACTCTCACATGTGCAGGGAAGGGATGCAGAACACTCTCACATGTGCAGGGAAGGGGTGCAGAACACTCTCACATGTGCAGGGAAGGGGTGCAGAACACTCTCACATGTGCAGGGAAGGGATGCAGAACACTCTCACATGTGCAGGGAAGGGGCGCAGAACACTCTCACATGTGCAGGAAGGGGCGCAGAACACTCTCACATGTGCAGGGAAGGGATGCAGAACACTCTCACATGTGCAGGGAAGGGGCGCAGAACACTCTCACATGTGCAGGGAAGGGGTGCAGAACACTCTCACATGTGCAGGGAAGGGGTGCAGAACACTCTCACATGTGCAGGGAAGGGATGCAGAACACTCTCACATGTGCAGGGAAGGGGCGCAGAACACTCTCACATGTGCAGGGAAGGGGTGCAGAACACTCTCACATGTGCAGGGAAGGGGTGCAGAACACTCTCACATGTGCAGGGAAGGGGTGCAAAACACTCTCACATGTGCAGGAAGGGGTGCAGAACACTCTCACATGTGCAGGAAGGGGTGCAGAACACTCTCACATGTGCAGGGAAGGGATGCAGAACACTCTCACATGTGCAGGGAAGGGGCGCAGAACACTCTCACATGTGCAGGAAGGGGTGCAGAACACTCTCACATGTGCAGAGAAGGGGTGCAGAACACTCTCACATGTGCAGGGAAGGGGTGCAGAACACTCTCACATGTGCAGGGAAGGGATGCAGAACACTCTCACATGTGCAGGGAAGGGATGCAGAACACTCTCACATGTGCAGGGAAGGGATGCAGAACACTCTCACATGTGCAGGGAAGGGGTGCAGAACACTCTCACATGTGCAGGGAAGGGTGCAGAACACTCTCACATGTGCAGGGAAGGGGCGCAGAACACTCTCACATGTGCAGGGAAGGGGTGCAGAACACTCTCACATGTGCAGGGAAGGGTGCAGAACACTCTCACATGTGCAGGGAAGGGGCGCAGAACACTCTCACATGTGCAGGGAAGGGGCGCAGAACACTCTCACATGTGCAGGGAAGGGGTGCAGAACACTCTCACATGTGCAGGGAAGGGTGCAGAACACTCTCACATGTGCAGGGAAGGGGTGCAGAACACTCTCACATGTGCAGGGAAGGGGTGCAGAACACTCTCACATGTGCAGGGAAGGGTGCAGAACACTCTCACATGTGCAGGGAAGGGGCGCAGAACACTCTCACATGTGCAGGGAAGGGGTGCAGAACACTCTCACATGTGCAGGGAAGGGTGCAGAACACTCTCACATGTGCAGGGAAGGGGTGCAGAACACTCTCACATGTGCAGGGAAGGGTGCAGAACACTCTCACATGTGCAGGGAAGGGGCGCAGAACACTCTCACATGTGCAGGGAAGGGGTGCAGAACACTCTCACATGTGCAGGGAAGGGTGCAGAACACTCTCACATGTGCAGGGAAGGGGCGCAGAACACTCTCACATGTGCAGGGAAGGGGTGCAGAACACTCTCACATGTGCAGGGAAGGGATGCAGAACACTCTCACATGTGCAGAGAAGGGGTGCAGAACACTCTCACATGTGCAGGGAAGGGGTGCAGAACACTCTCACATGTGCAGGGAAGGGTCCAGAACACTCTCACATGTGCAGAGAAGGGGTGCAGAACACTCTCACATGTGCAGGGAAGGGGTGCAGAACACTCTCACATGTGCAGGGAAGGGGTGCAGAACACACTCACATGTGCAGGGAAGGGATGCAGAACACTCTCACATGTGCAGGGAAGGGGTGCAGAACACTCTCACATGTGCAGGGAAGGGGTGCAGAACACTCTCACATGTGCAGGGAAGGGGTGCAGAACACTCTCACATGTGCAGGAGGGGGTGCAAAACACTCTCACATGTGCAGAGAAGGGGTGCAAAACACTCTCACATGTGCAGGGAAGGGGTGCAGAACACTCTCACATGTGCAGGAAGGGGTGCAGAACACTCTCACATGTGCAGGGAAGGGGTGCAGAACACTCTCACATGTGCAGGGAAGAAGTGCAGAACACTCTCACATGTGCAGGAAGGGGTGCAGAACACTCTCACATGTGCAGAGAAGGGGTGCAGAACACTCTCACATGTGCAGGAAGGGGTGCAGAACACTCTCACATGTGCAGGGAAGGGGTGCAGAACACTCTCACATGTGCAGAGAAGGGGTGCAGAACACTCTCACATGTGCAGGAAGGGGAGTTCTGCACCCCTTCCTTTATTAGCCACTCCATTAACCATTAGCCATTTCTAGCTCATACAGAGACCCAGCATGCTCCAAGTAATAAGAGCCATATAAGTGGTGATTCAAAGACTTGACTCCATTAGACTAAGGCCCATAGGAGA
This sequence comes from Rana muscosa, assembly GCA_029206835.1. Taxonomy (NCBI): domain Eukaryota; kingdom Metazoa; phylum Chordata; class Amphibia; order Anura; family Ranidae; genus Rana; species Rana muscosa. The sequence continues at coordinate 215,578,189 of JARGYO010005626.1, read as the reverse complement.
CATCCCACATAGAGCATGAGTACGCCATTCCTTGTAATCACACCCATGAAATATATGTTACTATATCTAGGTCCATTATATGGACAAGTCTCTCTTTATCTTTGCATCAACCTTAGGAGTCAATAGAGTGCATTAGGCTTCACCATTCAGCGTAGGGAGTGGAGTCCTTCAGAGTAACGCTTACCTAGAAAACCGCGCTTTCTACGGAATCATCTCGCTTCCATAATGACTAATAATCACCAAAGGGCCTGCAGAGACTAGAACAGCAATAGCCATCAATAACCACTTGAGGGGAAACGGTCTCACCACCTAATGATATAACATGTTGTTAGCTCGGGCTGAACAAACAAGTCCTCAGGGCATAGGGTGTACGGCCACGTGCTGCCTAAAAAAAACACGTGTATACGCAAAACATTTCACCTCCAACGCGACTTCCTCTACAGGAATCAATGAAAATCATTAACGATTATCGTTTGAAAAAAAAAAAAAATTGTTTTTTTTTTGGATTTTTTTTACTTCTTATTCAAAAATATCTGTATCTTTACATATGATTAGAAAATAAAGTATTTCAATATATAAGTACAATATGGGGGTCTATTTATAAAACATTTACTGTACGAATGTCAGAAACATGCTGAACGGAATTTCCCTGCATGCTTTCCAATAGATTCATTCCTGTGTCATCAGCTCCATCTTGTGGCCAAAATGCAGTATATTTTCTCAATGAGGTATTTCAGAAAATGATATCTCATTTTTTGCCACTAGATGGAGCTGATGATACAGAAATTCATTTATTAGAAAGCAAAGCATATGATTGAAATTTCGTTCAGCTTGCACGAACGTCTCAATTCTTCTTTGAGTGAGTGAATAACTTGTATAGCGCTACAAATGCGAACTAAATCGCCTCAAAGCACTTTTTCCATTCAGGAATATTGATATCGTGATACATGGCAATAAGTAATCCAAATGGTTCAATGGGGGCATGTATAGACAAATAAAGGCTAAGCAATAACAAGAAATATAGTTAGGGAATGTACAATATACAAAAATCATAAAAATAGGTTAATCTATCTAGCAGTTCCCGGGACGGGCAGTCCACTGGCCCATTTCTCATACACATCACAATGAGACACACTTTGTAAGTAACCAGAATCGACTATGAGTCTTTTCTGAGGCATTTACTTCAATATCCTGACCGTAATCAACCTTGTTATTCCAGATACCCCATTACATCTGCCCCTGAGGAGTGTTTTCCATACACGAAACGCGTCGGGCTTACCCAAGATGTAGCTATTAGCGTAAATGGGACTTTGTTTCAGATTAACTTATTTTTATGATTTTTGTATATTGTACATTCCCTAACTATATGTCTTGTTATTGCTTAGCCTTTATGTGTCTATACATGCCCCCATTGATCCATTTGGATTACTTATTGCCATGTATCACGATATCAATATTTTTTATATGGATATTACGTTGGTAATTCATGTGCCTATTGTCTGTTTTTACTGCAATTACTTTTTATCTGCTCAATACATGTATGCAACACCAAATGTTTAAAGTGGTTTTGTCCCCATCCAGCCCACTGTTTCATCTAAAGTCCCAACTTCCTTTGCTTCTTTCTTGAATATGGGATGGAGATGCATCTTTTGATGCAATCTCATTTAAAGTCCCAAAGCGCCCAATGGCGTCCCCCTTCCTTTCTCTTTTTCCATCCGGTGTCGTCCTAATCCTTCAGAAGAGGTGGGTCTTAAGTTTTTTCCTGAAGGCCCGATGGTTTTCTTCCATGCAGATGTCCGTGGGTAGAGCGTTCCAAAGCCGTGGTCCTTGGACTGCAAATCTTCGTTCTCCCTTTGATTTGTAGCGGGACTTGGGGATGTGGAGGAGGTTTTGGTTAGTTGATCGGAGAATGCGATTGGGGGTGTAGTGTTTTATTTTCTCGCATAAATATTGAGGCGCGTTTCCTTGTGTGCATTTGTGGGTGAGGCAGAGGGTCTTGAAAGTGACCCGATCCTTTACAGATAGCCAATGAAGGGTCCTTAGAGATGGGGTGATGGATTCCCAGGGTTTTCTCCCCATTACCAGTCTGGCTGCCGTGTTCTGGACGACCATCTGGTATTTGGGTAGTCCTATGTAGAGTAGGGTGACCAGACATGCCCGGTTTCAGGGGACAGTCCCGGGATTGAGGACACTGTCCCCGGACCAAGTCTGTCCCCGGTTTTGTCACCGGATTGGATTTGAACAGGGGTTGGGGCAATTTCATAGACAGTCAGCGCAGAATTTAAAAAAATAAAAATCTGAATTACACCCCCCCGCTCCGCCGCTCCTACTAGCTTAGGGGGTGTATTTTTTCCATTATCTGTGCCCCTTTCTGATGATCATGTGCTGGTCGGAGCGGAGGGAATATTTCTTCAGTTTCGGGTGCCCATTCAGCTCCTCGCATGTTCTTCTGCCTTGGCTCAAGTCCCGGCCAGCCGCCTGCCTGCTTATCTCCTTGTCTTCCCGGGTGGAGTGATCTTCCTCCGCTCCCCACCCAGTAGTAGCCGGGGCCTGGAGAGTAAGACTTGACAGGCTTTGAGGCAGGCAGCGACGGGCAGAGAGTCGCTGATTGCCGCCATTACTAGTAAAAAAAAAATGTCCCCGGATTTCATTTAAAAAATCTGGTCACCTTAATGTAGTTTGCGTAGTCCAGTCGGGAATTGATGATTGTTCCAACTACTACTGCTATCTCCTCTTCTGGGATGAAGGGGATGAGTCTACGTAGCAGGCAGAGAAGGTGGTGAGATCCGCTGACTACTGATCCTATTTGTGCGTCCATCGACATCTCCGAGTCAAAGATGACTCCGAGACTTTTGACTTTGGTGCTCGGGGTGATGGTCTGTCCAAGGATGGAGGGTGGTGCCCATGAAGTCTTAGCTTTGTCTTTCGGCTTTGTCTTTCTTTTTTGACTGCAGTACGGGAGGGTCCTTCTTTTGAGTGCCTACGTTGCTCCCCGGTGAGATGGGTGGTTGACAAAGATATTTATTGGTGGGGAATTCTACAGACCCTGAAGACCAGAAGGTGTTAAGATGTCACTAGGATGGACAGCAACAGGACTCCTGTGATGGATCACTAGTCCCCACTTATGGGACAGAAGCTATGGAGGATCATGTGATGGCAGGCTCCTATATGTAAATAAGGGGTTTGGGGATTCAGAAAATGCATGAATGGGTAATGGCAGGTGGTGTGGGTGGGATTGAAGGGGATTGGGCAGGAATGTCACATCTTTTTTTTCATCACCTATGTTCTTCCTTTGACATCTCCACAGGCTCTTCAATGATCTCTTTTGCCCAGTAAGAAATATTTATACTTCGCTTGCCTTGGTTGAACTGTAGACACAGCTCTGTGCTATTATCTCCATACTATGTGTCTACACTTACCTCAGGAATAGGGAAAATCTCTTTCGGACATACCAGTAAATAAGAAGACAACGTCCGGACAAATTCTTTGAGGCGGTAAGTAATTGGTGCTCTGGCTTACGGTGTCTTCCTTACATCTGTAGCGCCCCTCCCAAATAGTTGGGACGCTATGTTAAATTTATGGGATAGTCTGAGTCAGTAGTTAGGCTCAGACCAGCTGATTGTTCTAAATTTTGCTTCTGCTCTGGGTGTGATGCTGCCTGGCGGTTGTGTTCCCTGTTCGCCTGTAGGTGGCACTGCCACCACCGGCCCAGGTTGAAATACAGGGGTATCACACCACATTGGGTGTCGTTTCTCGGCAGCCGTGCGGTGGGCGCAGGGCCTTCGGAACAGGATAGGCAAACCAAGCAACTGCTTGGGGCCCCGAGCTGGCCTGGGGCCCCAGCAGTCCCGCGAGAGTGTTAATTTTCCTGCACAGCAGGAATAGGAGCCAGAGGAGGCAGCACGGGAGGAGGAGGTGAGACGATATCCCCCCCCCCTGCATATCCCCTGTAATGTCAGGCGATCGGGGTCAATGTTGTCCCGCGGAACCCCCCCTCCTGCGATCGCCATCAATGTCCCACGGTAGCACCCCCCGTGATCAGCGTCAATGTCCCCCGCGGAAGCACCACCCCCCCCCTTCTCAACTTGAAAATTTTGTTGTCAATTCTGCTTAGGGGGCCCCAAATTCCTTCAAACGGCCCTGGGTGGGCGTGGTTGGCCTGCTGTGCATGCTGGGAAGGGGTACATAAGGGGCAGACACCATTGATTTGGGTCCTTCTGTTGCGCCTCGTGGCCCTCATGGCACAGGCTGCGTGTGTGTGTTCTAGTCTCGGGCACCTTCAACCCGAGGCTACATCTCTGCTTGGTTTGGGCCTACATTTCTGAGGGGTATCCCAAGCTGTCCATCCATGAGAAGGAGGCTCTTGAAGAGGGAGCCAGGGGAGGACCTACCCCGGAGGAGACTGGCAAGGCGCCGGTGTCTCGGGAAAGGCCTGGAAACTCATTCAAGGAGGGATACACTCGGAAGTTCTATTATTGCTTGTCAGGAGGTTTGGGACATTTAAAATCCTGTGGCAGAGGATTCCTGGACGCATCCTAAAGCTCATCAGGTCTGTGGCAGAGACCCTTATTCATCTATAGCAGTTTGTGGCAGAAACTGTCTAAATCTGATCACTGCATCATTCTGGCTGCTAGGACCAGAAAACGGAACTATCCGGGTGAGCAATACCCACTCAGGCTTGAGTGGCGACGTTTACAAGACTTTGTGTGATTTAATGTTGCGTGCCTGAACCTTCCCCTATACTTCTCTCGTTTCCTACTTTCTCCTCAAGTTTCCACTGCAAAAGGAAAATAAAGCCTTACTGTTTAGGTTTTACATCTGTGTGGACATTGGCTTTTTTAGAGACTCTCTACCCTGACAACGGAAGCCTTGGAGGTAGTTTGCATGACCCAAAACAAAACCAGCAGCTCCTTCGGGGGTAAGTGCTACACATCCAAGGACAGCATTTTTGCCTATAGCCGTGTTTTTTTCGGCCCGTAGCCTAAATCATAGCCATCACAGCCTTATGATTAAGGTTATGGGCTGAAACGCGTAAGTCTCTGTATTTTCTGTACTCCACCTGCATTAATAAAATCAGCACATTCAGGTGCGCGATTTGCCGGATTTCCATTTTCCCCCTCTTTTAGACGTAGTCAATGGTTTAGGAGCCTTCACAGAAAAAAGAATCAGTACCGACCTGTTATTATCGAAGATCTCAAATCCGTAAATATCCAGAACACCAATCACAGTGTTCTTTCCATGGATCCTGGCATCGTAATTCTTCACCTCAATAATGCTGTTGATACGCCCAACAATCCAGCAGAAAAGCCGTTCGTAGAAGGCCTGCAAAAAAAAAAAACAGAGTGAGAGATCAGCGCAAGGTCAGAGAAAGGTCATACTGAGGTCAGAGCAAGATCATGGTGAGGTCAAAACAAGGTCATGGTGAGGTCAGAGTGAGATCAGAACAAGGTAGGGAGGTAGGTCCAAGGAAAGTGAGAGTGGTCAGGGTGAAGGTCAAGTAAGATCAGGGCAAGGTCAGAGTGAGATCATAGTAAGATCAGTGCGAGGCCCTAGTGAGGTCAGAACAATGTCTAAAGAAGGTCAGGGTAAGGTCAGAGCGAAGTCTGCTCAAAGTCAGGGAGAGGTCAGTTTGGGGTCAAAATGAGGTTAGAGAAAATTCAGATCAAATTTAGAGCGGGATCATAATGAGCTCAGGGTGAGGTCTTCTACTGAGTTGACCATCCCCAGGAATTTTCACAACCTCTCCTTCTCTCCACTCCTCTCCCACCTCTCCTGGACTTCTCTTGAGTTGACTATCCCAAGGAATTTTCCCAACGTCTCCTTCCCCCCACCCATCTCCTGAACTTCTCTTGAATTGACCATCCCCAGGAATTCTTCCAACTTCTAATTCTCCCCACCCCTCTTCCACCTCTCCTGGACTTCTCTTGAGTTGACCATCCCCAGAAAATCTCCCAACCTCTCTTTCTCTCCACTCTTCTCCCACCTTTCCTGGACTTCTCTTGAGTTGACCATCCCCAGGAATTCTCCCTACTTCTCCTTCTCCCCAATCCTCTCACACCTGTCCTGCACTTCTCTTGAGATGACCATCCCCAATAATTCTCCTAAACTCTCCCCCCCCCACACCTCTCCTGAACTTCTCTTCAGTTAACCATCACTAGGAATTCACCCAACCTCTTTCTCCTTATCCCTCTCCCACCTCTCCTGGACTTCTCTTGAGTTGACCATCCCCAGGAATTCTCCCAACCTCTCTTTCTCTCCACTCTTCTCCCACCTCTCCTGGACTTCTCTTGAGTTGACCATCCCCAGGAATTCTCCCAACTTCCCCTTCTCCCCAACCCTCTCACACCTGTCCTGCACTTCTCTTGAATTGACCATCCCCAATAATTCTCCTAAACTCTCTCCATCCCACACATCTCTCCTGAACTTCTCTTGAGTTAACCATCACTAGGAATTCACCCAACCTCTTTCTCCTTACCCTTTCTTCCACCTCTCCTGGGCTTCTCTTGAGTTGACCATCCTAAGGAATTCTCCCAACCTCTCTTTCTCTCCACTCCTCCCCCACCTCTCCTGGACTTCTCTTGAGTTGACCATCCCCAGGAATTCTCCCAACCTCTCTTTCTCTCCACTCTTCTCCCACCTCTCCTGGACTTCTCTTGAGTTGACCATCCCCAGGAATTCTCCCAACTTCTCCTTCTCCCCAAGCCTCTCACACCTGTCCTGCACTTCTCTTGAGTTGACCATCCCCAATAATTCTCCTAAACTCTCTCCATCCCACACATCTCTCCTGAACTTCTCTTGAGTTAACCATCACTAGGAATTCACCCAACCTCTTTCTCCTTACCCTTCTCCCACCTCTCCTGGACTTCTCTTGAGTTGACCATCCTCAGGAATTCTCCCAACCTCTCTTTCTCTCCACTCCTCCCCCACCTCTCCTGGACTTCTCTTGAGTTGACCATCTCCGATAATTCTCCTAACCTCTCCACCCCCCCACACCTCTCCTGGACTTCTCTTAAGTTAACCATCCCCAGGAACTTTCCCAACCTCTCATTCTCCCCACCCCTCTTCCATCTCTCCTGGACTTCTCTTGAGTTGACCATCCCCAGGAATTCTCATAAACCACTCCTCTCCCACCTCTCCTGGACCTCTCCTGAGTTAACCATTCCCAGTAATTCTCCCAACCTCTCCTTCTTTCCACTCCTCTCCCACCTCTCCTGGACTTCACTTGAGTTGACCAGCACCAGCCACCTTTGGCCTACCTTGGCACAGGCATCTCTGGCATAGGCTGCTTCTTTGACGCCATGTCCCTTCTCGATGATCTCTCCCCCTCCTGCAGCCACAGTGCGGTATAGAAGGGTCTTCCGCACCGCGTCAGCTTCGCAACGCGTTAACTCCGCAATATACCGGACCAGGTCCTCATCCTCCAGAACCACGCAGTCACTGTCCATCTCAAAACATAGATTACCCTATGAAGAATGAATATACAATGTAACACAATAAGGATTAAAGAGAATAACTACTTAAATCTGAGGGAGGATCAGCATCACGTGTGGGAATTTTTTAGACTGGTCTGCATGCAAATGAAGCCTGCCTTGTAACATCCACTCTTCTAGACTGACACTACCCATCAAGGCATTGTGATATTTGCATAAATCCTCCCAAGAGTCAGCCCACGAGGGCTCTTGAGAGGAGTACTGAGGAAGGGTGCTGTGACGTTTTCAGGAAGCTCTGTACAGCCCCCCTGCCAGCTCGTCATTGGTAATCAGTAAGAAGAATGCTCCCTACAGAGCATCCGGAAAGTATTCACAGCGCTTCACTTTTTCCACATTTTGTTATGTTACGGCCTTATTCCAAAATGGATTAAATTCAATATTTTCCTCAAGATTCTACAAACAATTCCCCATAATGACAACGTGAAAGAAGTTTGTTTGAAACCTTTGCAAATGTATTAAAAAAAAAAAAAAAAAAAAATCCCATGTACATACGTATCACAGCCTTTGCCTGGACACTCAATATTGAGCTCAGGTGTATTCTGTTTCCACGGATCATCCTTGAGATGTTTCTACAACTTGATTGAAGTCCACCTGTGGTAAATTCAGTTGATTGGACATGATTTGGAAAGGCACACACCTATCTATAGAAGGTCCCACAGGTAACAGTGCATGTCAGAGCACAAACCAAGCCATGAAGTCCAAGGAATTGTCTGTAGACCTCAGAGACAGGATTGTATGGAGGCACAGATCTGGGGAAGGGTTCAGAAACATTTCGGCAGCATTGAAGGTCCCAATGAGCACAGTGGCCTCCATTATCTGTAAATGGAAGAAGTTTGGAACCACCAGGACTTTTCCCAGAGCGGGCCGCCCGGCCAAATTGAGCTCTAGGAAAAGTCCTGGTGGTTCCAAACTTCTTCCTTAGTCAGGGAGGTCACCAAGAACTCGATGATCACTCTGACAGAGCTCCAGAGTTTCTCTGTGGAGAGAGGAGAACCTTCCAGAAGAACAACCATCTCTGGTAGAGTGGCCAAACGGAAGCCACTCAATAGTAAAAGACACGTGACAGCCCGCCTGGAGTTTGACAAAAGGCACCTGAAGGACTCTCTGACCATGAGAAACAAAATTCTCTGGTCTGATGAAGCAAAGATTAAACTCTTTGGCCTGAATGGCAAGTGTCATGTCTGGAGGAAACCAGGCACCGCTCATCATCTGGCCAATACCATCCCTACTGTGAAGCATGGTGGTGGCAGCATCAGGCTGTGGGGATGTTTTTCAGCGGGAGGAACTGGGAGACTAGTCAGGATCGAGCGAAAGATGAATGCAGCAATGTACAGAGACATCCTTGATGAAAGCTCTGGACCTCAGACTGGGGCGAAGGTTCATCTTCCAACAGGACAACGACCCTAAGTACACAACCAAGATAACAAAGGAGTGGCTATGGGTCAACTTTGTGAATGTCCTTGAGTGGCCCAGCCAGAGCCCAGACTTGAACCCCATTGAACATCTCTGGAGAGGTCTGAAAATGGCTGTGCGCCAACGCTCCCCATCCAACCTGATGGAGCTAGAATGTCCTGCAAAATAAGAATGGGAGAAACTGCCCAAAAATAGGTGTGCCAAGCTTGTAGCATTATACTCAAAAAGACTGGAGGCTGTAATTGGTGCCAAAGATGCTTCACCAAAGTATTGAGCAAAGGCTGTGATACTTATGTACATAGGAGGAGCCTGTGATACTTATGTACATGGGAGGAGCCTGTGATACTTATGTACATGGGAGGAGCCTGTGATACTTATGTACATGGTAGGAGTCTGTGATACTTATGTACGTGGGAGGAGCCTGTGATACTTATGTACATGGTAGGAGTCTGTGATACTTATGTACATGGGAGGAGTCTGTGATACTTATGTACATGGCAGGAGCCTGTGATACTTATGTACATGGGAGGAGCCTGTGATACTTATGTACATGGGAGGAGCCTGTGATACTTATGTACATGGGAGGAGCCTGTGATACTTATGTACATGGGAGGAGCCTGTGATACTTATGTACATGGGAGGAGCCTGTGATACTTATGTACGTGGGAGGAGCCTGTGATACTTATGTACATGGTAGGAGTCTGTGATACTTATGTACATGGGAGGAGTCTGTGATACTTATGTACATGGCAGGAGCCTGTGATACTTATGTACATGGGAGGAGCCTGTGATACTTATGTACATGGGAGGAGCCTGTGATACTTATGTACATGGGAGGAGTCTGTGATACTTATGTACATGGGAGGAGCCTGTGATACTTATGTACATGGGTTTTTTTTTTATTAGTTTTTTTTTTATTATTAAATTTGAAAAGATTCCAAACAAATTTCTTTCACGTTGTCATTATTGGATATTGTTTGGAGAATTTTGAGGAAAATAATGATTTTAATTCATTTCGGAATAAGGCTGTAACATAAAAAAATTTGGATAAAAGTAAAGCGCTGTGAATACTTTCCGGATGCTCTGTACATTGGTGGTCGGTGGGAAGAATGTCCCTTACATTGGTGATCAGTGAGAAGAATGTTCCTTACATTGGTGATCAGTGGGAAGAATGTTCCTTACATTGGTGATCAGTGGGAAGAATTTTCCTTACATTGGTGATCAGTGAGAAGAATGTTCCTTACATTGGTGATCAGTGAGAAGAATGTTCCTTACATTGGTGATCAGTGAGAAGAATGTCCCTTACATTGGTGATCAGTGGGAAGAATGTCCCTTACATTGGTGATCAGTGAGAAGAATGTCCCTTACATTGGTGATCAGTGAGAAGAATGTTCCTTACATTGGTGATCAGTGGGAAGAATGTTCCTTACATTGGTGATCAGTGGGAAGAATTTTCCTTACATTGGTGATCAGTGAGAAGAATGTTCCTTACATTGGTGATCAGTGAGAAGAATGTTCCTTACATTGGTGATCAGTGAGAAGAATGTCCCTTACATTGGTGATCAGTGGGAAGAATGTCCCTTACATTGGTGATCAGTGAGAAGAATGTTCCTTACATTGGTGATCAGTGGGAAGAATGTCCCTTACATTGGTGATCAGTGAGAAGAATGTTCCTTACATTGGTGATCAGTGAGAAGAATGTTCCTTACATTGGTGATCAGTGGGAAGAATGTCCCTTACATTGGTGATCAGTGGGAAGAATGTCCCTTACATTGGTGATCAGTGAGAAGAATGTTCCTTACATTGGTGATCAGTGAGAAGAATGTTCCTTACATTGGTGATCAGTGGGAAGAATGTCCCTTACATTGGTGATCAGTGAGAAGAATGTTCCTTACATTGGTGATCAGTGGGAAGAATGTTCCTTACATTGGTGATCAGTGGGAAGAATGCTCCTTACATTGGTGATCAATGAGAAGAATGTTCCTTACATTGGTGATCAGTGGGAAGAATGTTCCTTACATTCGTGATCAGTGGGAAGAATGTCCCTTACATTGGTGATCAGTGGGAAGAATGTCCCTTACATTGGTGATCAGTGGGAAGAATGTTCCTTACATTGGTGATCAGTGGGAAGAATGCTCCTTACATTGGTGATCAATGAGAAGAATGTTCCTTACATTGGTGATCAGTGGGAAGAATGTTCCTTACATTGGTGATCAGTGGGAAGAATGTCCCTTACATTGGTGATCAGTGGGAAGAATGCTCCTTACATTGGTGATCAGTGGGAAGAATGCTCCTTACATTGGTGATCAGTGGGAAGAATGTTCCTTACATTGGTGATCAGTGAGAAGAATGTTCCTTACATTGGTGATCAGTGAGAAGAATGCTCCTTACATTGGTGATCAGTGGGAAGAATGTTCCTTACATTGGTGGTCAGTGGGAAGAATGCTCCTTACATTGGTGATCAGTGAGAAGAATGCTCCTTACATTGGTGATCAGTGGGAAGAATGTTCCTTACATTGGTGGTCAGTGGGAAGAATGCTCCTTACATTGGTGATCAGTGGGAAGAATGTCCCTTACATTGGTGGTCAGTGGGAAGAATGCTCCTTACATTGGTGATCAGTGAGAAGAATGTTCCTTACATTGGTGGTCAGTGGGAAGAATGCTCCTTACATTGGTGATCAGTGAGAAGAATGCTCCTTACATTGGTGATCAGTGGGAAGAATGTTCCTTACATTGGTGGTCAGTGGGAAGAATGCTCCTTACATTGGTGATCAGTGGGAAGAATGTCCCTTACATTGGTGGTCAGTGGGAAGAATGCTCCTTACATTGGTGATCAGTGGGAAGAATGTTCCTTACATTGGTGATCAGTGAGAAGAATGCTCCTTACATTGGTGATCAGTGAGAAGAATGCTCCTTACATTGGTGGTCAGTGGGAAGAATGTTCCTTACATTGGTGATGAGTGGGAAGAATGTCCCTTACATTGGTGATCAGTGGGAAGAATGTTCCTTACATTTGTGATCAGTGGGAAGAATGTTCCTTACATTGGTGATCAGTGAGAAGAATGCTCCTTACATTGGTGATCAGTGGGAAGAATGTTCCTTACATTGGTGATCAGTGAGAAGAATGCTCCTTACATTGGTGATCAGTGAGAAGAATGTTCCTTACATTGGTGGTCAGTGGGAAGAATGTTCCTTACATTGGTGATCAGTGGGAAGAATGTTCCTTACATTGGTGATCAGTGGGAAGAATGTTCCTTACATTGGTGATCAGTGGGAAGAATGTCCCTTACATTGGTGATCAGTGGGAAGAATGTTCCTTACATTTGTGATCAGTGGGAAGAATGTCCCTTACATTGGTGATCAGTGGGAAGAATGTTCCTTACATTGGTGATCAGTGGGAAGAATGTTCCTTACATTGGTGATCAGTGAGAAGAATGTTCCTTACATTGGTGATCAGTGGGAAGAATGTCCCTTACATTGGTGATCAGTGGGAAGAATGTTCCTTACATTGGTGATCAGTGAGAAGAATGTTCCTTACATTGGTGATCAGTGGGAAGAATGTCCCTTACATTGGTGATCAGTGAGAAGAATGCTCCTTACATTGGTGATCAGTGAGAAGAATGCTCCTTACATTGGTGATCAGTGAGAAGAATGTTCCTTACATTGGTGATCAGTGAGAAGAATGCTCCTTACATTGGTGATCAGTGAGAAGAATGTTCCTTACATTGGTGATCAGTGGGAAGAATGTTCCTTACATTGGTGATCAGTGGGAAGAATGTTCCTTACATTGGTGATCAGTGAGAAGAATGTTCCTTACATTGGTGATCAGTGGGAAGAATGTCCCTTACATTGGTGATCAGTGAGAAGAATGTTCCTTACATTGGTGATCAGTGGGAAGAATGTTCCTTACATTGGTGATCAGTGGGAAGAATGTCCCTTATATTGGTGATCAGTGAGAAGAATGTTCCTTACATTGGTGATCAGTGGGAAGAATGTTCCTTACATTGGTGATCAGTGAGAAGAATGTTCCTTACATTGGTGATCAGTGAGAAGAATGTTCCTTACATTGGTGATCAGTGAGAAGAATGTCCCTTACATTGGTGATCAGTGGGAAGAATGTTCCTTACATTGGTGATCAGTGGGAAGAATGTCCCTTATATTGGTGATCAGTGAGAAGAATGTTCCTTACATTGGTGATCAGTGGGAAGAATGTTCCTTACATTGGTGATCAGTGAGAAGAATGTTCCTTACATTGGTGATCAGTGAGAAGAATGTCCCTTACATTGGTGATCAGTGAGAAGAATGCTCCTTACATTGGTGATCAGTGGGAAGAATGTTCCTTACATTGGTGATCAGTGGGAAGAATGTTCCTTACATTGGTGATCAGTGGGAAGAATGTCCCTTACATTGGTGATCAGTGAGAAGAATGTTCCTTACATTGGTGATCAGTGGGAAGAATGTTCCTTACATTGGTGATCAGTGGGAAGAATGTCCCTTACATTGGTGATCAGTGGGAAGAATGTCCCTTACATTGGTGATCAGTGGGAAGAATGTTCCTTACATTTGTGATCAGTGGGAAGAATGTCCCTTACATTGGTGATCAGTGAGAAGAATGTTCCTTACATTTGTGATCAGTGGGAAGAATGTCCCTTACATTGGTGATCAGTGGGAAGAATGTCCCTTACATTGGTGATCAGTGAGAAGAATGTTCCTTACATTGGTGATCAGTGGGAAGAATGTTCCTTACATTGGTGATCAGTGAGAAGAATGTTCCTTACATTGGTGATCAGTGGGAAGAATGTCCCTTACATTGGTGATCAGTGAGAAGAATGCTCCTTACATTGGTGATCAGTGAGAAGAATGCTCCTTACATTGGTGATCAGTGAGAAGAATGTTCCTTATATTGGTGATCAGTGAGAAGAATGTCCCTTACATTGGTGATCAGTAGGAAGAATGTCCCTTACATTGGTGATCAGTGAGAAGAATGTCCCTTACATTGGTGATCAGTAGGAAGAATGTCCCTTACATTGGTGATCAGTGGGAAGAATGTTCCTTACATTGGTGATCAGTGGGAAGAATGTTCCTTACATTGGTGATCAGTGGGAAGAATGTCCCTTACATTGGTGATCAGTGAGAAGAATGTTCCTTACATTTGTGATCAGTGGGAAGAATGTCCCTTACATTGGTGATCAGTGGGAAGAATGTCCCTTACATTGGTGATCAGTGGGAAGAATGTTCCTTACATTGGTGATCAGTGAGAAGAATGTTCCTTACATTGGTGATCAGTGGGAAGAATGTCCCTTACATTGGTGATCAGTGAGAAGAATGCTCCTTACATTGGTGATCAGTGAGAAGAATGCTCCTTACATTGGTGATCAGTGAGAAGAATGTTCCTTACATTGGTGATCAGTGGGAAGAATGTTCCTTACATTGGTGATCAGTGGGAAGAATGTCCCTTACATTGGTGATCAGTGAGAAGAATGTTCCTTACATTGGTGATCAGTGGGAAGAATGTTCCTTACATTGGTGATCAGTGGGAAGAATGTTCCTTACATTGGTGATCAGTGAGAAGAATGTCCCTTACATTGGTGATCAGTGGGAAGAATGTTCCTTACATTGGTGATCAGTGAGAAGAATGTTCCTTACATTGGTGATCAGTGGGAAGAATGTCCCTTACATTGGTGATCAGTGAGAAGAATGCTCCTTACATTGGTGATCAGTGAGAAGAATGCTCCTTACATTGGTGATCAGTGAGAAGAATGTTCCTTACATTGGTGATCAGTGGGAAGAATGTTCCTTACATTGGTGATCAGTGGGAAGAATGTCCCTTACATTGGTGATCAGTGAGAAGAATGTTCCTTACATTGGTGATCAGTGGGAAGAATGTTCCTTACATTGGTGATCAGTGGGAAGAATGTCCCTTATATTGGTGATCAGTGAGAAGAATGTTCCTTACATTGGTGATCAGTGGGAAGAATGTTCCTTACATTGGTGATCAGTGAGAAGAATGTTCCTTACATTGGTGATCAGTGAGAAGAATGTTCCTTACATTGGTGATCAGTGAGAAGAATGTTCCTTACATTGGTGATCAGTGAGAAGAATGTTCCTTACATTGGTGATCAGTGAGAAGAATGTTCCTTACATTAGTGATCAGTGAGAAGAATGTTCCTTATATTGGTGATCAGTGAGAAGAATGTCCCTTACATTGGTGATCAGTAGGAAGAATGTCCCTTACATTGGTGATCAGTGGGAAGAATGTTCCTTACATTGGTGATCAGTGGGAAGAATGTTCCTTACATTGGTGATCAGTGGGAAGAATGTCCCTTACATTGGTGATCAGTGAGAAGAATGTTCCTTACATTGGTGATCAGTGGGAAGAATGTTCCTTACATTGGTGATCAGTGGGAAGAATGTCTCTTACATTGGTGATCAGTGGGAAGAATGTTCCTTACATTGGTGATCAGTGGGAAGAATGTCTCTTACATTGGTGATCAGTGGGAAGAATGTTCCTTACATTGGTGATCAGTGAGAAGAATGTTCCTTACATTAGTGATCAGTGAGAAGAATGTTCCTTATATTGGTGATCAGTGAGAAGAATGTCCCTTACATTGGTGATCAGTAGGAAGAATGTCCCTTACATTGGTGATCAGTGAGAAGAATGTTCCTTACATTGGTGATCAGTGGGAAGAATGTTCCATACATTGGTGATCAGTGGGAAGAATGTCCCTTACATTGGTGATCAGTGAGAAGAATGTTCCTTATATTGGTGATCAGTGAGAAGAATGTCCCTTACATTGGTGATCAGTAGGAAGAATGTCCCTTACATTGGTGATCAGTGAGAAGAATGTTCCTTACATTGGTGATCAGTGGGAAGAATGTTCCTTACATTGGTGATCAGTGGGAAGAATGTCCCTTACATTGGTGATCAGTGAGAAGAATGTACCTTACATTGGTGATCAGTGGGAAGAATGTTCCTTACATTGGTGATCAGTGGGAAGAATGTTCCTTACATTGGTGATCAGTGGGAAGAATGTTCCTTACATTGGTGATCAGTGAGAAGAATGTCCCTTACATTGGTGATCAGTGGGAAGAATGTACCTTACATTGGTGATCAGTGGGAAGAATGTTCCTTACATTGGTGATCAGTGAGAAGAATGTTCCTTACATTGGTGATCAGTGGGAAGAATGTCCCTTACATTGGTGATCAGTGGGAAGAATGTTCCTTACATTGGTGATCAGTGAGAAGAATGTTCCTTACATTGGTGATCAGTGGGAAGAATGTTCCTTACATTGGTGATCAGTGGGAAGAATGTTCCTTACATTGGTGATCAGTGAGAAGAATGTCCCTTACATTGGTGATCAGTGGGAAGAATTTTCCTTACATTGGTGATCAGTGGGAAGAATGTCCCTTACATTGGTGATCAGTGAGAAGAATGTTCCTTACATTGGTGATCAGTGAGAAGAATGTTCCTTACATTGGTGATCAGTGAGAATAATGTCCCTTACATTGGTGATCAGTGAGAAGAATGTACCTTACATTGGTGATCAGTGGGAAGAATGTTCCTTACATTGGTGATCAGTGGGAAGAATGTTCCTTACATTGGTGATCAGTGGGAAGAATGTACCTTACATTGGTGATCAGTGGGAAGAATGTTCCTTACATTGGTGATCAGTGGGAAGAATGTTCCTTACATTGGTGATCAGTGGGAAGAATGTACCTTACATTGGTGATCAGTGGGAAGAATGTACCTTACATTGGTGATCAGTGAGAAGAATGTTCCTTACATTGGTGATCAGTGGGAAGAATGTTCCTTACATTGGTGATCAGTGGGAAGAATGTCCCTTACATTGGTGATCATTGAGAAGAATGTTCCTTACATTGGTGATCAGTGGGAAGAATGTTCCTTACATTGGTGATCAGTGGGAAGAATTTTCCTTACATTGGTGATCAGTGGGAAGAATGCTCCTTACATTGGTGATCAGTGGGAAGAATGTTCCTTACATTGGTGATCAGTGAGAAGAATGTTCCTTACATTGGTGATCAGTGAGAAGAATGTTCCTTACATTGGTGATCAGTGAGAATAATGTCCCTTACATTGGTGATCAGTGAGAAGAATGTTCCTTACATTGGTGATCAGTGGGAAGAATGTTCCTTACATTGGTGATCAGTGGGAAGAATGTTCCTTACATTGGTGATCAGTGAGAAGAATGTCCCTTACATTGGTGATCAGTGGGAAGAATGCTCCTTACATTGGTGATCAGTGAGAAGAATGTACCTTACATTGGTGATCAGTGAGAAGAATGTTCCTTACATTGGTGATCAGTGGGAAGAATGTTCCTTACATTGGTGATCAGTGGGAAGAATGTTCCTTACATTGGTGATCAGTGAGAAGAATGTTCCTTACATTGGTGATCAGTGGGAAGAATGTCCCTTACATTGGTGATCAGTGAGAAGAATGTACCTTACATTGGTGATCAGTGAGAAGAATGTACCTTACATTGGTGATCAGTGGGAAGAATGTTCCTTACATTGGTGATCAGTGAGAAGAATGTTCCTTACATTGGTGATCAGTGGGAAGAATGTCCCTTACATTGGTGATCAGTGGGAAGAATGCTCCTTACATTGGTGATCAGTGAGAAGAATGTTCCTTACATTGGTGATCAGTGGGAAGAATGTTCCTTACATTGGTGATCAGTGGGAAGAATGTTCCTTACATTGGTGATCAGTGGGAAGAATGTTCCTTACATTGGTGATCAGTGGGAAGAATGTCCCTTACATTGGTGATCAGTGAGAAGAATGTCCCTTACATTGGTGATCATTGAGAAGAATGTTCCTTACATTGGTGATCAGTGGGAAGAATGTTCCTTATATTGGTGGGTATTGAGAAGAATGGCTCCTAGTCCCCTTAATGGAGGAACCCTGGTTAAGAAAGGCTACTCTACTGATCTGTTTGTAATAAAGCTTCTCCGAGATTTTCATTTTTCAAAGATGACAGTTCAGAGCCGGCTGAGATATGATGGAGAGGAACAGCCGAACATACAATTCAAATTCCTCCAGATGGTCCCACCATGAGGACACCTTGCAGCTTCTCTTTTTTTTAAACAAAATGATTATTATGATTATAATTTTTTTTTTTTACCGTTGCAGGATTATATTCTGCAGTCATTTTATATGGAATCAGTGCTTCACATAGTTGATTGTTGAGTCTTTTTATTTGCAGATTTTTACATTATAATGACATTCAGCTTTCCTGAACTTCTCATTCATTCCATTTCTTAACCACCATCTATAGGACTTCTTATGTATTGCACCCTTTCTCTGGAGCTCCCGTCCACATGCCATCTGACATCATCCAACCTCCTAAAATCTGCCAAATCTCTCCCTGCAATCCACTTCTCAAGGCCAAATACAAAGCCTCAGTAGCTCTTGCTCTGTAATTGGGTCATTAACCACTACGGACACTTTCTATTGCCATTGTGACAAACCCTTGTCCTCAACAGGACTATGTCCGCCGTAAATGCTTCCTCTGTCCAGAACCAGCACTATCCAAGACTTTTTTTAGCCCACCCAGTCACGAGCCGTACTTCAAATAAACATCAGACAGTTTATTTGAACAAGAATACAGTCTTATATACAGTTGAAGAGGAGGTTCCCCCCCCTCCTGCTCATATTACTCTAACAATACACCTGTAACCAGAAACATAAAGTAACATGAGCTAATTAACTAATCATTTCCAGACTAGGTGACTCCGAGATATGACCTTTCATGTCCTAGCCTTGCTGTCTCCTAGCTCACTAACTACAATACACATTATCATAAATATCAACACAGAACTCCTTCACACAATAGCAGAGTTAATTAACACAAACAACAATGGGTGAAAGACTCTTTTGCCGCGTACACACGATCGGAAATTCCAACAAGAAAACCGTGGCTTTTTTTCCGACGGAATGTTGGCTCAAACTTGTGTTGCATACACACAAATCTTGTCAGAAATTCTGAAGGTCAAGAACGTGGTGACGTACAAGACGTACGACGAGCCGAGCTCAATGAAGTTCAATAGGCAGTTTGGCTCTTCTTCTTGATTCTGAGCATGCGTGTTTTTTCGCACGTCGGAAATTGCATACAGACGATCGGAATTTCCGATAGGAACTTTTTCCGACGGAAAAATAGAGAACCTGCTCTCAATCTTTTGTTGGCGGAAATTCCGACAGCAAAAGCTTACATCGGACATTTCTTGTCGGAACTTCCGATCGCGTGTACGTGGCATTAGAGCTCACACTTGCCTTATTTACAATAAACACATTATAGCAGACAACAGGCAGACAGGTGGTTGGAGTTGATGACATCAGCTTTTTTTAACAGTATGTGTCCCGACATTATGAAGCAGTCACTATTTATATTATGGCATATACAGGGTTCCCAGAGTTTTGTGTTTTGGGGGGACATGGACTTGAATCCAAAGTAACATTACTTCAAGGTGCCCAGGCATACACCTCGCAAAGAGTATTGTTCCCTTAAAATCCAGGGCCCATAATCAGAAGGCAAGAGGCAAGCATTCAGTCCTCTCCAAAAGCCTCTGTCCCGGCTAGGTCTACCTACCACAGCCATATTTCTTATATGACGTCATAATAATTGTAAGGCAGAACCTGGCCCCTTTAACTCTTTTAAATAGGGAACCCATTTTGGCCCAGATTGTATGTCGGGGCGTTGGCCGGAGTGAAGTGATAATTGTCCAAAAAAGTATATTGGCAATATTAATGAACATTCGGTGGTGGCAACAAGTCTTACAACTATACACCATATGAATCTTATCTCTCCAGGTCCCCTCTGTGGGTTCAGGACACAGAATCCCGGGAAGGGGCCCTCACCAGGTGTAGGATGGCAGCCAGGATCTTGTACACAGAGTCCACCTCTTCCTCAGTGAAGCCGATCACCTTCATGGAATCCACCACCATCTTGTAGCTCGATTTATCATTGATGACATTCTGACAACAAACAAAGAGATGGTATGTCAGGTAAGAACATTATGTCACTGGATACGGCTTTAGGGGCCCCACAGATCTACATAAAGCTAACCTGTCACAAAATCAAAGATCTGAAACCAACCTTTAAATCAGGCGATAGAGACGTCTACATGTACCACTTTTTATCTTCTGGAGAACCCCAGAATCTGGGTCATCTACTATGTCAATGGCCTCCTCTAGTTGTCAGAACTTTGTCGTCTCCCAGCATTCCTCAGTGCAATGCGTCTGTTTTTCTGACCAATAAAGAGGCATACAATGCCAAAGGGGGCGTGTCAGAGTCTAGCTAAGACCAGGGTTTTTTTTCTCCCAAGTCACCTTTGTCTCTGCCTCCTACCCACCTGTGATTACCATCACTTGTCTTCATCCCCTACCCACCTCTGAGCACCATCCCTTGTCTCCACTCCCCACCCACCTCTGAGCACAGTCCCTTGTCTCCGCCCCTACCCACTTCTGAACACCGCCTCTTGTCTCCACCCCCACCCACCTCTGAGCACTCTCCCTTGTCTCCACTCCCTACCCACCTCTGAACACCGCCACTTGTCTCCACCCCCCACCCACCTCTGAGTATTGTCCCCGTCTCTGCCTCCTACCCACCTCTAAGCACCATCACTTGTCTCCACACCCTACCTACCTCTGAGCATCGTTCCTGGTCTCTGGCCCTACCCATTTCTGAGCACCGTCCCTTGTCTCCACTCCCTACCCACTTCTGAGCACTGTCCCTTGTCTCCACTCCCTACCCACTTCTGAGCACCGTCCCTTGTCTCCGCCCCTACCCACCTCTAAGCACCTCTAAGCACCGTCCCTTGTCTCCGCCCCTACCCACCTCTAAGCACCTCTAAGCACCGTTCCTTGTCATCCGCCCCTACCCACTTCTGAGCACCGTCCCTTGTCTCCACTCCCTGCCCACCTCTGAGCACCGTCCCTTGTCTCCACTCCCTACCCACCTCTGAGCACTGTCCCCTGTCTCCGCCTCCTACACACCTCTGAGCACCATCACTTGTCTCCACCCCCTACACACCTCTGAGTACTCTCACTTGTCTCCACCCCCCACCTACCTCTCAGCATCATCCCTTATCTCCACTCCCTACCCACCTCTAAGCATTGTCACTTGTCTCCACTCCCTACCCACCTCTTAGCACCGTCCCTTGTCTCCACTCCCTACCCACCTCTGAGCACCCGCACCATTCCTTGTCTCCACTCCCTACCCACAACTGAGCACCATCCCTTGTCTCCACTTCCTACCCACCACTGAGCACCGTCCCTTGTCTCTACTCCCTCCTCACCACTAAGCACCATCCCTTGTCTCCACTCCCTACCCACCACTGAGCACCGTCCCTTGTCTTCACTCCCTACCCACCTCTGAACACCGCCACTTGTCTACACCCCCCACCCACCTCTGAGTATTGTCCCCCGTCTCCGCCTCCTACCCACCTCTGAGCACCATCATTTTTCTCCACACCCTACCTACCTCTAAGCATCGTTCCTGGTCTCTGGCCCTACCCATTTCTGAGCACCGTCCCTTGTCTCCACTCCCTACCCACTTCTGAGCACCGTCCCTTGTCTCCGCCCCTACCCACCTCTAAGCACCGCTCCTTGTCATCCGCCCCTACCCACTTCTGAGCACTGTCCCTTGTCTCCACTCCCTACCCACCTCTGAGCACTGTCCGCCGTCTCCGCCTCCTACACACCTCTGAGCACCATCACTTGTCTCCACCCCCTACACACCTCTGAGTACTGTCACTTGTCTCCACCCCCCACCTACCTCTCAGCATCATCCCTTATCTCCACTCCCTACCCACCTCTAAGCATTGTCCCTTGTCTCCACTCCCTACCCACCTCTGAGCACCGTCCCTTGTCCCCACTCCCTACCCAACTCTGAGCACCCGCACCATTCCTTGTCTCCACTCCCTACCCACCATTGAGCACCATCCCTTGTCTCCACTCCCTACCCACCACTGAGCACCGTCCCTTGTCTCCACTCCCTACCCACCTCTGAGCACCCGCACCATTCCTTGTCTCCACTCCCTACCCACTACTGAGCACCATTCCTTGTCTCCACCTGCTACCCACCTCTTAACACCGTTCCTTGTCTCCACTCCCTAACCACCCCTGAGCACCGTCCCTTGTCTCCGCCCCTACCAACCTCTAAACACCCTCCCTTGTCTCCACTCCCTACCCACCTTTGAGCACCGTCCCTTGTCTCCACCCCCACCCACCTCTGAGCACCGTCTCTTGTCTCCGCCCCCTACCCACCTCTAAGCGCCGTCCCTTGTCTCCTCCCCTACTTACCTCCAAGCATCGTCCCTTGTCTCCTCCCCTACTTACCTCCAAGCACCGTCCCTTGTGTCCTCCCCTACTTACCTCCAAGCACAGTCCATTGTCTCCACCTCCTAGTGCTGCCCTTTTTAGAGAATGCAGGATCAAGTTTCATTTTGTGATGCTAAGTATTTTCTTTGGAATTTGTTATTAATAACAAGAATGGCAGTAAATTAGATCAACTGAAGCCAGCAACAATAGACCCCCCAGCAACATTAATTCCCCCCCAGAAACAAAATACCCCCTTAACAACAATAGACCCCCACCATCCCCAGCAACAATAGACCCCACCCAGCAACAATACACTCCCATCCGGCAACAACAGACCCCCCCCATCCCCAGAAACAATAGATCCCTGCAGAAACAATAGATCCCACTTAAAACAATAGCTGCTGGACTGCAGCAACTTTTCTTGTTCAATAAACAGCAGCAGGGGGTCACCTCTGACATGTTGCAATGTAAAGCACTTCTCCAAAGCCTGAAACATGTCATAGGTGGCCTTTTACGACTTAAAGGGAATATAAAGGGATGTATCTATTTTTTATTTTATTTTTTTAAATAAAATAAAAAAACTATATAAAAAAAATCCTTTTTAATATTTTGTATTTTCATATCCAGCCAGTAGGTAGAGCTCTCAGCTCTTTTTGACATACTTACCAGTCTATTCCTTTCCACTTTTTATTTATTCTTAATAAAAGTAATGAACAAATACACAAAAAACAATACAGAGAACACTAAGGGGATATTTATCAAGAATGGTGCTGCAAATAAACTTGTTAATGTTTCTAATATGTTTATTTTCTATTATAGCCAGCTCAATCTAGACAGGGTTGCCTGTGATGGCTTTGCAAACACTGAGCTATTTACACAGTGAAAATGGAAGGTGAAATGCATGGCTTCTCCTTGAAAATGGTAAGTGAACAGGGTGAATCCTCTGAAAGTGGTCTTGGTGGTCAGTGAGAGTAAATAAATTACATAGCACCTATGGTCAGTAGGAGGAAAAAATAGTGCCCCGTCATTGGTGTCAGTGGAAGGAATGGTATCCCACTATCGGTGTCATTGAAAATAATGAAGTCCCATTGTTGGTGTCAGTGGAAGGAATGGTTTCCTATTGTTGGTGTCAGAGGAAGGAATGGTGTCCCATTGTTGGTGTCAGAGGAAGAAATGGTTTCCTATTGTTGGTGTCAGAGGAAGGAATGGTGTCCTATTGTTGGTGTCGGTGGAAGGAATGGTGTCCTATTGTTGGTGTCAGAGGAAGGAATGGTGTCCTATTGTTGGTGTCAGAGGAAGGAATGGTGTCCCATTGTTGGTGTCAGAGGAAGGAATGGTTTCCTATTGTTGGTGTCAGAGGAAGGAATGGTGTCCTATTGTTGGTGTCGGTGGAAGGAATGGTGTCCTATTGTTGGTGTCAGAGGAAGGAATGGTGTCCCATTGTTGGTGTCAGTGGAAGGAATGGTGTCCCATTGTTGGTGTCAGAGGAAGGAATGGTGTCCCATTGTTGGTGTCAGTGGAAAGAATAGTGACCGATCTTTGGTGTCAGTGGAAGGAATAGTATCCCACTATCGGTGTCAGTGAAAATAATGGAATCCCATTGGTGTCAGTGTTAGGAATGGTGTCCAATTGTTGGTGTCAGTGGGGGGAATAGTTCCCCATAGTTGGGTTGCTGTCAGTGAGAGAAACAGTGTCCCTCTGTTGGTGTCAGTGAAAGGAATGATGTCCCATTGTTGGTGTCAGTGGAAGGAATACTGTGCCATCATTGGTGTCAGTGGAAGATATGGTGTCCCATCATTGATGTCAGTGGAAGAAATGGTGTCCTATTATTGGTGTCAGTAGAAGGAATGGTGTCCTATTGTTGGTGTCAGTGGAAGGAATGGTGTCCTATTGTTGGTGTCAGTGGAAGGAATGGTGTCCTATTGTTGGTGTCAGTGGAAGAAATGGTGTCCTATTATTGGTGTCAGTAGAAGGAATGGTGTCCTATTGTTGGTGTCAGTGGAAGGAATGGTGTCCTATTGTTGGTGTCAGTGGAAGGAATGGTGTCCTATTGTTGTTGTCAGTAGAAGGAATGGTGTCCTATTGTTGGTGTCAGTGGAAGAAATGGTGTCCTATTATTGGTGTCAGTAGAAGGAATGGTGTCCTATTGTTGGTGTCAGTGGAAGGAATGGTGTCCTATTGTTGTTGTCAGTAGAAGGAATGGTGTCCTATTGTTGGTGTCAGTGGAAGGAATGGTGTCCTATTGTTGGTGTCAGTGGAAGGAATGGTGTCCTATTGTTGGTGTCAGTGGAAGGAATGGTGTCCTATTGTTGTTGTCAGTAGAAGGAATGGTGTCCTATTGTTGGTGTCAGTGGAAGGAATGGTGTCCTATTGTTGGTGTCAGTGGAAGGAATGGTGTCCTATTGTTGGTGTCAGTAGAAGGAATGGTGTCCCATCATTGATGTCAGTGGAAGAAATGGTGTCCTATTATTGGTGTCAGTGGAAGGAATGGTGTCCTATTGTTGTCAGTGGAAGGAATGGTGTCCTATGGTTGGTGTCAGTGGAAGGAATGGTGTCCTATGGTTGGTGTCAGTGGAAGAAATGGTGTCCCATAGTTGTTGTCAGTGGAAGGAATGGTGTCCTATGGTTGGTGTCAGTGGAAGAAATGGTGTCCCATAGTTGTTGTCAGTGGAAGGAATGGTGTCCTATTGTTGTTGTCAGTGGAAGGAATGGTGTCCTATGGTTGGTGTCAGTGGAAGAAATGGTGTCCCATAGTTGTTGTCAGTGGAAGGAATGGTGTCCTATTGTTGTTGTCAGTGGAAGGAATGGTGTCCTATGGTTGGTGTCAGTGGAAGAAATGGTGTCCCATAGTTGTTGTCAGTGGAAGGAATGGTGTCCTATGGTTGGTGTCAGTGGAAGAAATGGTGTCCCATAGTTGTTGTCAGTGGAAGGAATGGTGTCCTATTGTTGTTGTCAGTGGAAGGAATGGTGTCCTATGGTTGGTGTCAGTGGAAGAAATGGTGTCCCATAGTTGTTGTCAGTGGAAGGAATGGTGTCCTATTGTTGTTGTCAGTGGAAGGAATGGTGTCCTATGGTTGGTGTCAGTGGAAGGAATGGTGTCCCATTCTTGTTGTCAGTAGAAGGAATAGTTCCCCATAGTTGGGTTTCTGTCAGTGGGAGGAATAGTGCCCCATCATTGGTTTTAGTGGGAGGAATAGTGCCCCATCACTGGTGTCAGTGGGAGGAATAGAGCCCCACTGTTGGTGTCATTGGTAGGTGAGCAGGGGGAATAATAGCTAAATGTTTTAAAATACAGAATACTGATTGTCCAGCAAACATTTGCGATAATGGCAAAATAAATCCTCTATGAATGAAGATCGAAATACAATAAATGTATGTCAACAATCAAAAAAAACAACAGATTCTTTAAAGCAATTTTTGCCTAAGCAGCTCAATGGGCAACATTTCACTGACAATAAATTGGTTATTTTGCCCCAAAATCATTTTATTTACCCCCCCCCCGGCACATCATCTTTGCACCCCAAGAAGACATTTCTTCCATCCCCCGGGGCTGCTCATTAAAGTGGACCTTCACCTTTTTTAATGTTGCTCCCCCCTTGCCTCCTCCCCCTCCCTATAACAGAATTGCAAAAAAAACATATTTTTTAAGTAATAAATGTATATATATTTTCCTAAAGTTCCGGTCCATCATACTGAACTATATTAGTGAGATCTGTGACAGGTCCTCTTTCCCAGCGCTCCATGCCGGGTCTTTGTGTCCAGCCTGCGCTCTATTATAAATGTCCATTGAAGGTCGCCGCCATGACGCACTCCGCCGCGCTCTGTGACTCCTATTTTATTGTCCTCCACTCCCAACATTTCTGCGTCCATCCAATAAACCGGATCCGCGATTTATCTTCCCCCCCCCCGCCGCTCATCTCTCTCTGCCGCTCGCGCTTCTCGCTGAGACAGAAAATAATGTTCTGCAGTTTATGAATTATGAAGCATCTGCAGCAACATTTCCCGGCGGAGGTCAAAAGTTCAAGAACATCATAGAGGAAATGATGAGCGAAAATGAGTGGCGTGTAACGCGGAGATAACGATGGGACGCGGTTTATGTATGAGAGCTTTATGTCATCCTATTGGATTGATCTCGTATATACAATACATGGTGTCCATGTCGGGAAATTCATAGAACGCTCCGCTCGGGGAACGTGGATAGAATGACGCCTGCGCCACCAGGCTCTGCCCCTTTCATTATAGATACTTTGTTACATAGTCAGGATAAAAAATAATACATTGAATTCAACTAGTAGATATAAAATAAAACCTGTAGCCTCCCTCAGAACCCAAAACCCGCAGCTGATCCAGTGGAAGACAAAACCCTTCAAAGTACTCCAATAGGGGCCTGGGTCCCCCAAGTCAGGGGCCCGCTCAGTAAAAATGTTCTTCCCCATCACAGAGCCTCCCACTATCATTTGTCCTCATCAGGGTACATCCTTACAGCCAATGTCCCTTTACATAAGGGTTTCCCCAGAAGCAAGCCCCTTTACATCAGGTGCCCCCTCAGAGTCCCCCTTAAATCAGGAATATTGGTGGAATGTAGAGGGTATTGGGGGGTGGATATTGGAGGTGCAGGGAATATTGGGGGAGGTAGAAGATATGGGGGGTGTATATTGGAGGGATGCAGGGAATATTGGGGGGAGGTAGAGGGTATTGGGGGGGTGGATATTGAAGGGAGGCAGGGAATATTGGGGGGATGTAGAGGGTATTGGGGGGGGTGGATATTGAAGGGAGGCAGGGAATATTGGGGGGATGTAGAGGGTATTGGGGGGTGGATATTGGAGGGAGGCAGGGAATATTGGAGGGAGGTAGAGGGTATTGGGGGGTGTATATTGAAGGGAGGCAGGGAATATTGGGGGGAGATAGAGGGTATTGGGGGGAGGTAGAGGGTATTGGGGGGAGTGTGTATTGGAGGGAGGCAGGGAATATTGGGGGAAGGGAGAGGGTATTGGGGGGGTGTGTATTGGAGGAAGGCAGGGAATATTGGGGGAGGTAGAGGGTATTGGGGGGGGTGTATATTGGAGGGAGGCAGGGAATATTGGGGGGGAGGTATCGGGTATTGGGGGGGAGTGTGTATTGGAGGGAATGTTGGGGGGAGGTAGAAGATATGGGGGAGTGGATATTGGAGGGAGGCAGGGAATATTGGGGGGAGGTAGAGGGTATTGGGGCGAGTGTGTATTGGAGGGAGGCAGGGAATGTTGGGGGGAGGTAGAAGATATGGGGGAGTGGATATTGAAGGGAGGCAGGGAATATTGGGGGGAGGTAGAGGGTATTGGGGGGGTGGATATTGAAGGGAGGCAGGGAATATTGGGGGGATGTAGAGGGTATTGGGGGGTGTATATTGGAGGGAGGCACGGAATATTGGAGGGAGGTAGAGGGTATTGGGGGGTGTATATTGAAGGGAGGCAGGGAATATTGGGGAGAGATAGAGGTATTGGGGGGAGGTAGAGGGTATTGGGGGGAGTGTGTATTGGAGGGAGGCAGGGAATATTGGGGGAAGGGAGAGGGTATTGGGGGGGTGTGTATTGGAGGGAGGCAGGGAATATTGGGGGAGGTAGAGGGTATTGGGGGGGTGTATATTGGAGGGAGGCAGGGAATATTGGGGGGGAGGTATCGGGTATTGGGGGGAGTGTGTATTGGAGGGAATGTTGGGGGGAGGTAGAAGATATGGGGGAGTGTATATTGGAGGGAGGCAGGGAATATTGGGGGGAGGTAGAGGGTATTGGGGGGAGTGTGTATTGGAGGGAGGCAGGGAATGTTGGGGGGAGGTAGAAGATATGGGGGAGTGGATATTGAAGGGAGGCAGGGAATATTGGGGGGAGGTAGAGGGTATTGGGGGGGGTGGATATTGGAGGGAGGCAGGGAATATTGGGGGGATGTAGAGGGTATTGGGGGGGTGTATATTGAAGGGAGGCACGGAATATTGGGGGTAGGTAGAGGGTATTGGGGGGGTGTATATTGGAGGGAGGCAGGGAATATTGGGGGAAGGTCGAGGGTATTGGGGGGGTGTATATTGGAGGGAGGCAGGGAATATTGGGGGGAGGTAGAGGGTATTGGGGAGTGTATATTGGAGGGAGGCAGGGAATATTGGGGGGAGGTAGAGGGTATTGGGGGGTGTATATTGGAGGGAGGCAGGGAATATTGGGGGGAGGTAGAGGGTATCAGGGGGGGTGGATATTGGAGGGAGGCAGGGAATATTAGGGGGATGTAGAGGGTATTGGGGGGGTGGATATTGAAGGGAGGCAGGGAATATTGGGGGTAGGTAGAAGATTTGGGGGGTGGATATTGGAGGGAGGCAGGGAATATTAGGGGGATGTAGAGGGTATTGGGGGGGTGGATATTGAAGGGAGGCAGGGAATATTGGGGGTAGGTAGAAGACTTGGGGGGTGGATATTGGAGGGAGGCAGGGAATATTGGGGGGAGGTAGAATACTTGGGGGGTGGATATTGGAGGGAGGCAGGGAAAATTAGGGGGATGTAGAGGGTATTGGGGGGGTGGATATTGGAGGGAGGCAGGGAATATTGGGGGGAGGTAGAAGATATGGGGGGTGGATATTGGGGGAGGGGGGGTAGGGAATAATGGGGAAAGGAGATATGGGGGAGGAGATAAAGAATAAAGCCCTGTACACACGATCGGATTTCCGATGGAATAAAATCCGGTGGATTTTTCCATCGGATTTCCGATGAAGCTGACTTCCATCAGTCTTGCCTACACACCATCAGTCAAAAATGCGACTGTTCCAAACGCCGTGACGTAAAACACTCCGATGAGCCGAGAAAAATGAAGTTCAATCCTTCTGAGCATGCGTCGACTTGATTCTGAGCATGCGTGGGTTTTTTCTCCGATGGGGTTCCAATGATGGAATTTGCTATCGTTTTTTTTCCCATCGGATAAATTTAAAACATGTTCTATTTTTTCACACCGATGGGAAAAAAGACCGATGGGGCCCATACACGATTGGTTTGTCAGATGAAAAAAGTCCATCGGACTGTTTTCATTGGTAAAACCGATCGTGTGTACAGGGCATAATAGGGGAGAGGGGAGAGGATTTTATGGGGGAAGGCAGGGGGTATTGGGGAGGAAGAGGATATTAGTGGGGGAGCAGAGGATAGTGGGGGGGAGGGGAGATATGGATGGGAAGCAGGAGATATTGGGGGGAAAGGAAATATTGGGGGCAGGCAGGGAATATTAGGGGGAGTAAGGAGATATTAAGAGCCAGTGCATTTATTTATTTTTGGGTGGGGATATTGGGGGGCAGGCAGGAGATATTGGGGGGAAGGCAGGGGATATTGAGGATGAAGGAGATATTACAGGAGGAGGTAGAAAGGAGATGTTGGGGATGGGCAGCAGATTTAGGGGGGAGCAGCAGATATTGGGGGAGACTGGGGATATTGGGGGGACGCAAGGGATATTGGAGAGGGGTATTGTGGGGAAGACAGGGGATATTGGGGGTGAAGTAGGGGATTTATGGGGGGGAAGGGATATTGGGGGGGAGGACATGGGATATGGGGGGGGAAGCAGGGGATATTGGTGGGTGAACAGGGAATAATGGGGAGAACACGGGATACTGAGGGGTAGCAGGGGTTGTATCTCGGTGTCTCTCTATTATTATACATTGTATCTCGGTGTCTCTCTATTATTATACATTGTATCTCGGTGTCTCTCTATTATTATACATTGTATCTCTCCGTCTCTCTATTATTATACATTGTATCTCTCATGTCTCTCTATTATTATACATTGTATCTCTCTGTCTCTCTATTATTATACATTGTATCTCTCATGTCTCTCTATTATTATACATTGTATCTCTCATGTCTCTCTATTATTATACATTGTATCTCGGTGTCTCTCTATTATTATACATTGTATCTCTCCGTCTCTCTATTATTATACATTGTATCTCAGTGTCTCTCTATTATTATACATTGTATCTCTCATGTCTCTCTATTATTATACATTGTATCTCGGTGTCTCTCTATTATTATACATTGTATCTCTCCGTCTCTCTATTATTATACATTGTATCTCGGTGTCTCTCTATTATTATACATTGTATCTCAGTGTCTCTCTATTATTATACATTGTATCTCTCATGTCTCTCTATTATTATACATTGTATCTCGGTGTCTCTCTATTATTATACATTGTATCTCTCTGTCTCTCTATTATTATACATTGTATCTCATGTCTCTCTATTATTATACAGTGTATCTCAGTGTCTCTCTATTATTATACATTGTATCTCTCTGTCTCTCTATTATTATACATTGTATCTCGGTGTCTCTCTATTATTATACATTGTATCTCTGTGTCTCTCTATTATTATACATTGTATCTCTCCGTCTCTCTATTATTATACATTGTATCTCAGTGTCTCTCTATTATTATACATTGTATCTCTCATGTCTCTCTATTATTATACATTGTATCTCGGTGTCTCTCTATTATTATACATTGTATCTCTCTGTCTCTCTATTATTATACATTGTATCTCGGTGTCTCTCTATTATTATACATTGTATCTCTCTGTCTCTCTATTATTATACATTGTATCTCTCTGTCTCTCTATTATTATACATTGTATCTCAGTGTCTCTCTATTATTATACATTGTATCTCAGTGTCTCTCTATTATTATACATTGTATCTCGGTGTCTCTCTATTATTATACATTGTATCTCTCTGTCTCTCTATTATTATACATTGTATCTCGTGTCTCTCTATTATTATACATTGTATCTCTCCGTCTCTCTATTATTATACATTGTATCTCTCATGTCTCTCTATTATTATACATTGTATCTCTGTGTCTCTCTATTATTATACATTGTATCTCTCTGTCTCTCTATTATTATACATTGTATCTCATGTCTCTCTATTATTATACATTGTATCTCAGTGTCTCTCTATTATTATACATTGTATCTCTCTGTCTCTCTATTATTATACATTGTATCTCGGTGTCTCTCTATTATTATACATTGTATCTCTGTGTCTCTCTATTATTATACATTGTATCTCTCCGTCTCTCTATTATTATACATTGTATCTCTCCGTCTCTCTATTATTATACATTGTATCTCTCCGTCTCTCTATTATTATACATTGTATCTCAGTGTCTCTCTATTATTATACATTGTATCTCAGTGCCTCTCTATTATTATACATTGTATCTCGGTGTCTCTCTATTATTATACATTGTATCTCGGTGTCTCTCTATTATTATACATTGTATCTCTCTGTCTCTCTATTATTATACATTGTATCTCTCCGTCTCTCTATTATTATACATTGTATCTCAGTGTCTCTCTATTATTATACATTGTATCTCAGTGCCTCTCTATTATTATACATTGTATCTCAGTGCCTCTCTATTATTATACATTGTATCTCGGTGTCTCTCTATTATTATACATTGTATCTCGGTGTCTCTCTATTATTATACATTGTATCTCTCTGTCTCTCTATTATTATACATTGTATCTCGGTGTCTCTCTATTATTATACATTGTATCTCATGTCTCTCTATTATTATACATTGTATCTCGGTGTCTCTCTATTATTATACATTGTATCTCTCTGTCTCTCTATTATTATACATTGTATCTCAGTGTCTCTCTATTATTATACATTGTATCTCTCTGTCTCTCTATTATTATACATTGTATCTCAGTGTCTCTCTATTATTATACATTGTATCTCTCTGTCTCTCTATTATTATACATTGTATCTCGGTGTCTCTCTATTATTATACATTGTATCTCATGTCTCTCTATTATTATACATTGTATCTCTCTGTCTCTCTATTATTATACATTGTATCTCTCTGTCTCTCTATTATTATACATTGTATCTCTCTGTCTCTCTATTATTATACATTGTATCTCATGTCTCTCTATTATTATACATTGTATCTCTCTGTCTCTCTATTATTATACATTGTATCTCTCCGTCTCTCTATTATTATACATTGTATCTCATGTCTCTCTATTATTATACATTGTATCTCAGTGTCTCTCTATTATTATACATTGTATCTCTCTGTCTCTCTATTATTATACATTGTATCGTGTGTCTCTCTATTATTATACATTGTATCTCTCTGTCTCTCTATTATTATACATTGTATCTCTCCGTCTCTCTATTATTATACATTGTATCTCTGTGTCTCTCTATTATTATACATTGTATCTCGGTGTCTCTCTATTATTATACATTGTATCTCAGTGTCTCTCTATTATTATACATTGTATCTCTCTGTCTCTCTATTATTATACATTGTATCTCGTGTCTCTCTATTATTATACATTGTATCTCTCTGTCTCTCTATTATTATACATTGTATCTCAGTGTCTCTCTATTATTATACATTGTATCACTGTGTCTCTCTATTATTATACATTGTATCTCGGTGTCTCTCTATTATTATACATTGTATCTCTCATGTCTCTCTATTATTATACATTGTATCTCGGTGTCTCTCTATTATTATACATTGTATCTCAGTGTCTCTCTATTATTATACATTGTATCTCTCTGTCTCTCTATTATTATACATTGTATCTCTCTGTCTCTCTATTATTATACATTGTATCTCTCCGTCTCTCTATTATTATACATTGTATCTCTCATGTCTCTCTATTATTATACATTGTATCTCAGTGTCTCTCTATTATTATACATTGTATCTCAGTGTCTCTCTATTATTATACATTGTATCTCTCATGTCTCTCTATTATTATACATTGTATCTCGGTGTCTCTCTATTATTATACATTGTATCTCGGTGTCTCTCTATTATTATACAATGTATCTCAGTGTCTCTCTATTATTATACATTGTATCTCGGTGTCTCTCTATTATTATACATTGTATCTCTCTGTCTCTCTATTATTATACATTGTATCTCTCTGTCTCTCTATTATTATACATTGTATCTCAGTGTCTCTCTATTATTATACATTGTATCCCGGTGTCTCTCTATTATTATACATTGTATCTCTCCGTCTCTCTATTATTATACATTGTATCTCAGTGTCTCTCTATTATTATACATTGTATCTGTCATGTCTCTCTATTATTATACATTGTATCTCGGTGTCTCTCTATTATTATACATTGTATCTCGGTGTCTCTCTATTATTATACATTGTATCTCGGTGTCTCTCTATTATTATACATTGTATCTCGGTGTCTCTCTATTATTATACAATGTCTCGGTGTCTCTCTATTATTATACATTGTATCTCGGTGTCTCTCTATTATTATACATTGTATCTCGGTGTCTCTCTATTATTATACAATGTATCTCAGTGTCTCTCTATTATTATACATTGTATCTCGGTGTCTCTCTATTATTATACATTGTATCTCTCATGTCTCTCTATTATTATACATTGTATCTCTGTGTCTCTCTATTATTATACATTGTATCTCGGTGTCTCTCTATTATTATACATTCTATCTCTCATGTCTCTCTATTATTATACATTGTATCTCTGTGTCTCTCTATTATTATACATTGTATCTCTCTGTCTCTCTATTATTATACATTGTATCTCATGTCTCTCTATTATTATACATTGTATCTCAGTGTCTCTCTATTATTATACATTGTATCTCATGTCTCTCTATTATTATACATTGTATCTCTCCGTCTCTCTATTATTATACATTGTATCTCTCCGTCTCTCTATTATTATACATTGTATCTCAGTGTCTCTCTATTATTATACATTGTATCTCAGTGTCTCTCTATTATTATACATTGTATCTCTCATGTCTCTCTATTATTATACATTGTATCTCTGTGTCTCTCTATTATTATACATTGTATCTCTCTGTCTCTCTATTATTATACATTGTATCTCATGTCTCTCTATTATTATACATTGTATCTCTCTGTCTCTCTATTATTATACATTGTATCTCAGTGTCTCTCTATTATTATACATTGTATCTCTCTGTCTCTCTATTATTATACATTGTATCTCATGTCTCTCTATTATTATACATTGTATCTCAGTGTCTCTCTATTATTATACATTGTATCTCTCTGTCTCTCTATTATTATACATTGTATCTCGGTGTCTCTCTATTATTATACATTGTATCTCTGTGTCTCTCTATTATTATACATTGTATCTCTCCGTCTCTCTATTATTATACATTGTATCTCTCCGTCTCTCTATTATTATACATTGTATCTCAGTGTCTCTCTATTATTATACATTGTATCTCGGTGTCTCTCTATTATTATACATTGTATCTCTCTGTCTCTCTATTATTATACATTGTATCTCAGTGTCTCTCTATTATTATACATTGTATCTCTCTGTCTCTCTATTATTATACATTGTATCTCGGTGTCTCTCTATTATTATACAATGTCTCGGTGTCTCTCTATTATTATACATTGTATCTCGGTGTCTCTCTATTATTATACAATGTATCTCAGTGTCTCTCTATTATTATACATTGTATCTCATGTCTCTCTATTATTATACATTGTATCTCATGTCTCTCTATTATTATACATTGTATCTCTGTGTCTCTCTATTATTATACATTGTATCCCTCTGTCTCTCTATTATTATACATTGTATCTCGGTGTCTCTCTATTATTATACATTGTATCTCAGTGTCTCTCTATTATTATACATTGTATCTCTCTGTCTCTCTATTATTATACATTGTATCTCTCTATCTCTCTATTATTATACATTGTATCTCGGTGTCTCTCTATTATTATACATTGTATCTCGGTGTCTCTCTATTATTATACATTGTATCTCTCTGTCTCTCTATTATTATACATTGTATCTCTCTGTCTCTCTATTATTATACATTGTATCTCTCTGTCTCTCTATTATTATACATTGTATCTCTCTGTCTCTCTATTATTATACATTGTATCTCTCTGTCTCTCAATTATTATACATTGTATCTCTCTGTCTCTCTATTATTATACATTGTATCTCGGTGTCTCTCTATTATTATACATTGTATCTCTCTGTCTCTCTATTATTATACATTGTATCTCGGTGTCTCTCTATTATTATACAATGTATCTTGGTGTCTCTCTATTATTATACATTGTATCTCGGTGTCTCTCTATTATTATACAATGTATCTCTCTGTCTCTCTATTATTATACATTGTATCTCTCTGTCTCTCTATTATTATACATTGTATCTCGGTGTCTCTCTATTATTATACATTGTATCTCGGTGTCTCTCTATTATTATACATTGTATCTCGGTGTCTCTCTATTATTATACAATGTATCTCGGTGTCTCTCTATTATTATACATTGTATCTCGGTGTCTCTCTATTATTATACATTGTATCTCGGTGTCTCTCTATTATTATACAATGTATCTCAGTGTCTCTCTATTATTATACATTGTATCTCGGTGTCTCTCTATTATTATACATTGTATCTCTCTCTCTTTGCTCAGACCCCGATGAATGTTACATTGTATCTCGGTGTCTCTCTATTATTATACATTGTATCTCGGTGTCTCTCTATTATTATACATTGTATCTCGGTGTCTCTCTATTATTATACATTGTATCTCAGTGTCTCTCTATTATTATACATTGTATCTCTCTGTCTCTCTATTATTATACATTGTATCTCTCTGTCTCTCTATTATTATACATTGTATCTCGGTGTCTCTCTATTATTATACATTGTATCTCGGTGTCTCTCTATTATTATACATTGTATCTCGGTGTCTCTCTATTATTATACATTGTATCTCGGTGTCTCTCTATTATTATACATTGTATCTCGGTGTCTCTCTATTATTATACATTGTATCTCGGTGTCTCTCTATTATTATACATTGTATCTCGGTGTCTCTCTATTATTATACATTGTATCTCGGTGTCTCTCTATTATTATACATTGTATCTCGGTGTCTCTCTATTATTATACATTGTATCTCGGTGTCTCTCTATTATTATACATTGTATCTCTCTCTCTATTATTATACATTGTATCTCGGTGTCTCTCTATTATTATACATTGTATCTCGGTGTCTCTCTATTATTATACATTGTATCTCGGTGTCTCTCTATTATTATACAATGTATCTCTCTGTCTCTCTATTATTATACATTGTATCTCGGTGTCTCTCTATTATTATACAATGTATCTCTCTGTCTCTCTATTATTATACATTGTATCTCAGTGTCTCTCTATTATTATACATTGTATCTCTCTGTCTCTCTATTATTATACATTGTATCTCATGTCTCTCTATTATTATACATTGTATCTCATGTCTCTCTATTATTATACATTGTTTCTTTTTCGTACATCACGGGACACAGAGCGACATAGTCATTACTAATGGGTTATATAGTTACCGTCAGGTGCTGGCACTGGCAACTTCCAAAACCGGAAGTACCCTCCCCTATATAAGCCCCTCCCATCCGGGAGCACCTCAGTTTTTTTGCCAGTGTCTAAGGTGTTGGCCAAGAAGAAACATGTGTTTTTCACTGAGCTTGCGTACAGGTTCTTTTGGGCCTCAGTAAGCTATTCCGGATCCGACCAAAAAAGCTTCATAGCTAAACGGTCGGTACCCGGGCCTTGCAGAGAAGAGCAAGGTTCTGCCTGTAATGCTTCTCTTAGGAGAGCTGGACCCTGGGATCCAGAGCTCTGGTCATACCCACGACCAAGATGTTTTCTGTGCAGGGTGCTATACAGGTCCAGGGGAGTGGAATCCTTGGGAACCCGGTCCCTGAAGGTTTGATTACAATGCCTGCCGTGATAGGTGAAGTTTGGGCTTTTGTGGACCAAACAAAGTCCTGCGGCGGGGAACAGGTAAGTGGGGGCCCCCAGGAACTTGGTTCTATTGGGGGACCCCCAAGCCTAATTTGTCTTTCTGTCTGTTACCTAACGGTATTCCCGCTAATATCTGTGCATGCCTGTAACTACTAAAAAAATGTAATAATTTTTAATGGTGGTCAAGAAAAAAAAAAAAAAAAAGGAATGTTTTTTTATATATGTTTAGTATATTAAACTGCGGTACCTGTGTTTGTCCACTAGAGGCCGCTGTGGAATGTTTTTCTTGTCATATGGACTAGTTTCTTCTCAGAGAACAAAGTCCAGGCAGCTGGTGAGTTCTCCTACAGGAAACTGTTTCCTCTGCCATGTTGCAGTGTTCGTCTATCCCCCGGCCTGCGGCAAAGGGGGCCCTGGCTCCTGTCCCTGGTTTCCATGTTTGAAAATTAGCGCCGAGGCGCACGTGGCCGCGCGCGTGCGCGTGCACGCGCCTCTATATATAGAGGTGGCCGGAAAAAGGGGCGGGGCCTGGGGGATGACGCTCTGTGCGCGCCGCAGCGCTTCTGCGCATGTGCGGGCGTCCCAGCAGGTTTTTAAAAAGCCACATTATTGCAGTAAGCTGGCTATGAAGTACAGAGACAGAGCTGGCAACATTTAAAGGCATACAGCAAGCGGTTGATACAGGCATCCCCTAGAAAGGCACATTAGTAGACACCAACTGTTATATAGCAGCAATTGTGCTAGACTATTTTCAGTAAAAGTGGTGTATTACGGCTGGAATACCTCAGCTTTAGGCTTAGGAATATGCCGTCCAGTAGCTCCGGAACTGAATCTTCCAGGAAGCGAAGGGGGTCTCATCGGGCTCTGAGGATCTTGGGCATACTCCTGCTGCACCAGTCTCCCCTGAAGTTCAGAGGTAAGTGACCGTAGAGACCCCGCAGGGGTACTTGGTACTGTGGCTGTCCTCAGTCACCTGCTCCTGTGTATGTAACAGATGAGGTTTTTTCCTCAGCTCTGGGAGGATTAGAGAGAGATTGTCAAAATTTATCGCTGCCTCCCTGTCAGGGAAAGCACGCCCGATCTCCGTCTCCTCCTTCAGAGTGCCTGTTAGCAGAGCAACAGTCCCATACAGGGATCGACCTGCCTGAAGGGGATCAGGATAAGGTTGATTCTGTTATAGAGGAATCAACAGTGGGGGAACCTTTTCTCAGCATCTCAAGCTGAAAGATTATGGGTTCAGTCTCTGACTAACATGGTCCGATCAGCATTTAAAAATGCACCTTGCGGAACCATCAACCACTACTGTATCCTCGTTGGGGTCGCTAGAAGCCCCCAGACTGTTTGTTCTTTTCCACTGCACCCTTTACTGAAAGGGCTCATTTACCAGGATTGGGAACATCCTGAGAAAATATTTATTCCCCCAAGAGATTTCCGGTGGTCTATCCCATGGAGGATAAGTTCATCAAAAAAAAAAAAAAAAAAAAATGGAAGGTCCCTACAGTGGACGCAGCCATCTCTTGTATGTATAAATCACTGACATGTCCAGTGGATAATGTCCAAATGTTCAAGAACCCAATAGATAAAAGATTGGAGTCCTTATGAAAATCTGCTTGGTGATACAACCAGCAGTAGCAGCTATTGGGGTCTGCTAAGCAGTGAAGGATCAGTTGAAACAGGTCTTGAGGGACTTGACAGATCAGCAGGCTTTGCCCTAGCTGATCTACCTAGAGCCTTAGGCTTTGCGGTTGACGCCATAGAGGATTCAGTCCATCAGGCCTCCCGCCTTACGCTGTCTATAGTACATATGCGTAGGCTCCTATGGCTCAAAAACTGGTCTGCTGAAGCTCCCTGTAAAGAATGGCTGGTTAGCGTCCCATTTCATGGTGAACGCTTATTCAGGGAAAACCTGGACAAATATATCCAGAAAATTTCCAGCGGTAAAAATACGCTCTTGCCGGTTAAAAGCAGAGTTAGAGGTCCCTCTTTAAGAGGCCTGCTTCTCCAGTCCCTGGGGCATCGGCTGTGTAACAGTTCCGACGGCCTCCTCGGTCAAATCCCGGGGGTAAAAAACAGGGACAGTAGCAGGGTAATGAGAAACCCTGGGTCAGGGGAGGTACAAAACCTCCCCCAAAGTTAAATTCATTGAAGCCCCCACTCAGTCGGGTGGGGGGAGGACTCCAGTTCGCAAGAGACCTGGCGGGACACGATCAAGACAGATAGGTGCTCTCCGCAGTAGGTTTGGGATACAGTTTGGAGTTAAAAGACTCTCCTCCTTCCCATTTTTGAGGTCAAACGTGCCAAGGGATCCCCGGAAGAGAGAGTCCCTCCTGTTGGCACTAGAACAACTATTGCTCCAAGGAGTAATTATGGAGGTTCCCCTGGAAGAATGAGGGTTCGGGTTTTACTCAAACCTCTTTACAGTCCCGAAGCAAACGCGGACGGGAGGCCCATATTAATTCTAAAAGGGCTATACAAATTCCTGTATATCAGGACTTTCCGATGGAGTCGATCCGATCGGTGGCCACTGCCCTACAAGGGGAGGATTGGTTAGCCACGATCGACATCAAAGATGCTTATTTGCACATTCCCATCTTTCCAGTCCACCAAAAATTTCTACGCTTTGCAGTAGAAGGGCGCCATTTTCAGTTCAGAGCCTTACCCTTCGGTTTGGCCACAGCACCACGAGTGTTTACAAAAATTCTGGCCCTTTATGGGCCAATCTAAGAACACAAGGTGTAATGATAATGGCATATCTGGATGACTTGTTGCTGATAGACCACTCAGTGAAAAAACTAGACGTGGTCGTTCACAAGACGATCAAGTATCTGGAATCTCACGGTTGGATTATCAACCGAGACAAGTCAGCCCTAAAAACCAGTCAAAAGTCTGGAATACTTGGGGCTAAGGTTGGATTCAGGCCAGAGAAAAATATTCTTGCCTCGAGGAAAGGTGTTGTCTTTGAAAGATTTGATCCACTTAGTGGGTACAAAAAAGACAGCCGTCCATACGCCTGTATATGAGGCTGCTGGGAAAAATGGTGGCATCATTCGAAGCAGTACCCTACGGTCAATTCCATTCAAGGAATTTGCAAGGGGCCATACTGTCAGCCTGGAACAAAAAAGTTCAGGCCCTAGACTTACAATGTCCTTGTCCCCTTCCGTTCGCAAGAGCCTCCGTTGGTGGTGGGTTCCCCAGAATCTGGAAAAAAGGAAATCCTTCAGTCCGATTTCTTGGAAGGTGGTCACTACAGATGCCAGCCTTATAGGCTGGGGAGCAGTACTGGAGCAATAGTCTCTCCAGGGCAGATGGTCGGATGCAGAAAAGGCCCTGCCCATCAATCTCTTAGAGATACGAGCAGCCCGGTATGCCCTAGTAGCATGGACATCCAAACTCCAAGGGTCCCCTGTCAGAATTCAATCAGACAATGCCACAGCAGTGGCATATATCAATCGGGGGGGCACCAGGAGTCGTGCAGCCCAAAGGGAAGTAAATTACATCCTGAGATGGGCAGAAAAATATGTCCCAGCCATATCTGCGGTATTCATTCCAGGAGTGAAGAATTGGAAGGCGGACTTTCTAAGTCGCCAGCAATTAGGCCCAGAGGAAGGGTCCCTTCACCCCGAGGTTTTCTGGACAATATGTCAGCGGTGGGGAACATCGGATGTAGATCTTCTAGCATCCAGATTCAACGCAAAGGGGGATAGGTTTGTCTCTCGGACAAGAGATCCCCTAGCTTGCGGCTCGGATGCCCTAGTGTTCCCTGGGGATCAGTTCAAGCTGATATATGCATTCACACCGCCACAATGGTTACCTCGATTACTCCGCAGAATCAGGGTAGAAAAGAAACACCCTTCCTTACCAGCCCTAGGTTTGACGGCCTGGCTATTGAAGCCCACATTCTAAAAAAGAGAGGGCTCTCTAATGCTGTGGTATCTACCATGATCAATGCCAGGAAGCCGGTATCCAGGCAGATCTACTATAGAATCTGGAAGGCGTACATCGCGTGGTGTGAGGCCAAGAAATGGCATCCACATAAGTACGTAATAGGTAGGATTCTGGACTTCCTACAGTGGGCTGTAGATAGGAAGCTTGCCTTGAGTACTATCAAGGGTCAGATTTCGGCCTTGTCAATATTTTTTCAAAGGCCCTTGGCTTCGCATTCACTAGTCAAAGCCTTTATACAAGGAGTGATGCGTATTAGTCCTCCGGTTAATATTCCCATATGTCCATGGGATCTAAACTTGGTTCTGTCGGTTCTACAGAAACAACCATTTGAACCATTACAGCATATTTCCTTGGTGCTTCTTACCAGGAAATTGATTTTTCTAGTAGCCATTTGTTCGGCTAAAAAGAGTATTGGAATTAGCAGCTATGTCTTGTAAGGAGCCATATCTGGTTATCCATAAGGACAGAGTAGTGTTACGTCCTCATCCAGCCTTTCTTCCTAGGGTGGTATCGAGGTTTCATTTGAACCAAGATGTGGTTCTTCCTTCTTTTTTCCCCAAACCTACTTCGGTGGAGGAAAAGTTATTGCATTCTTTGGATGTAGTAAGAGCAGTTAAAGCTTATCTAAAAGCCACTGCTCAGATTCGCAGAACGGATACTTTGTTTATTCTGCCAGAAGGCCCCAGAAAGGGTCAGGCAGCGTCAAAATCTACTTTAGCCAAGTGGATTCGACAGGTCATTATGCAAGCTTATGGCTTGAGAAGGAGACCGCCTCCGTTCAAAGTTAGAGCGCACTCCACGAGAGCAGTTGGAACTTCATGGGCAGTGCATCACCAGGCCTCCCTGGCTCAAATCTGTAAGGCCGCAACGTGGTCTTCAGTTCACACGTTTACTAGGTTCTACCAGGTGGACGTTAGAAGTCAGGAGGATGTCGCCTTTGGGCGCAGTGTGTTGCAGGCCGCAAAAGATCCTCATGTCTGATAGCGCTCAGCTTATATATGGTGTATCCCCCCCCTCATTTGGCATTGCTTTAGGACATCCCATTAGTAATGACTATGTCGCTCTGTGTCCCGTGATGTACGAGAAAGAAAATAGGATTTTTATAACAGCTTACCTGTAAAATCCTTTTCTTGGAGTACATCACGGGACACAGAGCTCCCGCCCCTCTTTGGGGACACTTATTGCTTTGCTACAAAACTGAGGTGCTCCCGGATGGGAGGGGCTTATATAGGGGAGGGTACTTCCGGTTTTGGAA
Source organism: Rana muscosa (assembly GCA_029206835.1). Taxonomy (NCBI): domain Eukaryota; kingdom Metazoa; phylum Chordata; class Amphibia; order Anura; family Ranidae; genus Rana; species Rana muscosa. The sequence goes on along the minus strand of JARGYO010005626.1, from coordinate 215,535,912 downwards.
GTTGCCAGTGCCAGCACCTGACGGTAACTATATAACCCATTAGTAATGACTATGTCGCTCTGTGTCCCGTGATGTACTCCAAGAAAAGGATTTTACAGGTAAGCTGTTATAAAAATCCTATTATCTCTCTGTCTCTCTATTATTATACATTGTATCTCGGTGTCTCTCTATTATTATACATTGTATCTCTCCGTCTCTCTATTATTATACATTGTATCTCTCTGTCTCTCTATTATTATACATTGTATCTCGGTGTCTCTCTATTATTATACATTGTATCTCGGTGTCTCTCTATTATTATACATTGTATCTCGGTGTCTCTCTATTATTATACATTGTATCTCGGTGTCTCTCTATTATTATACATTGTATCTCGGTGTCTCTCTATTATTATACATTGTATCTCGGTGTCTCTCTATTATTATACATTGTATCTCGGTGTCTCTCTATTATTATACATTGTATCTCGGTGTCTCTCTATTATTATACATTGTATCTCTCTCTCTATTATTATACATTGTATCTCGGTGTCTCTCTATTATTATACATTGTATCTCGGTGTCTCTCTATTATTATACATTGTATCTCGGTGTCTCTCTATTATTATACAATGTATCTCTCTGTCTCTCTATTATTATACATTGTATCTCGGTGTCTCTCTATTATTATACAATGTATCTCTCTGTCTCTCTATTATTATACATTGTATCTCAGTGTCTCTCTATTATTATACATTGTATCTCTCTGTCTCTCTATTATTATACATTGTATCTCATGTCTCTCTATTATTATACATTGTATCTCATGTCTCTCTATTATTATACATTGTATCTCGGTGTCTCTCTATTATTATACATTGTATCTCGGTGTCTCTCTATTATTATACATTGTATCTCTCCGTCTCTCTATTATTATACATTGTATCTCTCCGTCTCTCTATTATTATACATTGTATCTCTCTGTCTCTCTATTATTATACATTGTATCTCGGTGTCTCTCTATTATTATACATTGTATCTCTCTGTCTCTCTATTATTATACATTGTATCTCTCTGTCTCTCTATTATTATACATTGTATCTCTCTGTCTCTCTATTATTATACATTGTATCTCGGTGTCTCTCTATTATTATACATTGTATCTCGGTGTCTCTCTATTATTATACATTGTATCTCGGTGTCTCTCTATTATTATACATTGTATCTCGGTGTCTCTCTATTATTATACATTGTATCTCTCTGTCTCTCTATTATTATACATTGTATCTCTCTGTCTCTCTATTATTATACATTGTATCTCGGTGTCTCTCTATTATTATACATTGTATCTCGGTGTCTCTCTATTATTATACATTGTATCTCGGTGTCTCTCTATTATTATACATTGTATCTCGGTGTCTCTCTATTATTATACATTGTATCTCGGTGTCTCTCTATTATTATACATTGTATCTCTCTCTCTTTGCTCAGACCCTGATGAATGTTACATTGTATCTCATCTCTGGCTTTGTTGACTCGCAGGAAGGAATTCTGCATTTCATTTCTTTATTCCCGGACTTAATAGCATAAAGAATAATGAGCAGAACCTGCAGCTGAGAGCATCAGTGAGATGGGTGGAGAGCGCCCCCTGCTGGGAAATTCTGGTATTTCACGCTTTCTTTACAGAAGTCCCTGAAAGTGAAAGCTACCAGCTGACTCCATGATCAGTCCAGCAGTCCTTGTCACCCCAGTCCTGACACTCTTATCGCTGGCTGTGCCCACACTGGGGACATTCCCGCTCTCTCTGTGTCCTAATGATGACAGCCATGAGACATCCAGCCTATCACAGTTGTCACCAGAACAAGAAATCTTCCAGTGGGGACACCTATTCCAGTGACAACTGTCTTAAAGCTCATTTACATGAGCGGCACTGTCTGAAAAGCAATCCGCGGTGGATCGCTTTTTAGAGTAACAGCTTTCAGGCATTTAGGAGGACCTGTTTTTTGGGGGGGGGGGGGGGTTTTAGCCGAAGGAAGATTTTACGGATCGATTACGGCCGGGCAGTCCGAGGTTGGTAAAACACATGGCGATGCGCCCGCTCTAATGCATTGCAGTGCCATTCATTGTAAACGGCCCCCCAATACATTGTAGAGTGGAGCCCACTGCACTGCACATACCATGCGTTGTGGTGTACTGCATTGTTAAAAAAGGTTGTGTTTTTTTTTTATGTGTTGTGGTACAGTGGCAGCCTCTTCATAATGAACGGGCACAACGCATGTTAATGTGTCCTGCCTGTAACACGCATGCGTTAAATCACTGAATGGGGATGTATGGGGTGAATAAAAAATAAACATCCACTCACCTCAATGCTGCAGCCGTCCCCGCCGGCTCTAAGAACTGCGTGATCACATGACCACTGATCGCTCAGGTCTCGGTCTACTCAGAGCGGAGAGCAGTGACTGTCAGTCATTGCTCTCCACTCTACCCCTCCAGCACTCACTGGAGCACCAGGCTGGGGCGGGGGCGGGCCAGGCTAGGGAGGGGGCGGACCTGGCTGGGGTGGACCAGGCTGCGGAGGGGGCGGACCAGGCTGCGGAGGGGGCAGACCAGGCTCGGGTAGGGGCGGGCCAGGCTGGGGAGGGGGCAGGCCAGGCTGGCTTTGGCTCTCAGCCCACACAATGAAAAGGTGGAGCCGGCTGTCAATCAGGCAGCTGGGAGGATCCCGACAAAGTGGTCAGGATCCTTCCAGCGCCTGGAACAGCTCTGTGACGTCAGATGACAGCGGGCTTTAGCCGAGATCACAGGAGAGCAATAGTAAGTGCACCCCCTGTGACACAGAAGAGAAGTGTGACCAAAAAAAAAAACAACTTTATCCATACTTCTCTTTTAAGTGTGAAAGAACCCTCAAAGGCCCAGCTTAATGTGGAGGTAAACTTCCATCTCTTGCTTTTACCTCTAGGTAAGACTATAATAGAGATTACACTCTACGTAGTGTAAAAATCTCCTAAACCTGCTCTGTTTAGGAGATATTAGGTGTACATGCTCCCGGTGATATCACTAGCACAGGCACTCTAAAGGAACGGCCACCCTCAGAGCCCTGTGCCGTGAATGGCGGCTCCCGCGCGCACGCACATGCGGGAGTGACGTCATCGTGGCTCCGGCCAATCACACAGCCGGAGTCCGCAAACCCAGAAGCAAGACAGGTGAAGATGAGAGAGTCTGCAGGCAGAGCTGACATTGTGGCGCTGGAGGAGCTTCGTTTTAAGGTAGGTTTAACATAATGTGCTAGTGTAAGATGCATACTAGCACATTATGACATTACCTTGTAGGTAAAAAAATAAATAAAAATGTCCAGCGATATACAACCGCTTTAATGGACAGGATGACCCTTTATTTCACATTATTTAATTGTATTATTATTATTGGTAGTAGTAATGATAGAGGTAGTATTAGTATTTAGTCGCAGTAATTTTATGTATTTACAGTATACTAATATTATTATTTGTAGTAGTAGTAGTGGTAGTATTCATATCTAGTAATAAAACTCATTTATTTATTATTAATATTACTAGCAGGATTAGTTACCGTAAATACATTTATTATTATGATTATTATTAGTAGTAGTAGAAATAGAAGTAGTAGCAGAAGCAGTAGTAGTATCTGTTTATCATTCGTAGTAGTAGTCATATAGCTTTAGCATTTATGTAGTATTCATGAATTTTCTATTATTCATAGTAGTAGTATTCATTTATTATTTGTAGTAGTATTCAAGTAGTAGTAATAATAGGTAGTACAGTGTAGTTGTAATCATTTATTATTCGTAGTAGTATTCATGTTGTAGTAGTAGTATTTAGTACCAGATAGTAGTATTAGTACTTATTATTATTAGCAGTAGTGGTAGTATTAGTATATATTAATAATAGTATTATTATTTGTATTATTATGCTACTACTACTAATAATAAATACAAATAATAATATTAATATTAAATACTAATATTATTATTTGTATTTATTTGTATTTATTATTATTATTATTATTAGTATTATTGGTAGTAGTAGTAGTAGTAGCATTTAGTACTAGTGGTAGTTATTACTTACCTATTATTATTAGCAGTAGTAGTGGTAGTTGTATTTAATATTATTAGTTATAGTTTTCATTATTATTATTATTACTACTATTTGTATTTTTATTCTTATTAGTAGTATTAGCAGTAGTAGTAGTATTTTATACTAGTGGCAGTATTAGTATTTAATATTATTATTATTTGTATTTATTATTATTAATAGTAGTAGCAGTATTTAGTACTGGTGGTAGTATTGTTACTTATTATTAGCAGCAGTAGTAGTTATAGTAGAAGTATTTATTATAATTATTATTATTATTATTATTATTATTATTATTATTATTATTATTATTCGTTTTTATTATTATTATTATTATTACTATTTGATTTTTTTTTATTAGTAGTAGCAGTAGTATTTATAGTAGAAGTATTTATTATTATTATTAGTTTTTATTATTATTTGAATTTTTTTATTAGTAGTAGTAGCAGTAGTAGTATTTAGTACTTATTATTATTAGTAGTAGTAGTAGTAGAAGTAGTAGTAGCATAAAGTAGTAGTAGTAGCATGAAGTAGTAGTAGTAGTAGTAGTAGTAGCATGAAGTAAAAGTAGTAGCAGTAGTATCTGTTTATCATTTGTAGTAGTAGTCGTAGCTTTAGCATTTATGTAGTATTCATTAATATTCTATTTTTAATAGTAGTAGTATTCATTTAATATTTGTAGTAGTATTTAGTACCAGTGGTAGTATTAGTACTTATTTTTAGCAGTAGTGGTAGTATTAGTATGTAATATTATTATTATTTGTATTTAGTAGTAGTAGTAGTAGTAGTAGTAGTAGTAGTAGTAGTAGTAGTAGTAGTATTTAGTACTGGTGGTAGTATTAGTACTTATTATTAGCAGTGGTGGTAGTATTAGTATTATTATTTGTATTTATTAGTAGTAGTAGCAGTAGTAGTAGTATTTAGTACTGGTGGTAGTATTATTACTTATTATTATTATTATTATTAGCAGCAGTAGTAGTTGCATTTAATATTATTACTTATAATTTTCATTTTCATTATTATTATTGTTACTATCTGTATTTTTATTCGTATTAGTAGTATTAGCATTATTTTATACTAGTATTAGTATTTAATATTATTATTATTTGTATTTCTTTTTATTATTAGTAGTAGCAGTATTTAGCACTGGTGGTAGTATTATTACTTATTAGCAGCAGCAGCAGTAGTAGTAGTAGTAGTTATAGTAGTAGTATTTATTATTATTATTAGTTTTACTATTTGTCTTTTTATTAATATTAGTAGTAGTAGTAGTAGTATTTAATATTATTATTATTATTATTAGTTTTACTATTTGTCTTTTTATTAATATTAGTAGTAGTAGTAGTAGTATTTAATATTATTATTATTATTATTAGTTTTACTATTTGTCTTTTTATTATTTTAGTAGTAGTAGTAGTAGCATTTAATATTATTATTATTATTAGTTTTACTATTTGTCTTTTTATTATTTTAGTAGTAGTAGTAGTAGTAGTAGTAGTATTTAATATTATTATTATTAGTTTTACTATTTGTATTTTTATTAATATTATTATTAGTAGTAGTAGTAGTAGTATTTAATATTATTATTATTATTAGTTTTTTTTACTATTATTATCATCATCTTCATGGAACGTCACTATGATGTCACAGCAGGCATGCAGAGATCCCGCCTGTTTCTGGGATCTGCACAGAGAATGACTTACGTTGGCGCTCTCTCGGGTGAAGACGTACATTTCGGGGTCTCTTCCCAGACCGGAGGAGCTCAGTAAAGACTCCGGAGCCCCCAGTAGCAGCTGGAAGACAAAGACATAAGATCAGCACAGAGCAGAAACATACTTCACTACTGTCTATGTTGTAGACACAACCCCCTCTATACACCACCATCCATCTTCTGTATCCAGGGCCACCATCAGGGGGGTACAGGCAGTACACCTGTAAGGGGCCCAGAGGTCCCCAGGGGCCCGGATGCCCCCCCCCCCTTTTTTTTTTGTAAGTGGCCTAGAGGTCCCCAGAGGCCCGGAGGTCCGAAGGGCCCCGGATGGAAACCTCTCTTTTTTGTTTATAATTTTTTTTTTGCAAGGGGCCCAGAGGATGGCAACACCCCTTTTTCTTGTTTTTTTGTTCTTTTGTTTTTTTTTGTGTTCGTCATCTGAGACGGTCAGAGACTGTAGACATGGTACAGAAGATGGTCAGAGACTGCAGACATAGTACAGGAGATGGTCAGAGACTGCAGACATAGTACAGGAGATGGTCAGAGACTGCAGTCATGATACAAGAGATGGTCAGAGACTGCAGACATAATACAGGAGATGATCAGAGACTGCAGACATAATACAGGAGATGATCAGAGACTGCAGACATAATACAGGAGATGATCAGAGACTGCAGACATAATACAGGAGATGATCAGAGACTGCAGACATAATACAGGAGATGATCAGAGACTGCAGACATAATACAGGAGATGATAAGAGACTGCAGACATAATATAGGAGATGGTTAGAGACTGCAGACATAGTACAGGAGACGGTCAGAGACTGCAGACATAATACAGGAGATGGTCAGAAACTGCAGACATAGTACAGGAGACGGTCAGAGACTGAAGACATAATACAGGAGATGGTCAGAGACTGCAGACATAATACAGGAGATGGTCAGAAACTGAAGACATGGTACAAGAGATGGTCAGAGACTGCAGACATAATACAGGAGATGGTCATAGACCTTTAGACATAATACAGGAGATGATAAGAGACTGCAGACATAGTACAGGAGACGGTCAGAGACTGCAGACATAATACAGGAGATGGTCAGAAACTGCAGACATAATACAGGAGATGATCAGAGACTGAAGACATGGTACAAGAGATGGTCAGAGACTGCAGACATAATACAGGAGATGGTCATAGACCTTTAGACATAATATAGGAGATGGTTAGAGACTGCAGACATACTACAGGAGATGGTCAGAAACTGCAGACATAGTACAACAGAAGGTCTGCAGACATACTACAGGAGATGGTCAGAGAGTGCAGACATACTACAGGAGATGGTCAGAGACTGCAGACATAATACAGGAGATGGTCAGAAACTGCAGACATAGTACAACAGAAGGTCTGCAGACATACTACAGGAGATGGTCAGAGACTGCAGACATACTACAGGAGATGATCAGAGACTGCAGACATAACACTAGAGACGGTCAGAGACTGCAGACATAGTACAGGAGACGGTCAGAGACTCTCTCTTACCTGGTAGAATGAATGGAAGTTTCTCTCTCCCGGCTGCTGCTTGAGGACCCGAGACTGGAATGAGAGAAGAATTATGAGATGTCATGCGGCCAGCAATGTGCGATGGGGCCGCTCCACCCACCGACACCAACCTGACCGTTCCATTCGGTGCGGTGTTTGTAAACACTGATGAATATTCACATTATATGATGCATGTATAAAAGTCCATGCGAAGTGACATGTAATATAAGTTCTGTGAGAACGAAGGAAAATCGAATGTTCTCAGGCTATGGACTGTGCAAATCAAATGTGTGAATGGGGGAAAATATTAAAGAGACCCTGTCACCAGACCCTTCATTTCAACAAAAATCCCCCATATAATGATGTGTGCATTTATTGTATCTCCCTGTAAAACCCTCCCTTGTTTAGACATCTGGCATCCCCGAGACTCTGCTGGGTGCCGCCATCTTGGATGTGATGTCAGCAGCCCCCACTCACGTGACACTCTGTAATATATCTCTTTGCCCTCCCCCCTTTTCTGCTATACATGAAAGGTTATGTAAGGAGATGAGGGAAGGGGCAGGGGAGCTGGGCCAGCACAGACAGTAGTTGGACACTCCCAGGGGAGTAAAAGGAAAGGGCAGAGAAGCTGGGCCAGCACAGCCAGAAATTGGACACTCCCAGGCAGGGGCGCCATCAGGAACAGGAATTTTGGGGCCCCTTACACAGCTTTAGGCATGGGCCCCCTAGAGCAGAGGAGAACCGGGGTGGGGGGGGGTGCTGCCGCCACAAATTGTTGAGGTCGGGGGGCTTTGGGTGCTGATTAACAAAGAAAAAAACAAAAGAACAAAAAAAGGCCCCTTACAAAAAAAAATATAAAAAAAAGAAAATTACCAAAAAATTTTTTTTAGAAGAAAAATATATAAATAAGTGGGTTGCCATCCGGGGCCCTGGGGACCTCTGGGCCCCTTACAAAAAAAAGAAGGGGGGGTTGCCATCCGGGCCCCTGGGGACCTCCGGGCCCCTTACAGGTGTACTGCCTGTACCCCCCTGATGGCGGCCCTGCTCCCAGGTGATGGGTAGGAAAGGGCAGATTAGCTGGGCCAGCACAGACAACGATTGGACACTCTCAGTAGAGGAAACGGAAAGGGCAGAGGAGCTGGGCCAGCACAGACAGTAATTGGACACTCCCAAAAGAGGAGAAGACACGGGCAGTGGAGCTGGGCCAGCACAGATAGTAATTGGGCACTCCCAGTAAAGGAGAAGTAAAGGGCAGAGGAGCTGGACCAGCACAGACAGGAATTGGACATTCCCAGAAGAGAAGGAAAGGGCAGAGGAGCTGGGCCAGCACAGACAGTAATTAGACACTCTCAGAAGAGGAGAAGGAAATGACAGAGGAGCTGGGCCAGCACAGAAAGTAATTGGACACTCCCAGTAAAGGAGAAGTAAAGGGCAGAGGAGCTGGGCCAGCACAGACAGGAATTGGACACTCCCGGGAGAGAAAAAGGAAAGGGCAGAGGAGCTGGGCCAGCACTGACAGCAAGTAGACACTCTCAGAAGAGGAGAAGGAAAGGGCAGAGGAGCTGGGCAGCACAGACAGAAATTGGACACTCCCGAGAGAGAAAAAGGAAAGGGCTGGGGAGCTGGGCCAGCACTGACAGCAAGTAGACACTCTCAGAAGAGGAGAAGGAAATGACAGAGGAGCTGGGCCAGCACAGATAGTAATTGGACACTCCCAGTAAAGGAGAAGTAAAGGGCAGAGGAGCTGGGCCAGCACAGACAGGAATTGGACACTCCCAAGAGAGAAAAAGGAAAGGGCTGGGGAGCCGGGCCAGCACTGACAGCAAGTAGACACTCCCAGTAAAGGAGAAGGAAGTGACAGAGGAGCTGGGCCAGCACAGATAGTAATTGGACACTCCCAGTAAAGGAGAAGTAAAGGGCAGAGGAGCTGGGCCAGCACAGATAGTAATTGGACACTCCCAGTAAAGGAGAAGTAAAGGGCAGAGGAGCTGGGCCAGCACAGACAGGAATTGGACACTCCCAGAACAGAAGAGGTCTATGGCGTGTGAGGAGGAAAGGGGGTTACGCCAGGAAGTCACGTTTTTCTGGATAGGCACATTACAAGTGGAGAAAAAAATAATAATAATAAAAACAATTTAAAATATTTTATAACTTAAAATAATGAATTATTATTAAGAATAAATATGACGAGTTTATAAAGTAAATGTTATAAATGGACTTTTACCTGCAAGTTTTGTTTTTTGTTTTTACAAGAAATTTATATTTTTTAGCAAGAAATAGTTTTGCTACAATGTAATCATTAGTTTCACCATGGAAACAAAATATTGCTTTAATAGAACGGAATCCCTTGGTTTTCTAACACACACCGTGGTGCTCGCCGGGGGGGGGTTTGTTAATAAAATTCTGCGTTTCCCAAAGATGATCACATGGCTTTGTTTACAAACAAAACCCCCATCACTGACAGGTATGACTGCGGGGCTCATCGCATGCGGTATTTAGGTGATCGGACACGTTTTCCCCCGAATACCGCATGCGATGCTGAAAATGTCCCTTTTATGCGATAATTACCTCAAAAAGCAAAAACGCTCGGTAAATACCGCATAAAACGGCGTTATAGTCAATTCACCAAAAGGAAATAAATAAATAAATGCGGTAAATAAGAAGTGGTCCCGGCAATGCGATAGGAAAAGTCTGTCATTTATTTCAGCTGGTTGTCAAGGAGCCGGCACCCACCAGTGTCCTTAACAACCAGCCAGTAAAGACCTGTTGACAGCAGAATGCAAACTAATGAATTGCCAACATTTATAAAAAAAAAAAAAAAAAACAGCATTGGGGTCCCCCCCTCCAATCCATACCAGGCCCTTTGGGTCTGGTATGGATTTTAAGGGGAACCCCACGACAAAAAAAAATATAGCTTGGGCCCCCCCCCCCCCAAAATCCACACACCAGGCCTTTATACAAGCATGCAGCCCGGCAGGTTAGGTAAATGGGAGGGGGGTGAGTGAGCGCTCCCCCCCCTTCCTAAACCATACCAGGCCACATGCCCTCAACATTGGGGGGAGGGGGCGCATGCTGGGTCGATGATGTCATAAGGGGGCGGGGTCACCCGGTGACATCATCTGGTGGCCCTGCCCCTTCGTTTATTTAGGGGCAGAGCTGTCATTCGGCAGGAGCCAAACGTCGGTGCAGTTTGGGGGGTTTTTTTGGTTTGTTTTTTCGTTCGGATCCGTGGCCGCCGTTCATCGTGATTGACGTTGGATTTACTTCGGGGACATTTTTGTTTTTTTGGTTGGGGGGGTTGAATAAAAGGACTTGTCAAAACCTGGCTGTGTGTTTTTTATTTACTTTGCATTTTTTTTTCGGTGAATGAGTCGGGTATTATGTACATCATACTCATTCACATGGTGAGGGGGCGGGATCTGTGGGCCCCCTATTTCGATAAGCCCTCCAACCACTGTCCAGGGTAGTGGGAAAAAGGCCCTTTGTCCCCATCAACATGCAGACAAGGTTCTTGGGGGGGGTTCTTTCCCAAAGCACCCCTAATGTTGAGGGCATGTGGCCTGGTATGGTTCCGGAGGGGGTGGTGCTGATTCCTCCCCCCCCCCCACTTTCCTGGCCTGCCAGGGTCTGGTATGGATTTTAGTGGCCATTTTTTTTGGCATGGAGTTCCCCTTAAAATCCATACCAGACCCGAAGGGGTGGGTAAGGACTGGGGGGGGGGAGACCCCATGCTGTTATTTTTTCAATGCTGGCAAATTCTTTTGTTTTCATTCTGCTGTCAGCGGGGGAACCCGTCCCACTGACAGCAGATGGGTCATGGTTGTCAGGGACACGACGGCCGCCCGCTCCCTAACAACCATGTTATTATGTACTAAAATACGGCATCACTTCATATAATATTCATTCTAGATGTCGAAAGAGTAAAACTAGAAAAGGAATGGGGTGTTTATAAACAAAGTCACGTGATCCCCGATTTCAATGCCAAAATCCTGGTCACATGACTTCGTTAGAAAATGCAGCAATTTTGTTTTCAAGCAAAAGTAAACAGCAAAATAAAAAAATCTGAAGCCAAATTAGATGGAAGTTTAGAAGGTGAAATTGGTCATTTCGATGTGAAATGAAGTTCAGCAAAAGCCCTAGAGGGGGCGTGCTTGGCGTGGGATGGGAGGTGGAGTTTTCCTCTGTGCGGTTTGGCTCACCTTTTCCAGCAGGTAGTTGTTGATGTGTCCTCCGGTTGGGTCACCCTTGAAGTCAAAGTTGATGTCCATGTATTTGCCGAATCTACTGGAATTGTCGTTCCGGTTGGTTTTGGCATTTCCGAAAGCTTCGAGGACGCAGTTGGATTTCAAGAGAACGTTCTTCACCCTGGAGAGGATGGTGATATGGTTAAGGGAGGTACCAAGCTGGCTTCTTCTGTGATGGATCTGAACCGGTGAAGATAAGGGGGGGTGGGGGCGCTTCGGGCAGCGGCGATTTACAGTCGCATTTTACCCTTTCTTCGACCGCTAGCGGGGGCTAAAAGCGACCCCCCCCCCACGTTAAAATGTAAAAACACCCCACTGTGCCTCCTGCATCTTTAAATATCTCTTTGTCACTACTGTGTATCCCCCTCTCCACAACTGCACCTCTGGACCCCTTTACATTACACAGCACCCCACAGCACTGCACCCCTTTACATTACACAGCACCCTGCACCCCTTTACATTACACAGCACCCTGCATCACTGCACCCCTTTACATTACACAGCACCCTGCATCACTGGACCCCTTTACATTAAGCAGCACCCTGCACCACTGACCCCTTTACATTACACAGCACCCTGCACCCCTTTACATTACACAGCACCCTGCACCCCTTTACATTACACAGCACCCTGCATCACTGCACCCCTTTATATTACACAGCACCCTGCACCACTGACCCCTTTACATTAAGCAGCACCCTGCACCACTGACCCCTTTACATTACACAGCACCCTGCACCCCTTTACATTACACAGCACCCTGCATCACTGCACCCCTTTACATTACACAGCACCCTGCATCACTGGACCCCTTTACATTACACAGCACCCTGCATCACTGGACCCCTTTACATTTCACAGCACCCTGCACCCCTTTACATTACACAGCACTCTGTATCACTGGACCCCTTTACATTACACAGCACCCTGCATCACTGGACCCCTTTACATTACACAGCACCCTGCATCACTGGACCCCTTTACATTACACAGCACCCTGCACCCCTTTACATTACACAGCACTCTGTATCACTGGACCCCTTTACATTACACAGCACCCTGCATCACTGGACCCCTTTACATTACACAGCACCCTGCATCACTGTACCCCTTTACATTACACAGCATCCTGCACCCCTTTACATTACACAGCACCCTGCATCACTGGACTCCTTTACATTACACAGCACCCTGCATCACTGGACTCCTTTACATTTCACAGCACCCTGCACCCCTTTACATTACACAGCACCCTGTATCACTGGACCCCTTTACATTACACAGCACCCTGCATCACTGGACCCCTTTACATTACACAGCACCCTGCACCCCTTTACATTACACAGCGCCCTGTATCACTGGACCCCTTTACATTACACAGCACCCTGCATCACTGTACCCCTTTACATTACACAGCATCATGCACCCCTTTACATTACACAGCACTCTGTATCACTGGACCCCTTTACATTACACAGCACCCTGCATCATTGGACCCCTTTACATTACACAGCATCCTGCATCACTGGACCCCTTTACATTACACAGCACCCTGCACCCCTTTACATTACAAAGCACCCTGTATCACTGGACCCCTTTACATTACACAGCACCCCGCATCACTGGACCCCTTTACATTTCACAGCACCCTGCATCCCTTTACATTACAAAGCACCCTGTATTACTGGACCCCTTTACATTACACAGCACCCTGCATCACTGGACCCCCTTACATTACACAGCACCCTGCATCACTGGACCCCTTTACATTTCACAGCACCCTGCACCCCTTTACATTACACGGCACTCTGTATCACTGGACCCCTTTACATTACATTACACAGCAGCCTGCATCACTGGACCCCTTTCCATTACACAGCACCCTGCACCCCTTTACATTACACAGCACTCTGTATCACTGGACTCCTTTACATTACACAGCACCCTGCATCACTGGACCCCTTTACATTACACAGCATCCTGCATCACTGGACCCCTTTACATTACACAGCACCCTGCATCACTAGACCTCTTTACATTACACAGCACCCTGCACCCCTTTACATTACACAGCACCCTGCACCCCTTTACATTACACAGCACCCTGCATCACTGGACCCCTTTACATTACACAGCACCCTGCATCACTGGACCCCTTTACATTACACAGCACCCTGCACCCCTTTACATTACACAGCACCCTGCACCACTGGACCCCTTTACATTACACAGCAGCACCCTGCACCTCTGACCACTACACTGCACACTGACCACACTGACCATATGTATGACGTGTCCTATGACGTCATGTCTCTGCAGTCACACACACACACGTGTTGTAGGACATCTCCTCCTCCCTCCACACCACACACACAGCCCAGCTCTCCTTCCTTCTCACCTTCAGCAGGTCCAGCGGGTGTGTGCAGCAGGCCGCCCCGCAGTAAGCCAGGCCCCTACCACCACCCGACTCGAGACACCCTCCGCTCCGCCATCTCCCCCCCCCCCCGGCTCTTTTTCTTCTTCTCTCCCCGGGCGAGCTACACAGTCCAAGGGCCAGGGGCGGAGCCGTCCCGCGCCCAGGAGAGCGAGAAGAGCCGGGGCCAATCGGGTTGCAGCGCGAGGCCCCGCCCAGCCAGCGCTGCCAAACCAGGAGACGCGGCCGACCTTAAAGTGGCGACGGGGAGGTGTGGTGGGCCCGGGGGGAGGAGGAGGTAGTACATGTGCTGCGGTGCAGATCTGTGCGGGGCTGGAAGTGGGTGTAAGGGCGGCGGAGGGTGTAGAACACTGACAATTTGGCCAACACCTTCTCGATTCCAGGGGGGGGTGGGCAAACGACCCCCCCTTGCCCTATGGAGCAGACACTCATGGATAAAAGAGAACATGTTCTCTATCTAAACTCCAACGTAATTCCTCGGAATTAAGTCCGATGGGGCACACACGTGTACGGAATTTCCGATGGAAAAACTCAGTCAGACTTTTTTCATCAGAAATTCCGACCATGTGTACGCCCCGGGCATTACAGGGTCCGAAGGTGGCTACAGACATCAGGATCAGAGCTCAAGTTGTCCGGCCGAAGCCACTACAGTTGTGTGTCTTTGAGCACCTCTAGACTCATGTTGGTATAAGTTAGGGGTGTATTTATAAAACAATTGCAAAGCTATTAATCCATTGAAACTGTGCTACACATTCGTTCTGCGCGAATGGAGGCAAAAAAAAAATCGAATGTTTTTAGCCTATTTTCTCTCCAGGTCAAATGTTCTTCTCAAAATGAAATAGGAACCACCACATTATGGCCACAAGATGGAGAAAACGATCATAGTAAGTAAGTATTTATTTCCTGAGATCATCAGCTCCATCTAGTGTTCATCATGCAGTATTTTCACTCTATGAAGAAAATTTGACCTGGAGAGAAAATAACCAAAAATTATTGAGAAAAGAAAGGAAATAGCAATGGTGGGACTTTTAATGAGGATAAATGGGGCCATTCAATCCCCTCCTCCATCCCTAAATTAGATGATTGATGAAGAGCAGAAGGGTGGGACTTTATATGAGACACATGAAAGCGAATATATATATAAGATACAAAAATAACTTTAATTGGTCAGGATGACAATACATGTACATATACATGTCATTTCTAAACTGTATGCATTTTGCTATACGTAAAGATACATATGAACATTCGGTCAAACTAAGAAAAGCATGATAAAAATTATTCCAACAAGGAATTTATAAGGTAAATAAAATTCGAGAATCACATTACATGGGATGTTCAACATGATTTGTCAATCCAACACATTTTTGGGAAGAAATCAAGTGACTGTCATAGAAATTTTAAATAAATTGAACAGTATTGAATGGAACGACCCCCTCCCTAGGCTTGGTTTTTACCATCTGTCAGCACACCGGGGGTGATCTCGGTTACGACCGGACACCCCCACCTGTGCTTTCGCTTGACGTTGGGGGCGGGGTTGCGGCGGCGTTGCCTATATGGGCTTCCCCCCCTGCAGAGTCTCACATCCGCTTCACTTCACTTCCTCCCCTACCAAGGACCCACACACACAGCTGCTGTGCACTACTTGTTCACAGCTATTATGCATTATGGTATACATTAATTTCCTTTACTTCACCTCACCCTGTCCTCTGCAGGCTTCCCTTCACTTTTTTCTCCATGGTTAGCTTGCCTTTTTGACTGCTTGATATTTTCTTTGTAGATTTCAACATCCCTTTGCACCATCACCACTAATTTTCCACCTACACCCCAGATCTAACTAAATATATTTTTTACTTTCAATTATATTTATATTTATATTTATTATTATTTTATTTGTATTTTTTTTTTCTCTTTTTCCATCACACATTTTTCTTTTGTTCCCCGGATTTTTCCCTCCCCCCCCCCACCGGGGTCTGTTTCACCAGCTTTCCCTCCACACCACTACCATGACTCTGTTTGGGTGCACGCCCTGTGGTCCGGCTGCCGCCCACCCCGCCTCCTCAGCTCCCATCCGTGGCTTTTCTTGTTTGGCTCATCGTCATCACGGCCGCGCGGCCATTGCTCAGACATACATGTAAGTTAGTGGGTTGAGTGTTTGTGTGATGGACGGGGGACCATCACTTCTTATACTTACCCACATTTCTTGTGACAAAACAATAACTCTCATCCTCTTTACTCGCAGACATTGACTACGGTCTTGCTCCTGACGAGGGGCTTGAAGGCCCTGAAACGCGTAGAGCTCACATCGACTGATTAGTCTACTCCTTAATTTATGTGATACGGACGTTCCCATTCAATACTGTTCAATTTATTTAAAATTTCTTTGACAGTCACTTGATTTCTTCCAAAAAAATTTGTTCGATTGACAAATCATGTTGAACATCCCATGTAATGTGATTCTCGAATTTTATTTACCTTATAAATTCCTTGTTGGAATAATTTTTATCATGCTTTTCTTGGTTTGACCGAATGTTCATATGTATCTTTACGTATAGCAAAATGCATACAGTTTAGAAACGACATGTATATGTACATGTATTGTCATCCTGACCAATTAAAGTTATTTTTGTATCTTATATTTATATTCGCTTTCATGTGTCTCATATAAAGTCCCACCCTTCTGCTCTTCATCAATCATCTAATTTAGGGATGGAGGAGGGGATTGAATGGCCCCATTTATCCTCATATAAAGTCCCACCCTTCTGCTCTTCATCAATCAACCAAAATATATTCATTTTGCCCCCATCTTTATGGGGTGTATTTATAAAAAAAAAAATAAAAAAATGTACAGAGCTAATTGTCCTGTGAAACTGGGCTAAATCAAATGTTTATTTATTTATTTTTTCTTCAGGGAGATAAATATGTATATAAAAATAATAATAATATAATTATAGATGTATTTATATCTAATATACCGTTGTGCTCATAAGTTTACATACCCTGGCAGAATTGATGATTTCTTGGCCATTTTTCAGAGAATATGAATGATAACACAAACTTTTTTCACTCATGGTTAGTGTTTGGCTGAAGCCATTTATTATCAATCAACTGTGTTTACTCTTTTTATCATAATCACAACAGGAACTACCCAAATGACCGTGATCAAAAGTTTACATACTCCAGTTCTTAATACAGTGAATTGCCCCCTTTCACATCAATGACAGCTTGAAGTCTTTTGTGGTATTTGTGGATGAGGCTCTTTATCTTCTCAGATGGTAAAGCTCCCCATTCCTCTTCCATTTACTGTAAATTCTTGGGCTGTCTCACATGAACGGCACATTTGAGATCTCCCCAGAGGGGCTCAATGATATTGAGGTCAGGAGACTGAGATGACCACTCCAGGACCTTCACTTTATTCTGCTGTAGCCAATGACAGGTGGACTTGGCCTTGTGTTTTGGATCATTGTCATGTTTGAATGTCCAAGTACATCCCATGCGCAGCTTCCTGCCTGATGAATGAAATGTTCCTCCAGTATTTTTTGATAACATACTGCATTCATCTTGTCATCAATTTTGACCAAATTTCCTGTGCCTTTGTAGCTCACACATCCCCAAAACATCAGCGATCCACCTCCGTGTTTCACAGTAGGGATGGTGGACCTTTCATCATAGGCCTTGTTGGCTCCTCTCCAAATGTAGAGTTTATGGTTGTGGCCAAAAAGCTCAATTTTGGTCTCATCACTCCCAATGACTTTGTGGCAGAAGGTTTGAGTCTTGTCTCTGTGCTGTTTGGCGTAATGTAAGCGGAGACTTTGACATTTGCGTAGAAATGTCTTTCTTCTGGCGACTCGACCACACAGCCCATCTTTCTTCAAGTGCCTCCTTATTGTGCCTCTTGTAACAGCCACACCACATGTTTTCAGAGAGTCCCGTATTTCACCTGAAGTTACTGTATTTGTGGGATTTTCTTTGCATCCTGAACACTTTTCCTGGCAGTTGTGGCTGAAATTTTAGTTGGTCTACCTGACCGTGGTTTAGTTTCAACAGAACCCCTCATTTTCCACTTCTTGATTAGAGTTTGAACACTGCTGATTGGCTGTCAGGAATGGTGTCATTGCTGGGCTCACCTGCTGGTGGCACTGTTGCATTCGGCAGCAGTGGGTGTAGTTCTGGTGGCCACCAGCGGGTGTCTCCTCACCAAGACTTTCTACCAGCCATCAAGCACACCTGATCTGGGTCTGCTGGACTATATAAGCCCACCCTTAACCAAGCTCAGTGCTCCAGAATTCCTTCTGTAAGCCTGGTCCCTGCCTGAACCTGAACCTGATCCGTTAGCTGATCCTGATCCTGATCTGTTCCCTGCCTTGTCCTGGACTCTGATCCTTGTACCCTGTCCCCTGAGACATGTCCCCTGATTCCAGCTTCCAGCTCCCCCTTGCTGACTGCTCCCAGTATCTGGCCTTCTGCTCCCCTTGTCTCTCATCCCTGCCTTGTTTATGTATGTGTGTTCCCTTTACTTGTATATATTAGTTAGATAGTTAGATTAGGTTGTTTTGGGGTTTGTTGTGTTCTCTTGTTTTCACTTCTTGCTTATGGTTTGCTGTTGTTTGATTACACGTGTGTCTTTATCTTTAATAAATATATATATTTTCACTTACTCTGTTCCTGATTCCTTAAAGTGCAGCCCAATGATCTGATCACCTGTATTGGATGTCTGTGTGTAGCATCCCCGTGACATTGGCATTCTCAATTCCTTGGATATCTTTTTATATCTCTTTCCCGTTTTATACAGTTCAACTGCCTTTTCCGCAGATCCTTTGACAATTCTTTTGCTTTCCCCAGGACTCAGAATCCAGAAACGTCAGTGCAGCACTGGAGGAAAGATGCAGATGTAGCGCCCTGGGGTTTAGTCAGAGAGCTCCTCACTAAATTCCTTGTCAGGAGTAGCTACTGTAGTTAATTACTAGGGATCCATTGACTTCTCTCTCTAAGTTTGGCCTGGTTGTACTTTCCTCTTCTACCACCAGGTGGCCGGGCACTTGGAGGTATTAGATTGGGAAGGACAACTCAAGGCCATATTTTGGGTAAATGGAGTATCTCAGCCAATGGGTAGGGATTTTGTTGAATCCCTTGGCCTGCTGGGAGAGCCTATATATTTGGGTGAGGTCAGGTGATCCAGGTTCTTGCGTGGCACACAGACTGGCGTCTGGGCGGACGTGTGTTTTTTTTTCCCCGGGCTGCTAGGCCTGAGATTGGGGCATCAGGCTGCCAGGCTGTGTGAGGGCCTATCCAGAAGTAAGAGGGCAGTGCAGGGTTGGGACTGCGGCTTGCAGTCCAACCATAAGTGACGGTTCTGCCGGCCGGAGAACCTGTCAGTGGCCAGGGGTAGAAGGGAAGCTGTCGCCACAAGGGGACCAATCGCCTTTACCAGGGACCACAGTGGAGTTACTGAAGCAAGTACCGGAGCAGTATGCTCACTGAACGGGCATGGTGGAGGATCGGGAAACCTCAGGCGGTGATCAAGTCAGGGACCAAACCACTGCCAGCGGAGGTGAAAATTGCAGAGCAGCCTTTTGTGTCAAGCCAGGGACTGAGCCGGTCAGCAGGGGTGAAGCTTGAAGGTATCTGAAGTGCCAAGCTAGGAACCTAGCAGGGAAGTGTGGGTGACGCTTGAGGGAGATACCCCTGCAGAAGCCTTGAGGAGCTCACAGGATTCAGAGTTAGTGAATCAGAGGATCCAGAGAGAGACCAGGAGCTCAAGGGGCTGAAGAACTACAAGGAGAAGTTGTAGTACAGCTGAGAGAACTGTTACTTTGAGTTAGGAACAGTTTAAGTACTGTTACCATACGAGACAGCATTCCTGCACGTGCAGAAGTGGCACCTTGCTGTGGCCTTTCCCTGTACGGCTGTTCTCCTATTGAAGTCTCGGAGTCTGCCATTAGAAATGGCAACTACTTAAGGGTGTCCTGGCCCTAACCCTCTTTCCCCTACAAAATATAAAAAAGAACTGTCAAAGAAATAAAAGCTCTTTACATCCAAGAAGTGTCTGGCGCCCAATGACGTTTACCACCTTTGCAGCCACAATGCCTCACAACCCACCACTTAAAGAAGGATGTCAGTTATCTTTGGCCTTATAGGTTCCCATTAGACTGGAAGAGGTCAGAGATTCTGCTACACAAGGGTCTGTCAGGAGTCCAGAAACTCATTGACCTTTTATACACACACACTAATTACAAGCAAACAGATCACAGGTGAGGATAGTTACCTTTAATAGCCATTCAAACCCCTTTGTGTCAACTTGTGTACACGTTATCAGGCCAAAATCACCAGGGTATGTAAACTTTTGATCTGGGTAGTTTCTGTTGTGATTATGATATAAAAAGAGTAAACACAGTTGATTGATAATAAATGGCTTCAGCCAAACACTGACCATGAGTGCAAGAAAAGTTTTTGTGTTATCATTCATATTCTCTGCAAAATGGCCAAGAAATCATCAATTCTTCCAGGGTATGTAAACTTATGAGCACAACTGTATATATATTTAATTTATTGTATTATTTTTGCTTTATTTTTTACTACATTTTATATATAGTATAGATATAGAGAAACATTTTAAAAGACAAAACTTCAGACGATTAAAGAAAATCTGATAAAGATCTCAGGCTGTAGTCTGGAGGTGTAAAAAATTTGAAATGAATAAAGGAAACATATTGGTCCACCAAATAGTGCACATGATGAGGAAGAGGTATGTAAGTATTACAAATACGTTGTGTGGTTACCCTCTGTGAGGATGGGGGGGGGGGGGGCTGTACAAATTACTCTAGAATTAGGGACCGCTCTGACTGTCACATCTGAGTCATTACTTTGTAGCCGGCTGAAGTCATCCAATGGTCGTCTGTGTTTGGTTTCAGTATCATATATGGTAGTCATTTCCTAAGACGTATATCATACTTGTGAAAACAATTTCTTCTTTCATTTCTCTCTGAAGAGTTTGGGACTTTTCTGTCTTGACAATAAATTATTATTGGTTGGCCTTCCTGGACAGTAGGTTCCTACTGCCACTTAGGAACATTAGTCCCTAAGCTATGACCAAGACCTATCTACCTTGACATGACGGCCAAGATCAATCTACCTTGACATGATCACCAAGACCTATCTACCTTGACATGATCACCAAGACCTATCTACCTTGACATGATCACCAAGACCTATCTACCTTGACATGACGGCCAAGATCTATCTACCTTGACATGTTCACCAAGACCTATCTACCTTGACATGTTCACCAAGACCTATCTACCTTGACATGATCACCAAGACCTATCTACCATGACATGACGGCCAAGATCTATCTACCTTGACATGATCACCAAGACCTATCTACCTTGACATGACGGCCAAGACCTATCTACCTTAACATGACGGCCAAGATCTATCTACCTTGACATGATCACCAAGATCTATCTACCTTGACATGATCACCAAGACCTATCTACCTTGACATGACGGCCAAGATCTATCTACCTTGACATGATCACCAAGACCTATCTACCTTGACATGACGGCCAAGATCTATCTAACTTGACATGATCACCAAGACCTATCTACCTTGACATGATCACCAAGACCTATCTACCATGACATGATCACCACGACCTATCTACCTTGACATGACGGCCAAGCTCTATCTACCTTGACATGATCACCAAGACCTATCTACATTGACATGATCACCAAGACCTATCTACCTTGACATGACGGCCAAGATCTATCTACCTTGACATGATCACCAAGACCTATCTACCATGACATGACGACCAAGATCTATCTACCTTGACATGATCACCAAGATCTATCTACCTTGACATGATCACCAAGACCTATCTACCTTGACATGACGGCCAAGATCTATCTACCTTGACATGATCACCAAGACCTATCTACCTTGACATGACGACCAAGATCTATCTACCTTGACATGACGGCCAAGATCTATCTACCTGACATGATCACCAAGACCTATCTACCTTGACATGATCACCAAGACCTATCTACCTTGACATGATCACCAAGACCTATCTACCTTGACATGATCACCAAGACCTATCTACCTTGACATGATCACCAAGACCTATCTACCTTGACATGACGGCCAAGATCTATCTACCTTGACATGACGGCCAAGATCTATCTACCTTGACATGATCACCAAGATCTATCTACCTTGACATGATCACCAAGATTTATCTACCTTTATATGATGGCCAAAATGTATCTACCTTTATATGATGGCCAAAATGTATCTACCTTCACATGATGGTCACGATCTATCTGCCTTGACAGAATGGCCAAGACCTATTGTATCTATGTGTGACACCTCTACAGCTGGGTTATTTTAGGGCAGTCTCTCCTCTATTTCCTCTCCAGTCTTCAGTAAAGGGAAATATTGATAGCTGGTTCTGTCACATGTCCAGTCCCCCTCCAGTGGCGGTGCGTCCATAGTGGGCGCAGGAGCGCCACCCCCTCTCTCCCCTGCACCGTCAACAATACATACATTCATGCATTGCATGAATGTATGTATTGTTGCCGGCGCTGCTGCCGCCCACTATTCAGATGGCCGGCCCCCTGGCAAGCGCCGGCCATCTGAATAACAGCAGTTGGTATGTTTTTGGAAGTGTCTATCAGAGCCAGCGGCTCTGATAGGCTTCCCGATTACAGCCTGTGGGCTGTAATCGGCTTCCAATTAGTTAACCAGGGGACACACGGGCTGTGCGTTCCCTGGTTAACACTGACACACGTCTCAGCCAATCAGGTTCACCAGGTCTGGTTACCGGTAACCTGATTGGCTGAAGCGACATTGAGGGCGGGAGAAGACATCGAGGACGGAAGAAGACACGTGGAGGAGGACGGCGCTGACCCGAGGAAGGTAAGTGCAGGGCTGGGGGGAAACTGGCTGTATTTGAGGGGTAACTGGCTGCATTTGGGGACAAACTTGCTAACCAGACCCGGTGAACCTGATTGGCTGAGACGCGTGTCAATGTTAACCAGGGAACGCACAGCCCGTGCGTCCCCTGGTTAACTATTTGGAAGCTGATTACAGCCCACAGGCTGTAATCGGGAAGCCTATCAGAGCCGCTGGCTCTGATAGACACTTCCAAAAACATACAAACTGCTGTCATTCAGATGGCCGGCGCTTGCCAGGGGGCCGGCCATCTGAATAGTGAGCGGCAGCTGACCAGGGGACGGCGCTGACCCGAAGAAGGTAAGTGCAGGGCTGGGGGGAAACTGGCTGTATTTGAGGGGAAACTGGCTGCATTTGGGGACAAACTGGCTGCATTTGGGGACAAACTGGCTGTATTTGGGGACAAACTGGCTGTATTTGGGGGGAATATGGCTGCATTTGGGGATAAACTGGCTGCATTTGGGGGGAAACTGGCTGTATTTGGGGGGAAACTGGGTGTATTTGGGGGGAAACTGGCTGCATTTGGGGACAAACTGGCTGCATTTGGGGGGAAACTGGGTGTATTTGGGGGGAAACTGCCTGCATTTTGGGGGAAACTGGCTGCATTTGGGGACAAACTGGCTGTATTTGGGGGGCAACTGGCTGCATTTGGGGAGAAACTGGCTGCATTTGGGGTCAAACTGGCTGTATTTGGGGAGAAACTGGCTGTATTTGGGAGGAAACGGGGTGAAACTGGCTGCATTTGGGGAGAAACTGGCTGCATTTGGGGACAAATTGGCTGCATTTGGGGACAAACTGGCTGTATTTGGGGGGAAACTGGCTGCATTTGGGGAGAAACTGGCTGCATTTGGGGAGAAACTGGCTGCATTTGGGGACAAATTGGCTGCATTTGGGGACAAACTGGCTGCAGTTGGGGACAAACTGGCTGCATTTGGGGACAGACTGGCTGTATTTGGGGGGAAACTGGCTGCATTTTGGGGGAAACTGGCTGCATTTGGGGACAAACTGGCTGCATTTGGGGACAAACTGGCTGTATTTGGGGGGAAACTGGCTGTATTTGGGGTCAAACTGGCTGTATTTGGGGACAAATTGGCTGCATTTAGGGACAAACTGTCTGCATTTGGGGTCAAACTGGCTGTATTTAGGGACAAACTGTCTGTATTTGGGGTCAAACTGGCTGTATTTGGGGACAAACTGGCTGCATTTAGGGACAAACTGTCTGTATTTGGGGTCAAACTGGCTGTATTTGGGGACAAACTGGCTGTATTTGGGGGGGGCAAACTGATGGCGTTTGGGCACAGTGGCTGCGTTTAATGGGCACAGTGGCGGCAATCGATGTTTTTTTTTCAGTTTGTTTGCGCCCCCCCCAAAAATTTTGATCACCAGCCGCCACTGTCCCCCTCCATCACTTTTAAGATGGCGATCATGTTCTCTATATGAAGGTCATAATTTGAGATGTTCCATGACCACATAGATTTCTTCTTGATCTTGTGCAATGAATGGAAGAGAGCCTTGGCCAGGTCACTTCCGTCATTCACCAAACTATAATATGATGGTCCTAATTCAAGTTTTTCCTTCTTGGGTGGTGTAAAGGAAAGTGAATTCTCTGTCTAGTACTGCATAACTCTCTTCTGGAGAACATCTTGAAATCACAAATCCCTGTTATGAAAAACTTCACAAATGTGCCCAGGCTTCTCAGAAGTAAGTGAGCGCTGACATCCCACCATGTTTTCCAGTTACCACAAACTTACCTTTCCACCTCCTCTCTCTGGGTGGGGTTGGTGATGGCGGCAATGTATTGCATGATGTATTTGCTGGCCTCTGTCTTCCCAGCTCCACTCTCTCCTGCAGGGGAAAGAACACACAAGGGGTCAGCTTCTGTTCTGGGAAAAACTGTGTTCAGCCGTTTGAGGCTAAAAGTGGTGCTAATCAGCTATTGGCGCCAGGGCCGGGACAAGGGACAGGCAGGAGGGGAAGCTGACCCAGGCGCTGCAGTGGGAGGGGGGGGGGTGACATTCATTCTTTCACCCTCATTCACGCTCCAATCAGTGGCCTGCAGCTTCATGTCTGAACACACCATTCAAGCACAACTATCTGGTAGCTGGTAGAAAGCAAGTGACTGACCACCCATGTGCAGTGCACACTTCATGCAAACCATAAGCAGCCAAAACATGGGTCAGATAATGGGCACAGGGGAAGGGGGTGAAGTTCTGCATCCTTGCCCTGGGCACTGGATGAACCTTTTGTGTATAGCCAAGCGCTGGCTATATCACTTTTGCCATCATGGGACACTCTTTATCGAAGATCGGATTGAGTTTCTCTTCTCTAGTGCCCAGCATGGCGACTATTGCCTCACTTCATGACTGCAGAGGGAAAGTGTCCCTGAAAGCAGGGGATTGTGGGACATGTAGTCAGGAAAGCAGGGATTCCAATGGATCTAATGCTGGGGAAAACTACAAGTTTCAGCTGGCTAGAATAGAGAAAGAATTCTGGGTGAGCAGATAAATAAAATGGTCCAGGGAGGGGCTCGCTCTCTTGGGACACGTGACCTACAGCTGCAGGAGCGAGAGGCTAGGCTCTCTTAGTCGGTGTAAGTGGGCGTCAAGGTCTGGATGGCGTAGAGGGCCTTTCTGTGAGTGAGCCTTATCCCTGGAGACGGATCCTCAGCTACCGGTCCCCCATTGTCAGAGTGGCTATTTGGGGCCACTTTCACCTATGCCCACACAGATGCCGCTGAATCCCGGGGTCGTCAGGTGGCCAGTCAGGCATCTTTCATCTGACTGCAGGTCCCTCAGGAGCCTGTTATGGACAGGGCCACTGATAGGGAGGGACCACCAGTCCTCCTGTAGGGGGCCCAGGCACACAGGGGGGCCCGAAAATCAGGAGGAATCGGTGTGGTCGGGCGGAGGGGCAATTACAGAAATATGCCCTGTGCGGCTCTCTGCAGCAGCTGAAGGACGGTTTCTCTCCCTCCTGCCAGCTTCCAGCTGCTGTAGAGAGAGACACAGACACAGGGCATCGTTCCTGTAATTACTTCCCCCGCACCAATTCCCCTCCCTGTTCTGCCTACTTACGTGGTACTGCCAGCTTCCCTGTCCTGTAAAAAACTTTATTGTAAATGTAGCGGTTGGTTACATTTAGGGGAAGCATCTGAGTGGTAATTAGGCTCAGATGCACTAATTGTCAGGTTTCATGGACCATTTCTGTCCCTGGGAGATGGTACTGGTGTGTAGTTCTCTGGGGCCTATAGGTGGCACTGTTGCCATAGGCCCGGGTTGAACCGCAGTACAATGTTGTGCCTTTTTTTGTCCCCTCTTGGCAGCAGTACGGCAGGGCAGGGAACCTGCTGTGCCTGTCGGGAGAGGATATAAAAGGGGGCGGCCATCTTCCAGTGGGGTCGGTTCCGCGCTCAGGCACCTTAGGCCTGGGTGCGTGTGTGTCGCCTCCGGGTGCCCTAGGCCCGGAAGCCTGGTCGGGTTGTCTCCGGGTGTCCTAGGCCCGGAGACGGAGCTGCTGTTCCATCCCAGACACCTTCAGTCTGGGGTGAGGTACTTTGGAGAAAGGCATGGAGCCCAGCAGCCTTCGGGTGGGATCCGCCAGGGATCGAGGCTCCCAGGGATCTGCCTTGCGAGGGGACCCGTATCCAGGAATGAGGAGGCCAGGAAGGTGACCCTTTCTGAAGACCCAGCGCAGAGTCGTGGTGACAGATGGGGCCTCTGGTAACTCTCCGGAGGGATGTTCTTGTCCTAAAAAGGGGCCAAGTTACTAAAGAAAGGAAGTGCGGGTTCTGTATGTCACAGTGGCAGTGACGCTACGCACACAAGGTCAGTGGCAGCGGCTTTCATCTTTTCCACCCGGTCAGTGGCAGTGACCAACCTCATGGTCTGTGGCAGGGACCGTGCGCCAAGCCAGAAAAGCCCGGAGCAAAAAGACAGAATGCCATAGGCGGAGGGCTGGGCATGACTGAGTGAACAGAGTATGTAATAAGAGAAGATTAACTATTGGCTAATGGAAATATAGAGGGGAGGGGTGAAGGCTAGATAAAAGGAAGACCCCGCCCCTCTGAGTTAACACAGCGCAGGGGAAAGTTTCCAGCAGCATGTCAGCTAGCAGCAGCATGTCTTCTGTAGACAAACTTCTGGCACAGCGCAGGGGAAAGTTTCCAGCAACATGTCAGCTAGCAGCAGCATGTCTTCTGTAGACAAACTGAAAGTTTCCAGCAGCATGTCACCTAGCAGCAGCATGTCTTCTGTAGACAAAGCAGAGACAGCGTGGAGGCAAGGCAGTTAAGAAATCGGCGGGCGGGTCAGGTGCGCGGAGGTGGGACCAATCGGGTCCTGACCCCTCGGCTTCCAGGGACAGGTCACCTGGTGAGCTATCGTCCGGTGGTGAGGAGCTGGCTGGTGTGCTGTCAGAGGGTGAAGTGTGCAGCTCGGAGGAGGATCGGAGACCCGGACGGTCGGAGGCAGCGGTGGATTCGAGTGGATCGGCTGGTGTGAGTTCTTCCAGGCAGCCCGGTAAGTCCCTTTCAATTGTTTCTGCTGGGGGCCAGGAGGGGAATGGTGCCCAGGTGGGTATGTCGGCTGCGGGTGTGGGTTTTGCGGTGCAAGTTCGGGGTCAAGATGATGGACAGGCAGGGGGGGGTGCGTTCCAGGATGGGGGAGGTGCACGGCCGGACGGGCTGCAGGGGTTTCTTGCGGGCATCAAATCCTTAGTCAGCCAATTTGAACAGGGGGATGGCGGGCGAGTCAGTCCGGCGGCGGCGTGGGTCCCGCCAACAGGGACGGCTGGGCCCGCTGCCGTGGTGGGATCACCGGTTACACCTACGGGGAATATCGGGGTGGGGGATGCTGTTGGGTTGGGTCCTGCAGCTGTGGCCACAAAAGAGGGTGGTGCGGTGGAACAGGCGTCAAGGCAGGATGTCATTAGGTTGGATGATGCTGCTAAATGTGAGATGTATGTGTGTTATGAGGCATTGCTGGGATCTCACCTGAAACCCAAAGTGAAGGAAAAGATATGGAAGGGTGAGTATGTGGAGATGTTCTCACTTCTGCCATTAGAGAAGTTTCATCTGGACAGGGTAAAACCGGATGATTAAAAAAAAAAAGAGGATGAGGAGAAGAGGAGATATAGGCTGATCCCACGGACGTTTACAAACTGGTTGCAAGCGTTCTCCATCATGGCTAGTGTTATAGGGCGGAAGAACCCGGAACATTGTTCGGCACTATTTGGTTATCAGGACTCTATAGGGGAAGCATGCAGAGTGTACGAGGGCACGGGGTGGCTCAGATATGATGAACAATTCAGGCAGAGGAGAGCGGTGAGGCCTGGTCTGCGGTGGGATAATAAGGACATAAGCTTATGGATGCGGTTGATGACGGCGCCGAGGGCTTCTAGTCAGTTTTTTCAGGGGGGGGGGGGGGGCGGTGGAACCTCTTCCCCAGGACAATCGGCGGGGGAACAAAAGGGGGTGTGCTGGCAATATAATGAGGGCTCCTGCAAGTTTGGGGGGTCCTGTCGTTTCAAGCATGAGTGCTCCGGTTGCAGAGGCTCCCATACACAGGCTAGATGCTTTAAGCGAGGTAAGGGGCGGGCCGGGGACTCTGGGCAGAAAAGGGAGGACTCCGATGATGGTGGAAAGGATGCGGCTGTTCCTCGGTAGGTATCCAGACAAGGGGGCGGCAAGTTTGTTGGAGCAAGGGTTTTCAGAGGGGTTTCGCATTCCATGTTCTTTGCAGGTTATTCCCCCGATCGCACGCAATCTGCGATCGGCCTTGCAGCAACCTGCAGTGGTCACGGAAAAGCTGCGCAAGGAGGTTGCTTTGGGCCGGATGGGGGGTCCTTTCCGGTCCCCTCCCCTGGTGAACTTGGTGGTCTCCCCGCTCGGGGTGGTACCTAAGAAGGAGCCCAACAAGTTCCGCCTCATTCACCACCTGTCTTTCCCGAAGGGCAGGTCGGTCAATGACGCTATTGATCCGGAAGCATGTACGGTCAGTTACACTTCCTTTGATGCTGCGGTGGGGTGGGTTCGCCGGTATGGCCAGGGGGCGCTGATGGCAAAAAACAGACATAGGGGCGGCGTTTAGATTGTTGCCTGTTCACCCGGATAGTTTTCACCTCCTGGGTTGTAAGTGGGACAATGAGTTCTATGTGGATAAGTGCTTGCCTATGGGATGCTCCATATCGCGCTCATTGTTCGAACAGTTCAGTTCGTTCGTGGAATGGGTGGTCAGGGATGTGTCGCGGGTGAATTCAATCATTCACTACTTGGACGATTTCCTTTGCGTGGGTCCGGCCTCATCCAGAATCTGCGCTGTGCTCCTGTCCACATTGGAGCACGTTGCAGAGCGGTTTGGGATACCGTTAGCACCTGACAAAACGGAGGGACCTCGCACGGTTATCACGTTTTTGGGTATTGTCCTGGATTCGGAGGCCATGGAGTGCCGCCTACCATTGGACAAATTGGAGTCGCTCAAGACTGAGCTGAAGGTCATGATGGGGGTAAGGAAAGTGCAGCTTAGGGTTTTGCAGTCGCTACTGGGAAAGCTCAATTTTGCGTGCCGCATTCTGCCAATGGGCAGGGTGTTTTGCAGACGGCTGTCGGCTAGCACGGCTGGGGTACGGTCCCCCACGCACTTTATGAGTTTGGGCAGAGAACACAAGGCGGACTTGCGGGTTTGGCATTCATTCCTGGAGTCTTTCAATGGGAGAGCGTTATGGATGTCGGGCCCTATTAGCAATTTTGATTTAGAACTATACACAGATGCGGCTGGGGGGGCAGGTTTTGGGGCTTACTTTCAGGGCAGGTGGAGTGCGGGCCCATGGCCGTAGTCCTGGATGGACGCTGGTTTCACCAAGAATTTGGTTCTGTTGGAACTGTTCCCGGTGGTGCTGGCGGTGGAGTTGTGGGGGGCGTGTTTCAGGGATTTGAAAGTGCGTTTTCATGGGGACAACCTGGGGGTAGTACAAGTCATCAACAAAGTGTCGGCATCTTCCCCCCCGGTGGTGCGTCTTCTGCGCCATCTGGTGTTGAGATGTTTGCAGCTCAATGTGTTTGTGTATGCGGTGCACCTTCCGGGGGTGGACAATGTCATAGCTGATGCGCTGTCTCGCTTTCAGTGGGACAGGTTCCGAGAGTTGGCACCGGGGGCGGAGCAACGTGGGGTCCCTTGTCCAGGCTGGCTGTGGAAGATTCCGTTGGAATAGTGTCAGGTTGGATCAAAAAATCGGTGAGTACGGGCACATGGGGGGCGTATGAGAAGGTGTGGTTGGAATGGAAAGAGATGGTTCGGGAAGCAGGAGCGGATCCTGTGGGTCCCAATGTCAGGTTATTGGTGCTGTATTTCCTGGCTAGAAACATGGAGGCCCGTGTGTCCAGGTCCAGTTTGGGTAAGAAGATGGCAGGCTTGGCCTTTTTGTTCAAATGGCAAGGTTGCCCTGATTTTACAAAAGATTTTTGGGTGCGGCAGGCACTTAAGGGTTATGGGCGGGGGGGCAGAAGCCGGATGGCAGGCGACCGGTTTCGTTTGCTCTCTTGGTCAAGATCATGGGGCAGTTACAGGGCTTATGTTCATCCCCATACAAAGTTTTGTTGTTCACGGTGGCATTCTCACTGGCATTCTTTGGAGCATTCAGAATAGGTGAGTTGGTCAGCCCGTCAAAAGCAGTACACGGGGGGTTGCTTGATAGCGAGGTGGGCTGGACAGAGCAAGGGGTGTCGCTGGTGTTGAGGAGGTCTAAGACGGACCAGCTGGGCAGAGGTAAGTTGGTCCAGGTTTTTCCGGTCCCAGGTTCCTTGTTGTGCCCAGTAAGGGCTGTAAAAGGGTACTTGGAGGTGCGACCGTTGGGGGTGGGTTCCTTTTTGGTACACGAGGACGGAATCCCACTTTCAAGGTATCAGTTCATTGCAGTGTTCAGGAAGTCCCTTCGGGCTTTGGGACTCAAGGAAAATGAATTTTCCTCGCACTCTTTTAGGATCGGGGCAGCTACGGAGGCGGCCAGATGTGGGATGGATGAGGAGGCGGTTAAGAAGATAGGCCGCTGGGAATCCAGGAGGTTCCGGTTATACGTACGCCCACAGCTACTGGTGGGACTGGAATAATGTGGGGGTACAAGTCATGGGGCGTTGTTTATGTTTTGGTTTGGGTTTCGGTTCGGATTGCTGGGAATGTATAAGGGTGATGGGAGATTCTCATGGGGAATGTCTTCTTGCAATTACAGGTCAAATGCAGGCGTTGGTCTGGATACTGGGCCATTCGTTTGTTTTCTGGGGGGCTAAGAGAGCCGATGTTCGTCATGAGGGTCGGCAGCTGGGGTTCCCAAGACCGGAGGCGTGTGTCCGCTGGCTGGGAATTCCAGGAATGTTGTGGAGTAAGATGGTTCCGGAGGTGCACCGTTTTGCGCGTTTGGACAGGCCACCTGACGTTCTGGTACTGCACGTAGGTGGCAACGACTTGGGTTTCAGGTCCATGCTAGAAGTGACTCGGGATATGAAGTCGGATTTCCTGAGGCTAAGGATGTCATTCCCGGACATGATTATCGTCTGGTCAGACATGGTGGCACGGGTAGAGTGGAGGGGGGCTAGGTCCGTGGATGGAATTAACAGGGCCCGGAGGAAAATTAACCGAGACATGGGCAAGTTTGTGGTACGGAATGGTGGGTTGGTGGTCCGACATTTCGAATTGGAGGTGGATACATGGCGGTATCTACGAAGGGATGGGGTCCATTTGAACGATGTGGGGACTGATTTATGGTCTTTGGGTTTGCAGGATGGGATTCAACGAGCCCTTAAGGTTTGGAGGGGCACCAAAGGGTAAAGGTGTTTTCCCTTCGGTGCGGTGGCGGGTGTTTGGTCTTTGCGGGAGAAGAAAGGATCTCGAATAAGCAAGTGGTCAGGAACCATCGGTGGTATGGGTTCTGAGGATGGTTTCCAGCTAACAGGAGTTTAGCTGGATGAGTTGGATAATGGGGGCACTGCGGTCAGTGGTCGTCTCTGAGTAGCTGATCGGCTTGAGGCCTATGACCATTGGTAAGGTACCGCAGTGTCCCGGGATAATAAGAATTTAATATGATGAGGAATATCGGGTTAATATGATTATGGCGAATTTGAGGTTCCTGCAAAGACCAACACTAGGGGGCAATATTTCTGTTATGTTTCTGGGTTTATGTGTTTTGATGGTTAAAGTTTTTGATAACTGATGGAACAGTTAAAAAAAAATAAAGGAGGCTGCTGCGGCCATGTTTTACTCCAAAACAGCAATGTGTGGTCTCTTTGATTAAGATAAGTAAGGTATGGGGTATAATGTGGTGGGCAGTACTGGAATACATCGGTTTTACAAAAGTCATGTTCGTGCGAATCAATCAGAACAGGAGAAAACCCGATTCAAGTTTGTGCCTGGACCTCCTCCCACCTTATCTGACCTGTGTCTTGTCCCAACCTGTCTGCTCTCAAAGAGACTATTTATTGTGCTGAGAAAAATAAATAAGAGTTGGACCTTTCGGTTGGTGTGGACAGTTGCTTACTGGGGAGAACTAAAGGCTTGTTTCTAACTACCACAGAAACGAGGTCAGCACTGGATGGTACACTGGCTGCAGGCAGGCCCGAGAAACTAACACCGCTCAACCTCCCTATCCAGGAGGGTACGGGCTTGTGGTGCGTAGGGTGACCACGTGTCTCGGATTGCCCGGGACAGTCCCGCATTTTACAGGTCTGTCCCGGGCACCTTCATTCCAGGACAATACAGTGTCCCGGAATGAAACTGACACAGCCACCCCCCCCCCCCCCCCCGGGCCAATCTGATGCCCCCAAAAAAGGCCGCCACATCACCGCTTTACTCACTGACAGTACTTGTCCTGGCCGGGAATGCCTGGAGGAGCACAATCCCCGCCCCCTGCTTGTGATTGGAGAAATCATAAATCCCGCCTCTTGTGTCCAATCACTGTGCTGTGATTCGTTACAGCACAAGCTGATTTTTGGGAAGGGAGGGTGTCCCTGAATGGTAGTTCGGAAATGTGGTCACCCTAGTGGTGCGGTGTGCCTCATTCTTTCCTGCGGAGGAGCCAAGCAGAAGAAAAGCAGGTAAAGTCTGGGGTTGGTGCGCTACATAAAAAAATAAAATAATTTTTAACATTGTTTTAAAAAATTGTAAAGTAAAATAACTTTAAAAATGTAGACATTTAAAAAAAAATTATATTTTTTTTTTTTTAAATGAAAAAAAACTATGAAAAAGGGGCTAATTTACACAGTTTCTCTGTTATGTTTGTGTCTGCTAATAATAATTTTAGTGTATTTTTAGTGGAAAAATGTTGTTTTGATATATTGGGGAGGGGGGGGCTGCCAGGTAGATTGTACGGGGCCCCATAATTTCTAACAGCAGCCCTGGTTATGGACATCCTTTCTCCATGAGCCTTGGTACCTCTAGGATGGGTGAGCACAATTAAATTCAGAGACACTGCATGAAGACACCCTTACCCTCCCCCTTCCTACATCAAAGGCCTTCCACTGAGAAACACCTTGTTTGTTCAATTCACTTTTGCTGGTCGCCATTGCACAGCAACATCTTGGACCCCTTCATTAGGGTGACCACGTGTCCCAGATTGCCCGGGACAGTCCCGCATTCTGCAGGTTTGTCCCGGGCACCTTCACTCTGGGACAATACAGTGTCCTGGAATGAAACTGACACAGGTCCCAACATGAACCCCTCAGAGCTTAAGATGTGACACCCCCCCCCAAATAGAGACGAACTACAGGTCCCAGCATGAACCCATGAAATCTATGGGGTCACACCCTTAGATCACAGGGGTTCATGCTGGGACTGGTAGTCCTTTACTTTGGGGGGGGTGTGACCTTCCCAAAGTGAAAGACAACAGGTCCCAGCATTAACCCCCCCCCCAGAGCTGAAGATGTGAGACCCCCTGCCCCCCAAATAGTGAAGAACTACAGGTCCCAGCATAAACCTGTGAAATCTATGGGATCACACCCTTAGATCTCAGGGGTTCATGCTGGGTGTTGTAGTCCTTCAAATTTGGGGGGGTCACATCTTTAGATGTTAGGAGTTCATGCTGAGACTTGTAGTCCTTCACTTTTGGGGGGGCCCCAGGTTGCCTACCCCTGGTATAGCTCCTTAATTCTGTTTGATGCTAAAGTTTGTAATTTGAGGAAAACTAAAATTTTACATTCTTCTTTCTCTTGTTACCTTAAGAACATCGAGTAAAAATAGGATTTTTATAACAGCTTACCTGTAAAATCCTTTTCTTGGAGTACATCACGGGACACAGAGCGACATAGTCATTACTAATGGGTTATATAGATACCGTCAGGTGCTGGCACTGGCAACTTCCAAAACCGGAAGTACCCTCCCCTATATAAGCCCCTCCCATCCGGGAGCACCTCAGTTTTGTAGCAAAGCAATAAGTGTCCCTAAAGAGGGGCGGGAGCTCTGTGTCCCGTGATGTACTCCAAGAAAAGGATTTTACAGGTAAGCTGTTATAAAAATCCTATTTTCTTTCTCGTAAGTCACGGGACACAGAGCGACATAGTCATTACTAATGGGATGTCCTAAAGCAATGCCAAATGAGGGGGGGGATACACCATATATAAGCTGAGCGCTATCAGACATGAGGATCTTTTGCGGCCTGCAACACACTGCGCCCAAAGGCGACATCCTCCTGACTTCTAACGTCCACCTGGTAGAACCTAGTAAACGTGTGTACTGAAGACCATGTTGCGGCCTTACAGATTTGAGCCAGGGAGGCTTAGTGATGCACTGCCCATGAAGTTCCAACTGCTCTCGTGGAGTGCGCTCTAACTTTGAACGGAGGCGGTCTCCTCAAGCCATAGGCTTGCATTATGACCTGTCGAATCCACTTGGCTAAAGTAGACTTTGACGCTGCCTGACCCTTTCTGGGGCCTTCCGGCAGAATAAACAAAGTATCCGTTCTGCGAATCTGAGCAGTGGCTTTTAGATAAGCTTTAACTGCTCTTACTACATCCAAAGAATGCAATAACTTTTCCTCTACCGAAGTAGGTTTGGGGAAAAAAGAAGGAAGAACCACATCTTGGTTCAAATGAAAACTCAATACCACCTTAGGAAGAAAGGCTGGATGAGGACGTAACACTACTCTGTCCTTATGGATAACCAGATATGGCTCCTTACAGGACATAGCTGCTAATTCCGATACTCTTTTAGCCGAACAAATGGCTACTAGAAAAATCAATTTCCTGGTGAGAAGCACCAAGGAAATATGCTGTAATGGTTCAAATGGTTGTTTCTGTAGAACCGACAGAACCAAGTTTAGATCCCATGGACATATGGGAATATTAACCGGAGGCCTAATACGCATCACTCCTTGTATAAAGGCTTTGACTAGTGAATGCGAAGCCAAGGGCCTTTGAAAAAATATTGACAAGGCCGAAATCTGACCCTTGATAGTACTCAAGGCAAGCTTCCTATCTACAGCCCACTGTAGGAAGTCCAGAATCCTACCTATTACGTACTTATGTGGATGCCATTTCTTGGCCTCACACCACGCGATGTACGCCTTCCAGATTCTATAGTAGATCTGCCTGGATACCGGCTTCCTGGCATTGATCATGGTAGATACCACAGCATTAGAGAGCCCTCTCTTTTTTAGAATGTGGGCTTCAATAGCCAGGCCGTCAAACCTAGGGCTGGTAAGGAAGGGTGGTATATCGGTCCTTGCGAAAGCCGGACGACGTGGGAGAGTCCAAGGACTCCCCACTGAAATTTTACAATCTCCGCGTACCACGCTCTTCGGGGCCACGCTGGAGCCACCGGAATCACTGGTTTCTTTTCTACCCTGATTCTGCGGAGTAATCGAGGTAACCATTGTGGCGGTGTGAATGCATATATCAGCTTGAACTGATCCCAAGGGAACACTAGGGCATCCGAGCCGCAAGCTAGGGGATCCCTTGTCCGAGAGACAAACCTATCCCCCTTTGCGTTGAATCTGGATGCTAGAAGATCTACATCCGATGTTCCCCACCGCTGACATATTGTCCAGAAAACCTCGGGGTGAAGGGACCCTTCCTCTGGGCCTAATTGCTGGCGACTTAGAAAGTCCGCCTTCCAATTCTCCACTCCTGGAATGAATACCGCAGATATGGCTGGGACATATTTTTCCTGCCCATTTCAGGATGTAATTTACTTCCCTCTGGGCTGCACGACTCCTGGTGCCCCCCTGATGATTGATATATGCCACTGCTGTGGCATTTGTCTGATTGAATTCTGACAGGGGACCCTTGGAGTTTGGATGTCCATGCTACTAGGGCATACCGGGCTGCTCGTATCTCTAAGAGATTGATGGGCAGGGCCTTTTCTGCATCCGACCATCTGCCCTGGAGAGACTATTGCTCCAGTACTGCTCCCCAGCCTATAAGGCTGGCATCTGTAGTGACCACCTTCCAAGAAATCGGACTGAAGGATTTCCTTTTTTCCAGATTCTGGGGAACCCACCACCAACGGAGGCTCTTGCGAACGGAAGGGGACAAGGACATTGTAAGTCTAGGGCCTGAACTTTTTTGTTCCAGGCTGACAGTATGGCCCCTTGCAAATTCCTTGAATGGAATTGACCGTAGGGTACTGCTTCGAATGATGCCACCATTTTTCCCAGCAGCCTCATATACAGGCGTATGGACGGCTGTCTTTTTTGTACCCACTAAGTGGATCAAATCTTTCAAAGACAACACCTTTCCTCGAGGCAAGAATATTTTTCTCTGGCCTGAATCCAACCTTAGCCCCAAGTATTCCAGACTTTTGACTGGTTTTTAGGGCTGACTTGTCTCGGTTGATAATCCAACCGTGAGATTCCAGATACTTGATCGTCTTGTGAACGACCACGTCTAGTTTTTTCACTGAGTGGTCTATCAGCAACAAGTCATCCAGATATGCCATTATCATTACACCTTGTGTTCTTAGATTGGCCAATAAAGGGCCAGAATTTTTGTAAACACTCGTGGTGCTGTGGCCAAACCGAAGGGTAAGGCTCTGAACTGAAAATGGCGCCCTTCTACTGCAAAGCGTAGAAATTTTTGGTGGACTGGAAAGATGGGAATGTGCAAATAAGCATCTTTGATGTCGATCGTGGCTAACCAATCCTCCCCTTGTAGGGCAGTGGCCACCGATCGGATCGACTCCATCGGAAAGTCCTGATATACAGGAATTTGTATAGCCCTTTTAGAATTAATATGGGCCTCCCGACCGCGTTTGCTTCGGGACTGTAAAGAGGTTTGAGTAAAACTCGAACCCTCATTCTTCCAGGGGAACCTCCATAATTACTCCTTGGAGCAATAGTTGTTCTAGTGCCAACAGGAGGGACTCTCTCTTCCGGGGATCCCTTGGCACGTTTGACCTCAAAAATGGGAAGGAGGAGAGTCTTTTAACTCCAAACTGTATCCCAAACCTACTGCGGAGAGCACCTATCTGTCTTGATCGTGTCCCGCCAGGTCTCTTGCGAACAACTGGAGTCCTCCCCCCACCCGACTGAGTGGGGGCTTCAATGAATTTAACTTTGGGGGAGGTTTTGTACCTCCCCTGACCCAGGGTTTCTCATTACCCTGCTACTGTCCCTGTTTTTTACCCCCGGGATTTGACC
The DNA here is from genome assembly GCA_029206835.1 of Rana muscosa. NCBI lineage: Eukaryota > Metazoa > Chordata > Amphibia > Anura > Ranidae > Rana > Rana muscosa. The sequence continues at coordinate 215,498,324 of JARGYO010005626.1, read as the reverse complement.
GAGGAGGCCGTCGGAACTGTTACACAGCCGATGCCCCAGGGACTGGAGAAGCAGGCCTCTTAAAGAGGGACCTCTAACTCTGCTTTTAACCGGTAAGAGCGTATTTTTACCGCTGGAAATTTTCTGGATATATTTGTCCAGGTTTTCCCTGAATAAGCGTTCACCATGAAATGGGACGCTAACCAGCCATTCTTTACAGGGAGCTTCAGCAGACCAGTTTTTGAGCCATAGGAGCCTACGCATATGTACTATAGACAGCGTAAGGCGGGAGGCCTGATGGACTGAATCCTCTATGGCGTCAACCGCAAAGCCTAAGGCTCTAGGTAGATCAGCTAGGGCAAAGCCTGCTGATCTGTCAAGTCCCTCAAGACCTGTTTCAACTGATCCTTCACTGCTTAGCAGACCCCAATAGCTGCTACTGCTGGTTGTATCACCAAGCAGATTTTCATAAGGACTCCAATCTTTTATCTATTGGGTTCTTGAACATTTGGACATTATCCACTGGACATGTCAGTGATTTATACATACAAGAGATGGCTGCGTCCACTGTAGGGACCTTCCATTATTTATTTTTTTGATGAACTTATCCTCCATGGGATAGACCACCGGAAATCTCTTGGGGGAATAAATATTTTCTCAGGACGTTCCCAATCCTGGTAAATGAGCCCTTTCAGTAAAGGGTGAAGTGGAAAAGAACAAACAGTCTGGGGGCTTCTAGCGACCCCAACGAGGATACAGTAGTGGTTGATGGTTCCGCAAGGTGCATTTCTAAATGCTGATCGGACCATGTTAGTCAGAGACTGAACCCATAATCTTTCAGCTTAAGATGCTGAGAAAAGGTTCCCCCACTGTTGATTCCTCTATAACAGAATCAACCTCATCCTGATCCCCTTCAGGCAGGTCGATCCCTGTATGGGACTGTTGCTCTGCTAACAGGCACTCTGAAGGAGGAGACGGAGATCGGGCGTGCTTTCCCTGACAGGGAGGCAGCGATAAATGTTGACAATCTCTCTCTAATCCTCCCAGAGCTGAGGAAAAAACCTCCTCTGTTACATACACAGGAGCAGGTGAACTGAGGACAGCCACAGTACCAAGTACCCTGCGGGGTCTCTACGGTCACTTACCTCTGAACTTCAGGGGAGACTGGTGCAGCAGGAGTATGCCCAAGATCCTCCGAGCCCGATGAGACCCCCTTCGCTTCCTGGAAGATTCAGTTCCGGAGCTTCTGGACGGCATATTCCTAAGCCTAAAGCTGAGGTATTCCAGCCGTAATACACCACTTTTACTGAGAATAGTCTAGCACAATTGCTGCTATATCACAGTTGGTGTCTACTAATGTGCCTTTCTAGGGGATGCCTGTATCAACCGCTTGCTGTATGCCTTTAAATGTTGCCAGCTCTGTCTCTGTACTTCATAGCCAGCTCACTACAATATTGTGTTTTTTTTTTTTTTTTTTAAACTGCTGGGACGCCCGCACATGCGCAGAAGCGCTGCGGCGCGCACAGAGCGTCATCCCCCAGGCTCCGCCCCCTTTCCCGTCTCACCTCTATATATAGAGGCGCGTGCACGCGCACGCGCGCGGGCACGTGCGCCTTCGGCGCTAATTTCAAATATGGTAACAAGGGACAGGAGCCAGGGCCCCTCTTTGCCGCAGGCCGGGGGATGGACGAGCACTGCAACATGGCAGAGGAAGCAGTTTCCTATAAGAGAACTCACCATCTGCCTGGACTTTGCTCTGCTGAGAAGAAGCTAGTCCACATGACAAGAAAACATTCCACAGTGGCCTCTAGTGGACAAACACAGGTACCGCAGTCTAATATATTAAATATATATAAAAAAAAATTATTATTTTTTCTTGACCACCATTAAAAATTATTACATTTTTTTAGTAGTTACAGGCATGCACAGAATTTTGCGGGAATACCATTAGGTAACAGACAGAAAGACAAATTAGGCTTGGGGGTCCCCCAATAGAACCAAGTTCCTGGGGGCCCCCACTTACCTGTTCCCCGCCGCAGGACTTTGTTTGGTCCACAAAAGCCCAAACTTCACCTATCACGGCAGGCATTGTAATCAAACCTTCAGGGACCGGGTTCCCAAGGATTCCACTCCCCTGGACCTGTATAGCACCCTGCACAGAAAACATCTTGGTCGTGGGTATGACCAGAGCTCTGGATCCCAGGGTCCAGCTCTCCTAAGAGAAGCATTACAGGCAAAACCTTGCTCTTCTCTGCAAGGCCCGGGTACCGACCGTTTAGCTATGAAGCTTTTTTGGTCGGATCCGGAATAGCTTACTGAGGCCCAAAAGAACCTGTATGCAAGCTCAGTGAAAAACACATGTTTCTTCTTGGCCAACACCTTAGACACTGGCAAAAAACTGAGGTGCTCCCGGATGGGAGGGGCTTATATAGGGGAGGGTACTTCCGGTTTTGGAAGTTGCCAGTGCCAGCACCTGACGGTATCTATATAACCCATTAGTAATGACTATGTCGCTCTGTGTCCCGTGATGTACGAGAAAGAAATACCCATTTGCAAGCTCTATTGTTTCTCTGGTGTCTTTTGCAATCGTACTCTCTTTTTTTGAATTACAGTATGTCAGAGGCAGGGGAATTTTGGGGCCCCTTACACAGCTTCAGGCATGGGCCCCCTGGAGCAGAGGGAGAACTTACCTTGATGTGACGGGCAAGATCTATCTACCTTGATGTTATGGCCAAGATCTATCTGCCATGACAAGAAGGCCAAGACCTATCTACCTTGATGTGACGTCCAGGATCTATCTACCTTGACATGATGGCCAAGATCTATCTGCCTTGACATGATAGCCAATATCTATCTATCTTGATATGATAGCCAAGACTTATCTACCTTGACATGATGGACAATACTTATCTACCTTGATGTGATGGCCAAAATCTATCTGCTTTGACATGATGTCATGGCCAAGATCTATCTGCCTTGGTAAGATGGCCAAAGCATTTCTGCCTTGGCCAGATGACCAAGATCTATCTGCCTTGACATGATGGCCAAGACCTATCTGCCTTGATGTGATGGCAAAGACCTATATGCCTTGACATGATGGACAATACTTATCTACCTTGATGTGATGGCCAAAATCTATCTGCTTTGACATGATGGCCAAGACCTATCTACCTTGATGTGATGGCCAAGACCTATCTACCTTGATGTGATGGCCAAGGCCTGTCTGTCTTGACGTGATGGCTAAGATCTGTCTGCCTTGACGTGATGGCCTAGATCTGTCTGCTTTGACATGATGGCCAAGATCTGTCTGCCTTGACGTGATGGCCAAGATCTATCTACCTTGACATGATGGCCAAGATCTTGGCCAAGCTGTTCTTAAGAACCTGCAGTGCAAGGATCTCCCCGCTTTTGAGCCTGGTAGCCTCAGGAGAATTGGAGTGACATTTGGTGATGTCACTGCTGTACTGCTCACTGTTCTCCTTGCTGGAGAGGAAGCTATACATGAGAAACTGCAGTGCAAGGATCTCCCTGCTTCTGCATTTTCATCACTAGTAAGTACCCCACCATACATAAGTTCACCAAAGCAAAGCAACCACCAACACAGAGACAGACAATGCAGAACAAGGCATAGTTAGTCAGTAATGGGCACAATATCAGCTGTGGGGAGTCCACAGGCAATACTGGTGACTGGGCAGCATTCACAAAACAGGTCTTCTTTAAGCCACCCGTAAAATGCATAAGTGGCCTCTGTTGACTGCATATAAATTGCAATTTCTTATACATTCCTCTTAGACGGGTATATCTTTACTGGTGAGTGTTCTAATAGTGATTCCCAGTTACAGTCTACCTGAGATAACAATGCACGTGTCCTTCGCCCGGCGTTTCATGGCCTTGTATGCTGCGTCAGCAACGGCGTACAGGTGCGGCGGTCTCTCGTACAGCTCTCTCCCGCGGTAATATTCAATCATTTCTTTCCCATACAGGTCCATGGATTTATACGGGTTTACAGACACCACCACTTCTCCAATGTATGTGTAGATTCTTCCGCGCTCAAACCTGCGGAGACACAAAATGCCAAATGAGCATTGAGGGAACCAAAGACTATAAATAATAAGAGTCACAGGTAAAAGCCATACAAATTCTGCAGAAATTAAGATATTGGAGAGAAAATTCCTCCCGGGCCCATACATGTGCCCCCATACCAAGTGGTTTGCTATGGGGGCACCTGGAAGTGGGGAGAAGCAGAGAGGGCCAGCAGGGGACCCGAGAAGAGGAGGATCCGAGCTGCTCTGTGCAAAACCATTACAGTGCAGGTAAGTATAACGTGTTTGTTATTTAACCACTTGGCGTCCGCGCTATACCCAAATGACATCTACAGCACGGACCTAAATTTCCGGGAGGCCGCCAATAGTCGTCCTCCCCTTTTCTCGCTCCCTGCGAAGCCCCTTGCAGGGTGCGCGGCGCCCGCTGTCATCACCGAGTCACTGAGACTCGGGTGATCACAGATCCGAGTAAGGGGCCGATCCCGGCCCCTTACCATGTGATCAGCTGTCAGCCAATGACAGCTGATCAGGTAATGTAAACAAAAGCTCGGTAATATTTTTTTTTCTCCTCCCGCTGACAGCGGCAGGAGAAAAAAAAGCCGATCACCGGCTTATGTGCAAGGGACATCGGTCCCGAAGAGGAAGGAGGCAAATCTGCCTCATCTGTGCCCACAATTACCGTCTGCCAGTGCCACCTGCCAGTGCCCACATTGCCCACCAGTGCCACCTATCAATGCCCACGAGTGCCACCTATCAATGCCCACCAGTGGTGCCAATCAGTGCCTCATCAGTGCAACCTAGCAGTGCTGCCTATCAGTGTAACCTACCAGTGCTGATCAGTGCCCATCATTGCCACCCATCAATGCTCATCACTGCCACCCATCAGTACCCATCACTGCCACCTATCAGTGCCCATCAGTGCCACCTATCAGTGCCACCTAGTGCCCACCAGTGCCACCTATCAATGCCCACCAGTGGTGCCAATCAGTGCCTCATCAGTGCCACCTAGCAGTGCTGCCTATCAGTGTAACCTACCAGTGCTGATCAGTGCCCATCATTGCCACCCATCAGTGCTCATCACTGCCACCCATCAGTACCCATCACTGCCACCTATCAGTGCCCATCAGTGCCACCTATCAGTGCCACCTATTAGTGCCACCTATTAGTGCCCACCAGTGCCACCTATCAATGCCCACCAGTGGTGCCAATCAGTGCCTCATCAGTGCCACCTAGCAGTGCTGCCTATCAGTGTAACCTACCAGTGCTGATCAGTGCCCATCATTGCCACCCATCAGTGCTCATCACTGCCACCCATCAGTACTCATCACTGCCACCTATCAGTGCCCATCAGTGCCACCTATCAGTGCCACCTATTAGTGCCCACCAGTGGTGCCAATCAGTGCCTCATCAGTGCCACCTAGCAGTGCTGCCTATCAGTGTAACCTACCAGTGCTGATCAGTGCCCATCATTGCCACCCATCAGTGCTCATCACTGCCACCCATCAGTACCCATCACTGCCACCAATCAGTGCCCATCAGTGCCACCTATCAGTGCCACCTATCAGTGCCACCTATTAGTGCCCACCAGTGCCACCTATCAATGCCCACCAGTGGTGCCAATCAGTGCCTCATCAGTGCCACCTAGCAGTGCTGCCTATCAGTGTAACCTACCAGTGCTGATCAGTGCCCATCATTGCCACCCATCAGTGCTCATCACTGCCACCCATCAGTACCCATCACTGCCACCAATCAGTGCCACCTATCAGTTCCACCTCTCAGTGTCACCTCTCAGTGCCCACCAGTGCCGCCTATCAGTGCCCACTCTTGCCGCCTTATCGGTGCCCATCAATGCAGCCCATCGGTGCCCATCAGTGCAGCCTCATCAGCGTACATCAATGAAGGAGAAAAATTACCTGTTTGCTAAATTTTATAACAAAATATTAAAAAAAATCAATTTTTTTTTTTAAATCGGACTTTTTCAATTTTTTTAACAAAAAATGAAAACCGCAGAGGTGATTAAATACCACCAAAAGAAATCTCTATTTGTGGGGAAAAAATAATAAAAATGTATTTTGGGTACAGTAAATATCCACTCCCCGACCCACTTTTATTATGTCCACCTGTTCAGTTGCTCAGTAACACAAATTGCTAATCGGCCAATCACATGGCAGCAACTCAATGCATTTAGGCATCTAGATGTGGTGAAGACAACTTGCTGAAGTTCAAACTAAGCATCAGAATGGGGAAGAAAGGGGGATCTCGGTGACTTTGAACGTGGGATGGTTGTTGGTGGCAGACGGGCCGGTCTGAGTATTTCCGGGATTTTCACACACATCCATCTCTCAGGATTTACAGAGAATGGTGGGAAAAAGAGAAAATATCCAGTTGTGTGAAGGAAAATGCCTTGTTGATGTCAGAGGAGAATGGGGCAGACTGGTTCCAGGTGATAGAAAGACAACAGTAACTCAAATAACCCCTCGTTACACCCGAGGTATACAGAATACCATCTCTGAACACACAACACATCCAACTTTGAAGCAGATGGGCTACAGCAGCAGAAGACCACACCGGGTGCCACTCCTGTCAGCTAAAAACAGGAAACTGAGGTTACAATTGGCAACAGGTTTACCAACATTGGACAATAGAAGATCGGAAAAAACATTGGCTGCACTGATGAGTCTGGATTTCAGCTGTGACATTCAGAAGGTGGGGTCAGAATTTGGCTCATGGATCCATCCTGCCTTGTATCACCGGATCAGGATGGTGGTGGGGGTGTAATGGTGTGGGGGATGAGGTATCACCGGATCAGGCTGGTGGTGGTGTAATGGTGTGGGGGGATGGGGTATCACCGGTTCAGGCTGGTGGCGGGGGTGTAATGGTGTGGGGGGATGGGGTATCACCGGTTCAGGCTGGTGGTGGGGGTGTAATGGTGTGGGGGATGGGGTATCACCGGTTCAGGCTGGTGGTGGGGGTGTAATGGTGTGGGGGATGGGGTATCACCGGTTCAGGCTGGTGGTGGGGGTGTAATGGTGTGGGGGATGGGGTATCACCGGTTCAGGCTGGTGGTGGGGGTGTAATGGTGTGGGGGATGGGGTATCACCGGTTCAGGCTGGTGGTGGGGGTGTAATGGTGTGGGGGATGGGGTATCACCGGTTCAGACTGGTGGTGGAGGTGTAATGGTGTGGGGGATGGGGTATCACCGGTTCAGGCTGGTGGTGGGGGGTGTAATGGTGTGGGGGATGGGGTATCACCGGTTCAGACTGGTGGTGGAGGTGTAATGGTGTGGGGGATGGGGTATCACCGGTTCAGGCTGGTGGTGGGGGTGTAATGGTGTGGGGGGGATGGGGTATCACTGGATCAGGCTGGTGGTGGGGGTGTAATGGTGTGGGGGATGGGGTATCACCGGTTCAGGCTGGTGGTGGGGGTGTAATGGTGGGGGGATCGGGTATCACCGGTTCAGGCTGGTGGTGGGGGTGTAATGGTGTGGGGGGATGGGGTATCACCGGTTCAGGCTGGTGGCGGGGGTGTTATGGTGTGGGGGATGGGGTATCACCGGTTCAGGCTGGTGGTGGGGGTGTAATGGTGTGGGGGATGGGGTATCACCGGTTCAGACTGGTGGTGGAGGTGTAATGGTGTGGGGGATGGGGTATCACCGGTTCAGGCTGGTGGTGGGGGTGTAATGGTGTGGGGGATGGGGTATCACCGGTTCAGGATGGTGGTAGGGGTGTAATGGTGTGGGGGGATGGGGTATCACTGGATCAGGCTGGTGGTGGGGGTGTAATGGTGTGGGGGATGGGGTATCACCGGTTCAGGCTGGTGGTGGGGGTGTAATGGTGTGGGGGGATGGGGTATCACCGGTTCAGGCTGGTGGTGGGGGTGTAATGGTGTGGGGGGATGGGGTATCACCGGTTCAGGCTGGTGGCGGGGGTGTTATGGTGTGGGGGGGATGGGGTATCCCCGGTTCAGGCTGGTGGTGGGGGTGTAATGGTGTGGGGGATGGGGTATCACCGGTTCAGGCTGGTGGTGGGGGTGTAATGGTGTGGGGGATGGGGTATCACCGGTTCAGGCTGGTGGTGGGGGTGTAATGGTGTGGGGGGATGGGGTATCACCGGTTCAGGCTGGTGGTGGGGGTGTAATGGTGTGGGGGGATGGGGTATCACCGGTTCAGGCTGGTGGCGGGGGTGTTATGGTGTGGGGGGGATGGGGTATCCCCGGTTCAGGCTGGTGGTGGGGGTGTAATGGTGTGGGGGATGGGGTATCACCGGTTCAGGCTGGTGGTGGGGGTGTAATGGTGTGGGGGATGGGGTATCACCGGTTCAGGCTGGTGGTGGGGGTGTAATGGTGTGGGGGGATGGGGTATCACCGGTTCAGGCTGGTGGTGGGGGTGTAATGGTGTGGGGGGGATGGGGTATCACCGGTTCAGGCTGGTGGTGGGGGTGTAATGGTGTGGGGGATGGGGTATCACCGGTTCAGGCTGGTGGTGGGGGTGTAATGGTGTGGGGGATGGGGTATCACCGGTTCAGGCTGGTGGTGGGGGTGTAATGGTGTGGGGGATGGGGTATCACCGGTTCAGGCTGGTGGTGGGGGTGTAATGGTGTGGGGGATGGGGTATCACCGGTTCAGGCTGGTGGTGGGGGTGTAATGGTGTGGGGGGATGGGGTATCACCGGTTCAGGCTGGTGGTGGGGGTGTAATGGTGGGGGGGAGGGGTATCACCGGTTCAGGCTGGTGGTGGGGGTGTAATGGTGTGGGGGATGGGGTATCACCGGTTCAGGCTGGTGGTGGGGGTGTAATGGTGTGGGGGATGGGGTATCACCGGTTCAGGCTGGTGGTGGGGGTGTAATGGTGTGGGGGATGGGGTATCACCGGTTCAGACTGGTGGTGGAGGTGTAATGGTGTGGGGGATGGGGTATCACCGGTTCAGGCTGGTGGTGGGGGTGTAATGGTGTGGGGGGATGGGGTATCACTGGATCAGGCTGGTGGTGGGGGTGTAATGGTGTGGGGGATGGGGTATCACCGGTTCAGGCTGGTGGTGGGGGTGTAATGGTGGGGGGGATCGGGTATCACCGGTTCAGGCTGGTGGTGGGGGTGTAATGGTGTGGGGGGATGGGGTATCACCGGTTCAGGCTGGTGGCGGGGGTGTTATGGTGTGGGGGATGGGGTATCACCGGTTCAGGCTGGTGGTGGGGGTGTAATGGTGTGGGGGATGGGGTATCACCGGTTCAGACTGGTGGTGGAGGTGTAATGGTGTGGGGGATGGGGTATCACCGGTTCAGGCTGGTGGTGGGGGTGTAATGGTGTGGGGGATGGGGTATCACCGGTTCAGGATGGTGGTGGGGGTGTAATGGTGTGGGGGATGGGGTATCACCGGTTCAGGCTGCTGGTGGGGGTGTAATGGTGTGGGGGGATGGGGTATCACTGGATCAGGCTGGTGGTGGGGGTGTAATGGTGTGGGGGATGGGGTATCACCGATTCAGGCTGGTGGTGGGGGTGTAATGGTGTGGGGGGATGGGGTATTACCGGTTCAGGCTGGTGGTGGGGGTGTAATGGTGTGGGGGGATGGGGTATCACCGGTTCAGGCTGGTGGCGGGGGTGTTATGGTGTGGGGGGGATGGGGTATCCCCGGTTCAGGCTGGTGGTGGGGGTGTAATGGTGTGGGGGATGGGGTATCACCGGTTCAGGCTGGTGGTGGGGGTGTAATGGTGTGGGGGATGGGGTATCACCGGTTCAGGCTGGTGGTGGGGGTGTAATGGTGTGGGGGGATGGGGTATCACCGGTTCAGGCTGGTGGTGGGGGTGTAATGGTGTGGGGGGGATGGGGTATCACCGGTTCAGGCTGGTGGTGGGGGTGTAATGGTGTGGGGGATGGGGTATCACCGGTTCAGGCTGGTGGTGGGGGTGTAATGGTGTGGGGGATGGGGTATCACCGGTTCAGGCTGGTGGTGGGGGTGTAATGGTGTGGGGGATGGGGTATCACCGGTTCAGGCTGGTGGTGGGGGTGTAATGGTGTGGGGGATGGGGTATCACCGGTTCAGGCTGGTGGTGGGGGTGTAATGGTGTGGGGGATGGGATATCACCGGTTCAGGCTGGTGGTGGGGGTGTAATGGTGGGGGGGATGGGGTATCACCGGTTCAGGCTGGTGGTGGGGGTGTAATCGTGTGGGGGGGGTGGGGTATCACCGGTTCAGGCTGGTGGTGGGGGTGTAATGGTGTGGGGGATGGGATATCACCGGATCAGGCTGGTGGTGGGGGTGTAATGGTGTGGGGGATGGGGTATCACCGGTTCAGGCTGGTGGTGGGGGTGTAATGGTGTGGGGGGATGGGGTATCACCGGTTCAGGCTGGTGGTGGGGGTGTAATGGTGTGGGGGATGGGGTATCACCGGTTCAGGCTGGTGGTGGGGGTGTAATGGTGTGGGGGGGATGGGGTATCACCGGTTCAGGCTGGTGGTGGGGGTGTAATGGTGTGGGGGGATGGGGTATCACCGGTTCAGGCTGGTGGTGGGGGTGTAATGGTGTGGGGGATGGGGTATCACCGGTTCAGGCTGGTGGTGGGGGTGTAATGGTGTGGGGGATGGGGTATCACCGGTTCAGGCTGGTGGTGGGGGTGTAATGGTGTGGGGGGGATGGGGTATCACTGGATCAGGCTGGTGGTGGGGGTGTAATGGTGTGGGGGATGGGGTATCACCGGTTCAGGCTGGTGGTGGGGGTTTAATGGTGTGGGGGATGGGGTATCACCGGTTCAGACTGGTGGTGGAGGTGTAATGGTGTGGGGGATGGGGTATCACCGGTTCAGGCTGGTGGTGGGGGTGTAATGGTGTGGGGGGGATGGGGTATCACTGGATCAGGCTGATGGTGGGGGTGTAATGGTGTGGGGGATGGGGTATCACCGGTTCAGGCTGGTGGTGGGGGTGTAATGGTGTGGGGGATGGGGTATCACCGGTTCAGGCTGGTGGTGGGGGTGTAATGGTGTGGGGGGGATGGGGTATCACCGGTTCAGGCTGGTGGTGGGGGTGTAATGGTGTGGGGGGGATGGGGTATCACCGGTTCAGGCTGGTGGTGGGGGTGTAATGGTGTGGGGGATGGGGTATCACCGGTTCAGGCTGGTGGTGGGGGTGTAATGGTGTGGGGGATGGGGTATCACCGGTTCAGGCTGGTGGTGGGGGTGTAATGGTGTGGGGGGGATGGGGTATCACTGGATCAGGCTGGTGGTGGGGGTGTAATGGGGTATCACCGGTTCAGGCTGGTGGTGGGGGTTTAATGGTGTGGGGGATGGGGTATCACCGGTTCAGACTGGTGGTGGAGGTGTAATGGTGTGGGGGATGGGGTATCACCGGTTCAGGCTGGTGGTGGGGGTGTAATGGTGTGGGGGGGATGGGGTATCACTGGATCAGGCTGATGGTGGGGGTGTAATGGTGTGGGGGATGGGGTATCACCGGTTCAGGCTAGTGGTGGGGGTGTAATGGTGTGGGGGGATGGGGTATCACCGGTTCAGGCTGGTGGTGGGGGTGTAATGGTGTGGGGGGATGGGGTATCACCGGTTCAGGCTGGTGGTGGGGGTGTAATGGTGTGGGGGGATGGGGTATCACCGGTTCAGGCTGGTGGTGGGGGTGTAATGGTGTGGGGGGGATGGGGTATCACCGGTTCAGGCTGGTGGTGGGGGTGTAATGGTGTGGGGGATGGGGTATCACCGGTTCAGGCTGGTGGTGGGGGTGTAATGGTGTGGGGGGATGGGGTATCACCGGTTCAGGCTGGTGGCGGGGGTGTTATGGTGTGGGGGGGATGGGGTATCCCCGGTTCAGGCTGGTGGTGGGGGTGTAATGGTATGGGGGATGGGGTATCACCGGTTCAGGCTGGTGGTGGGGGTGTAATGGTGTGGGGGATGGGGTATCACCGGTTCAGGCTGGCGGTGGGGGTGTAATGATGTGGGGGGATGGGGTATCCCCGGTTCAGGCTGGTGGTGGGGGTGTAATGGTGTGGGGGATGGGGTATCACCGGTTCAAGCTGGTGGTGGGGGTGTAATGGTGTGGGGGATGGGATATCACCGGATCAGGCTGGTGGTGGGGGTGTAATGGTGTGGGGGATGGGATATCACCGGATCAGGCTGGTGGTGGGGGGTGTAATGGTGTGGGGGATGAGGTATTACCGGTTCAGGCTGGTGGTGGGGGTGTAATGGTGTGGGGGGATGGGGTATCACCGGTTCAGGCTGGTGGTGGGGGTGTAATGGTGTGGGGGGATGGGGTATCACCGGTTCAGGCTGGTGGTGGGGGTGTAATGGTGTGGGGGATGGGGTATCACCGGTTCAGGCTGGTGGTGGGGGTGTAATGGTGTGGGGGATGAGGTATCACCGGTTCAGGCTGGTGGTGGGGGTGTAATGGTGTGGGGGGGATGGGGTATCACTGGATCAGGCTGGTGGTGGGGGTGTAATGGTGTGGGGGATGGGGTATCACCGGTTCAGGCTGGTGGTGGGGGTGTAATGGTGTGGGGGGATGGGGTATCACCGGTTCAGGCTGGTGGTGGGGGTGTAATGGTGTGGGGGGATGGGGTATCACCGGTTCAGGCTGGTGGTGGGGGTGTTATGGTGTGGGGGGGATGGGGTATCCCCGGTTCAGGCTGGTGGTGGGGGTGTAATGGTGGGGGGGATGGGGTATCACCGGTTCAGGCTGGTGGTGGGGGTGTAATGGTGTGGGGGATGGGGTATCACCGGTTCAGGCTGGTGGTGGGGGTGTAATGGTGTGGGGGATGGGGTATCACCGGTTCAGGCTGGTGGTGGGGGTGTAATGGTGTGGGGGGGATGGGGTATCACCGGTTCAGGCTGGTGGTGGGGGTGTAATGGTGTGGGGGATGGGATATCACCGGTTCAGGCTGGTGGTGGGGGTGAAATGGTGTGGGGGATGGGGTATCACCGGTTCAGGCTGGTGGTGGGGTGTAATGGTGTGGGGGGATGGGGTATCACCGGTTCAGGCTGGTGGTGGGGGTGTAATGGTGTGGGGGGATGGGGTATCACCGGTTCAGGCTGGTGGCGGGGGTGTTATGGTGTGGGGGGGATGGGGTATCCCCGGTTCAGGCTGGTGGTGGGGGTGTAATGGTGTGGGGGATGGGGTATCACCGGTTCAGGTTGGTGGTGGGGGTGTAATGGTGTGGGGGATGGGGTATCACCGGTTCAGGCTGGTGGTGGGGGTGTAATGGTGTGGGGGGATGGGGTATCACCGGTTCAGGCTGGTGGTGGGGGTGTAATGGTGTGGGGGGTGGGGTATCACTGGTTCAGGCTGGTGGTGGGGGTGTAATGGTGGGGGGGATGGGGTATCACTGGTTCAGGCTGGTGGTGGGGGTGTAATGGTGTGGGGGATGAGGTATCACCGGTTCAGGCTGGTGGTGGGGGGGTGTAATGGTGTGGGGGGATGGGGTATCACTGGTTCAGGCTGGTGGTGGGGGTGTAATGGTGTGGGGGATGGGGTATCACCGGTTCAGGCTGGTGGTGGGGGGGTGTAATGGTGTGGGGGGATGGGGTATCACTGGTTCAGGCTGGTGGTGGGGGTGTAATGGTGGGGGGGATGGGGTATCACTGGTTCAGGCTGGTGGTGGGGGTGTAATGGTGTGGGGGATGAGGTATCACCGGTTCAGGCTGGTGGTGGGGGTGTAATGGTGTGGGGGATGGGGTATCACCGGTTCAGGCTGGTGGTGGGGGTGTAATGGTGTGGGGGGGATGGGGTATCACCGGTTCAGGCTGGTGGTGGGGGTGTAATGGTGTGGGGGGGGATGGGATATCACCGGTTCAGGCTGGTGGTGGGGGTGTAATGGTGTGGGGGGGATGGGGTATCACCGGTTCAGGCTGGTGGTGGGGGTGTAATGGTGTGGGGGATGGGGTATCACCGGTTCAGGCTGGTGGTGGGGGGTGTAATGGTGTGGGGGGTGGGGTATCACCGGTTCAGGCTGGTGGTGGGGGTGTAATGGTGTGGGGGGGATGGGGTATCACCGGTTCAGGCTGGTGGTGGGGGTGTAATGGTGTGGGGGATGGGATATCACCGGTTCAGGCTGGTGGTGGGGGTGTAATGGTGTGGGGGATGGGGTATCACCGGTTCAGGCTGGTGGTGGGGGTGTAATGGTGTGGGGGATGGGGTATCACCGGTTCAGGCTGGTGGTGGGGGTGTAATGGTGTGGGGGATGGGCTATCACCGGTTCAGGCTGGTGGTGGGGGTGTTATGGTGTGGGGGATAGGGTTTCGCCGGTTCAGGCTGGTGATGGGGGTGTAATGGTGTGGGGGATGGGGTTTCACCAGTTCAGGCTAGTGGTGGTGGTGTGGGGGATGGGCTATCACCGGTTCAGGCTGGTGGTGGGGGTGTTATGTTGTGGGGGATGGGGTTTCGCCGGTTCAGGCTGGTGATGGGGGTGTAATGGTGTGGGGGATGGGGTTTCACCGGTTCAGGCTAGTGGTGGTGGTGTGGGGGATGGGCTATCACCGGTTCAGGCTGGTGGTGGGGGTGTTATGGTGTGGGGGATGGGGTTTCGCCGGTTCAGGCTGGTGATGGGGGTGTAATGGTGTGGGGGATGGGGTTTCACCGGTTCAGGCTAGTGGTGGTTGTGTGGGGGATGGGCTATCACCGGTTCAGGCTGGTGGTGGGGGTGTTATGTTGTGGGGGATGGGGTTTCGCCGGTTCAGGCTGGTGATGGGGGTGTAATGGTGTGGGGGATGGGGTTTCACCGGTTCAGGCTAGTGGTGGTGGTGTGGGGGATGGGCTATCACCGGTTCAGGCTGGTGGTGGGGGTGTAATGGTGTGGGGGATGGCCACACTTTGGGCCCCCCATGGTTTACACACCACGGCCTACCTGAGTATTGTTGGTGACCATGTCCATCCCTTTATGACTACAGTGTCCCCCATCTTCTGATGGCTCCTCCCAGCAGGATAATGCACCATGTCACAAAGCTCCAATCATCTCACCACTGGACAATGAGGTCACTGCACTCCAATGGCCTCCACACTGTGTGATGTCATCATGTCACTATGGAGCAAAATCTCTGAGGAACGTTTCCAACACCTTGTTGTATCTCTGCCACCAAGAATGAAGGCCAAAGGGGCGTCCAACCCGCTACTAGCAAGGGGGACCTAATAAAGGGGGTCCAACCCGGGACTAGCAAGGTGGACCTAATAAAGGGGGTCCAACCCAGGACTAGCAAAGTGGACCTAATAAAGGGGGTCCAACCCGGGACTAGCAAGGTGGACCTAATAAAGGGGGTCCAACCCGCTACTAGCAAGGGGGACCTAATAAAGGGGGTCCAACCCAGGACTAGCAAAGTGGACCTAATAAAGGGGGTCCAACCCGCTACTAGCAAGGGGGACCTAATAAAGGGGGTCCAACCCAGGACTAGCAAGGTGCAGCACATCAGAAGTGGGCTGTAAGGAATACCCTGACACTGTGTTTTGATTGTTTCTAGATAAGACTGGTGTTGATGGTTCTCAGGAAGTGATGTCATTCTTGTGAGGCTGCACTGCGGTTACTTTGTGGTCGGTAGAGACTGAGCGACCTGCAAAACAGACTGAATGTCCCATGATCCTCTGCGGCAGCATCGTGTATCCTCAGCGGCAAAATATCTTTAAATTGGCCAAACCATGTGACCGGCCGAACTGTCCCTGGCAATAGAGGAACTCGTGAAAGTTTTCCTGAGTCACCAGTGATTGGCTCATCCTGCGGTGTCACCAGTGGGGGAGCCACTCAGGAAATGTCTCACTCTTATCTTCAGACCTCCTTCTGCCAGCTGGGCGATCGTCTGCTTCCTGCAGATGTTATACCATCCATCCCGCTCCACCCTTCTACAGAACACCAAATACCCCGCTCCACCCTTCTACAGAACACCATATACCCCGCTCCACCCTTCTACAGAACACCATATACCCCGCTCCACCCTTCTACAGAACACCATCCACCCCACTCCACCCTTCTACAGAACACCATCCACCCCACTCCACCCTTCTACAGAACACCATATACCCCGCTCCACCCTTCTACAGAACACCATCCACCCCACTCCACCCTTCTACAGAACACCATATACCCCGCTCCACCCTTCTACAGAACACCATATACCCCGCTCCACCCTTCTACAGAACACCATCCACCCCACTCCACCCTTCTACAGAACACCATATACCCCGCTCCACCCTTCTACAGAACACCATATACCCCGCTCCACCCTTCTACAGAACACCATCCACCCCACTCCACCCTTCTACAGAACACCATCCACCCCACTCCACCCTTCTACAGAACACCATATACCCCACTCCACCCTTCTACAGAACACCATATACCCCGCTCCACCCTTCTACAGAACACCATCCACCCCACTCCACCCTTCTACAGAACACCATCCACCCCGCTCCACCCTTCTACAGAACACCATCCACCCCGCTCCACCCTTCTACAGAACACCATCCACCCCACTCCACCCTTCTACAGAACACCATCCACCCCACTCCATCCTTCTACAGAACACCATATACCCCGCTCCACCCTTCTACAGAACACCATCCACCCCACTCCACCCTTCTACAGAACACCATCCACCCCACTCCACCCTTCTACAGAACACCATCCACCCCGCTCCACCCTTCTACAGAACAACATCCACCCCACTCCACCCTTCTACAGAACACCATCCACCCCACTCCATCCTTCTACAGAACACCATATACCCCGCTCCACCCTTCTACAGAACACCATCCACCCCACTCCACCCTTCTACAGAACACCATCCACCCCGCTCCACCCTTCTACAGAACACCATATACCCCGCTCCACCCTTCTACAGAACACCATCCACCCCACTCCACCCTTCTACAGAACACCATCCACCCCGCTCCACCCTTCTACAGAACACCATATACCCCGCTTCCTGCAGATGTTATACCATCCACCCCACTCCACCCTTCTACAGAACACCATCCACCCCACTCCACCCTTCTACAGAACACCATCCACCCCACTCCACCCTTCTACAGAACACCATCCACCCCACTCCACCCTTCTACAGAACACCATCCACCCCACTCCACCCTTCTACAGAACACCATCCACCCCACTCTACCCTTCTACAGAACACCATCCACCCCACTCCACCCTTCTATAGAACACCATCCACCCCACTCCACCCTTCTACAGAACACCATCCACCCCACTCCACCCTTCTACAGAACACCATCCACCCCACTCCACCCTTCTACAGAACACCATATACCCCGCTCCACCCTTCTACAGAACACCATCCACCCCACTCCACCCTTCTACAGAACACCATCCACCCCGCTCCACCCTTCTACAGAACACCATATACCCCGCTTCCTGCAGATGTTATACCATCCACCCCACTCCACCCTTCTACAGAACACCATCCACCCCACTCCACCCTTCTACAGAACACTATCCACCCCACTCCACCCTTCTACAGAACACCATCCACCCCACTCCACCCTTCTACAGAACACCATCCACCCCACTCCACCCTTCTACAGAACACCATCCACCCCACTCCACCCTTCTACAGAACACCATCCACCCCACTCCACCCTTCTACAGAACACCATCCACCCCACTCCACCCTTCTACAGAACACCATCCACCCCACTCTACCCTTCTACAGAACACCATCCACCCCACTCCACCCTTCTATAGAACACCATCCACCCCACTCCACCCTTCTACAGAACACCATCCACCCCACTCCACCCTTCTACAGAACACCATCCACCCCACTCCACCCTTCTACAGAACACCATATACCCCGCTCCACCCTTCTACAGAACACCATCCACCCCACTCCACCCTTCTACAGAACACCATATACCCCGCTCCACCCTTCTACAGAACACCATATACCCCGCTCCACCCTTCTACAGAACACCATCCACCCCACTCCACCCTTCTACAGAACACCATCCACCCCACTCCACCCTTCTACAGAACACCATATACCCCACTCCACCCTTCTACAGAACACCATATACCCCGCTCCACCCTTCTACAGAACACCATCCACCCCACTCCACCCTTCTACAGAACACCATCCACCCCGCTCCACCCTTCTACAGAACACCATATACCCCACTCCACCCTTCTACAGAACACCATATACCCCGCTCCACCCTTCTACAGAACACCATCCACCCCACTCCACCCTTCTACAGAACACCATCCACCCCGCTCCACCCTTCTACAGAACACCATCCACCCCGCTCCACCCTTCTACAGAACACCATCCACCCCACTCCACCCTTCTACAGAACACCATCCACCCCACTCCATCCTTCTACAGAACACCATATACCCCGCTCCACCCTTCTACAGAACACCATCCACCCCACTCCACCCTTCTACAGAACACCATCCACCCCACTCCACCCTTCTACAGAACACCATCCACCCCGCTCCACCCTTCTACAGAACAACATCCACCCCACTCCACCCTTCTACAGAACACCATCCACCCCACTCCATCCTTCTACAGAACACCATATACCCCGCTCCACCCTTCTACAGAACACCATCCACCCCACTCCACCCTTCTACAGAACACCATCCACCCCGCTCCACCCTTCTACAGAACACCATATACCCCGCTCCACCCTTCTACAGAACACCATCCACCCCACTCCACCCTTCTACAGAACACCATCCACCCCGCTCCACCCTTCTACAGAACACCATATGCCCCGCTTCCTGCAGATGTTATACCATCCACCCCACTCCACCCTTCTACAGAACACCATCCACCCCACTCCACCCTTCTACAGAACACCATCCACCCCACTCCACCCTTCTACAGAACACCATCCACCCCACTCCACCCTTCTACAGAACACCATCCACCCCACTCCACCCTTCTACAGAACACCATCCACCCCACTCTACCCTTCTACAGAACACCATCCACCCCACTCCACCCTTCTATAGAACACCATCCACCCCACTCCACCCTTCTACAGAACACCATCCACCCCACTCCACCCTTCTACAGAACACCATCCACCCCACTCCACCCTTCTACAGAACACCATATACCCCGCTCCACCCTTCTACAGAACACCATCCACCCCACTCCACCCTTCTACAGAACACCATCCACCCCGCTCCACCCTTCTACAGAACACCATATACCCCGCTTCCTGCAGATGTTATACCATCCACCCCACTCCACCCTTCTACAGAACACCATCCACCCCACTCCACCCTTCTACAGAACACTATCCACCCCACTCCACCCTTCTACAGAACACCATCCACCCCACTCCACCCTTCTACAGAACACCATCCACCCCACTCCACCCTTCTACAGAACACCATCCACCCCACTCCACCCTTCTACAGAACACCATCCACCCCACTCCACCCTTCTACAGAACACCATCCACCCCACTCCACCCTTCTACAGAACACCATCCACCCCACTCTACCCTTCTACAGAACACCATCCACCCCACTCCACCCTTCTACAGAACACCATCCACCCCACTCCACCCTTCTACAGAACACCATCCACCCCACTCCACCCTTCTACAGAACACCATATACCCCGCTCCACCCTTCTACAGAACACCATCCACCCCACTCCACCCTTCTACAGAACACCATATACCCCGCTCCACCCTTCTACAGAACACCATATACCCCGCTCCACCCTTCTACAGAACACCATCCACCCCACTCCACCCTTCTACAGAACACCATCCACCCCACTCCACCCTTCTACAGAACACCATATACCCCACTCCACCCTTCTACAGAACACCATATACCCCGCTCCACCCTTCTACAGAACACCATCCACCCCACTCCACCCTTCTACAGAACACCATCCACCCCGCTCCACCCTTCTACAGAACACCATCCACCCAGCTCCACCCTTCTACAGAACACCATCCACCCCACTCCACCCTTCTACAGAACACCATCCACCCCACTCCATCCTTCTACAGAACACTATATACCCCGCTCCACCCTTCTACAGAACACCATCCACCCCACTCCATCCTTCTACAGAACACCATATACCCCGCTCCACCCTTCTACAGAACACCATCCACCCCACTCCACCCTTCTACAGAACACCATCCACCCCGCTCCACCCTTCTACAGAACACCATATACCCCGCTCCACCCTTCTACAGAACACCATCCACCCCACTCCACCCTTCTACAGAACACCATCCACCCCGCTCCACCCTTCTACAGAACACCATATACCCCGCTTCCTGCAGATGTTATACCATCCACCCCACTCCACCCTTCTACAGAACACCATCCACCCCACTCCACCCTTCTACAGAACACTATCCACCCCACTCCACCCTTCTACAGAACACCATCCACCCCACTCCACCCTTCTACAGAACACCATCCACCCCACTCCACCCTTCTACAGAACACCATCCACCCCACTCCACCCTTCTACAGAACACCATCCACCCCACTCCACCCTTCTACAGAACACCATCCACCCCACTCTACCCTTCTACAGAACACCATCCACCCCACTCCACCCTTCTATAGAACACCATCCACCCCACTCCACCCTTCTACAGAACACCATCCACCCCACTCCACCCTTCTACAGAACACCATCCACCCCACTCCACCCTTCTACAGAACACCATATACCCCGCTCCACCCTTCTACAGAACACCATCCACCCCACTCCACCCTTCTACAGAACACTATCCACCCCACTCCACCCTTCTATAGAACACCATCCACCCCGCTCCACCCTTCTACAGAACACCATCCACCCCACTCCACCCTTCTACAGAACACCATCCACCCCACTCCATCCTTCTACAGAACACCATATACCCCGCTCCACCCTTCTACAGAACACCATATACCCCGCTTCCTGCAGATGTTATACCATCCACCCCACTCCACCCTTCTACAGAACACCATCCACCCCACTCCACCCTTCTACAGAACACTATCCACCCCACTCCACCCTTCTACAGAACACCATCCACCCCACTCCACCCTTCTACAGAACACCATCCACCCCACTCCACCCTTCTACAGAACACCATCCACCCCACTCTACCCTTCTACAGAACACCATCCACCCCACTCCACCCTTCTACAGAACACCATCCACCCCACTCCACCCTTCTACAGAACACTATCCACCCCACTCCACCCTTCTACAGAACACCATCCACCCCACTCCACCCTTCTACAGAACACCATCCACCCCACTCCACCCTTCTACAGAACACCATCCACCCCACTCTACCCTTCTACAGAACACCATCCACCCCACTCCACCCTTCTATAGAACACCATCCACCCCACTCCACCCTTCTACAGAACACCATCCACCCCACTCCACCCTTCTACAGAACACCATCCACCCCACTCCATCCTTCTACAGAACACCATATACCCCGCTCCACCCTTCTACAGAACACCATCCACCCCACTCCACCCTTCTACAGAACACCATATACCCCGCTCCACCCTTCTACAGAACACCATATACCCCGCTCCACCCTTCTACAGAACACCATCCACCCCACTCCACCCTTCTACAGAACACCATCCACCCCACTCCACCCTTCTACAGAACACCATATACCCCACTCCACCCTTCTACAGAACACCATATACCCCGCTCCACCCTTCTACAGAACACCATCCACCCCACTCCACCCTTCTACAGAACACCATCCACCCCGCTCCACCCTTCTACAGAACAACATCCACCCCACTCCACCCTTCTACAGAACACCATCCACCCCACTCCATCCTTCTACAGAACACCATATACCCCGCTCCACCCTTCTACAGAACACCATCCACCCCACTCCACCCTTCTACAGAACACCATCCACCCCACTCCACCCTTCTATAGAACACCATCCACCCTGACCCCGCTCCACCCTTCTACAGTATATAACACAATGCACCTCGCTCCACCCTTCTATATGTAGCAAGGTCCCGGGTCCCCAGAGGCCTAATGGTGACCTCCAGAGTCAGGGAGAACTGACATCCTTCTGGGTAGAGTGGGTTACAAGGCATGGTGGGTGACTGTAATACAAGCTGAAGTGATTGGCGCCAGACACTTTTTGAATGCAAAGAGATTTATTGTCTCTTGAACAAGAACTGTGGGAGAGAGGGTTAGGGCCAGGACACCCTTAAGTAGATGCAATCATAATTGGCAGACCCCGGGACTTCTATAGTTAGACAGCTATACAGTGAAAGGCCTCCAGCGGGATACCACATCTGTATAGCTAGGACCGCTTTCTCCTATGGCAACAAATCTTGTAACAGTCACTAACGGTAATTGTACTTAACTATTGGTAACACAGATTAGTTCTCCTCGCGAGCTACAGTCTCTCACTGTAGGTCTTCACTCACCGAGCTCCCAGTCTCTCATTAGACTCTTAGACCCAATCGCCACTGGATCCCCTGAGCTCTTCCACTTCCATTACTCAGTATCTTCCTCAAGCGTCACCCCCCGCTTCCCTGCTGGGTCCCTGGCTTGGTACTCATTGATGCTCATCAAGTGTCACCTCTGCTGTCCCGCTGGGTCCCTGGCTTTCCCACTTCTTCACCGTCCCCGGCTGGTGAGAAGACTGCTCTGGTACTGGCTCCAGCTTACTCACAATGGTTTCCGGTAATAAGATGGATGGTCCCTTAGTGGCGACAGCTTCCCCTCTACCTCCGACCTCAACTGGTTCCCCGTCCGGCCTGAACTGTTACTCTCGGTTGGACTCCAATCCTGCAGTCCCAACCCTGCGCTGCTTCTCCTGCTTCCAGATAGGCCCTCAGACACCCACGGCAGCATAACACACTTCCACCCAGACAGCCATCCAGGTGGCACAGAACCCCAATCACCTGACTAAATAAATAGGCTCTCCCAGCAGGCCAAGGGACTAAAGAAACCCCCGCCAATTGGCTAAGACACCCCATCCATTCATAACCTGACCTTGCTAAGCCCTTGTCTATCTAATGTCACCAGCATAACGCCACCTAGCGACAGAAGAGAGAAGGTGCAGCAAGTCCAGAACTAGAGAGGAACCAGTGGATCTACTACAGGGGGTTACTAAAAAGATAGGGACTGTAGGTTTGTTCTTAAGTTGAATTTGTTTGTAAGTCGGAACAGGTACATTTTTCAGGGGTAGCTCCAGCCCAAAAAACAGTTTTTATACTTTTTGGATAACATAGGGAAAGGTTATCACCCCTGTAACGTTTGTTTTGCTGTCTGTGCCCCTGTTCAGAAGATTTCACCTCACTTTCCGTCCCAATGACAAATGGATTTTGAAAAATTTTGGTTGTTAGGGAAACATTTGGTTGATAAAGCTCCAGTGGAGACACATTTTTCCCATATTAACTCTAAAGCCCTGTACACACGATCGGATATCCTATGGATTCTAATCCGATGGTTTTTTCCATCGGAAATCCGATGAAACTGTCTTCCATCAGTCTTGCCCACACACCATCAGTCAAAAAACGGACCAATTCAAACGCGGTGACGTAAAACACTCAGATGAGCCGAGAAAAATGAAGTTCAATGCTTCTGAGCATGCGTTGACTTGATTCTGAGCATGCGTGAGTTTTTTATCCGATGGATTTCCACACAGACGATCGTATTTTGCTATCGGTTTTTTTCCCATCGGATAAATTTAAAACATGTTCTATTTTTTCACACCGATGGAAAAAAGACCGATGGGGCCCACACACAATCGGTTCGTCCGATGAAAACAGTCCATCGGACTGTTTTCATCGGTAAAACCGATCGTGTGTACACGGCTTCACAGGAGTGAATTTCCCTTCCTAGGGGTAGATTTCCTCTCACTTCCTGTTGTCTCCCTCCGTTTGTAAGTAGGAGTCATTTGTAAGTCGGATGTTTGTAAGTAGGGGACCCCCTGTAACAATTAACCAGGGCAACTACCGCCTGGCAAACTAAATTTACTTAGCAACCCTGCCTAAACACTAGGGCGCTACATCCTCCCCCTGCCTAGAAAATGCCGTCTCGGAGTTGCAAGAAAAGAATTTAACTCTCAAGCCCGAGTGTGGATGTCCTGGCAAAACTGGGATGGGTGGGGGAACAAAGAGGGAAGAAAAAAAATAATAATAACAAGGCATGTGGCATACCACATGAAATAAACTACAGTGTATATACATAGGCAAGCGGCATTTCACACAAGAACATATGAATAGCAGATAATATGTACAATTTTACGTGTGGCGATTGGCGTACCCCCCGAACAATATAAAAGGGGAAAATATAAAAGAGTAGCCTTATATCCTAACTATCTATCTATTATGTACAAATGGAAAAATATAGAAAATATTAGCTTGGTTATAAAAGCTGAAGTCACAGTCTCTCCTTAGCCATGGAAGACACGATGGGTGCAGGAACACCTGAAAGAGGTTTGTTAGAGACCCTTAGTGAACAAACAGCATCATGAAAGCCAAGGAACACACCAGACAGGTCAGAGAAAAAGTTGTGGAGAAGTATAAAGCAGGAAAATTTCCCACATTTTCTCATGTTACAGCCAAAAACGTAAATGTATTTTAATGGGATTTTATGTGATAGACCAACACAAAGTGATAAATAATTGTGAAGTGGAAGGAAAATGATAAGTTATACAAATATGTGAAAAGTGGGGGGGGGGCATTTGCCCCCCGGAGTCAATACTTTGTAGAACCCTCTTTCTCTGCAATTACAGCTGCAAGTCTTTTTGGGGGTGTCTCTACCAGCTTTGCACATCTAGAGAGGGACATTTTTTCCCATTCTTCTTTGTAAAATATCTCAAGTTCTGTCAGATTGGATGGAGAGCGTCTGTGATCAGCAATTTTCATGTCTTGCCACAGATTCTCAATGGGATTTAGGTCTGGACTGTGACTGGGCCATTCTAACACATGAATATGCTTTTATCTAAACCAGTGGTCTCCAAACTGCGGCCCAAGGGCCGGATGCGGCCCTTTGCTTGCCTTAATCCGGCCCTTGGGCCAGTATCCCTCCCACTGATACAAGACACTATTCTGACATCTGACACCGACAGTGGAGCAACATTTCACCCACTGACACCACTAATGGGGCACTATTCCTCCCTATGATCCCAACAATGGGGCACTATTTCTCCCCCTAATACCATATGTTTAGTTCCACTGAAGCCAGGAAATTTTCCACCCCCCGCTGGCCAAAGTCCGGCCCTCCAAGAGTCTGAAGGACAATAAACCGGCCCTTTGTTTAAAATGTTTGGAGACCCCTGATCTAAACCATTCCATTGTAGCTCTGGCTGTATGTTTCGGGTCGTTGTCCTGCTGGAAGGTGAACCTCCGCCCCGGTCTCAAGTCTTATGCAGACTCTAAAGCCCTGTACACACGATCGGATTTCCTATGGATTCTAATCCGATGGATTTTTCTATCGAATTTCCGATGAAGCTGACTTCCATCAGTCTTGCCTACACACCATCAGTCAAAAATCCGACCGTCCCAAACGCCGTGACGTAAAACACTCCGACAAGCCGAGAAAAATGAAGTTCAATGCTTCTGAGCATGCGTCGACTTGATTCTGAGCATGTGTGGGTTTTTTGTCTGATGGAGTTACACACAGACAATCAGAATTTGCTATCGTTTTTTTTCCCATTGGATAAATTTAAAACGTTCTATTTTTTCTCACCGATGGAAAAAAGACCGATGGAGCCCATACACGATCGGTTTGTCCGATGAGAAAAGTCCATCGGACTGTTTTTTTATCGGTAAAACCGATCGTGTGTACATAACAGGTTTTCTTCTAAGATTGTCCTGTATTTGTCTCAATTCCATCTTCCAATCAACTCTGACCAGCTTCCCTGTCCCTGCTGAAGAAAAGCATCCCCTCCACATGATTCTGCCAACACCATGTTTCACAGTGGGGATGGTGTGTTCAGGGTGATGTGCAGTGTTAGTTTTCCCCACCCATAGTGTTTTGCTTTTAGGCCAAAAAGTAGAATTTTGGTCTCATGTGACCAGAGCACCTTCTTCCACATGTTTGCTGTGTCCCCCCACATGTTTGCTGTGTCCCCCACATGTTTGCTGTGTCCCCCACATGTTTGCTCTGTCCCCCACATGATTGCTGTGTCCCCCACATGTGTGCTGTGTCCCCCACATGGCTTCTCACAAACTACAAACAGGACTTCTTATGACTTTCTTTCCCCAATGTCTTTCTTCTTGTCACTCTTCCATAAAGGGCAGATTTGTGGAGAAGCACGACTAATAGTTGTCCTGTGGACAGATTCTCCCCCCTGAGCTGTGGATCTCTGCAGCTCCTCCAGAGTTACCATGGACCTCTTGGCTGCTTCTCTGATTAATGTTCTCCTTGCCCGGCCCGGTCAGTTTAGGCAGACGGCCATGTCTTAGTAGGTTTGCAGTTGTGCCATACTCTTTCCATTTTCTGATGATGGATTGAACAGAGCTTCGTGAGATGTTCAAAGCTTGGGAGATTTTTTTATAACCTAACCCTGCTTTATACTTCTCCACAACTTTATCCCTGACCTGTCTGGTGTGTTCCTTGGCCTTCATGATGCTGTTTGTTCACTAACAAACCTCTGAGGGCTTCACAGAACAGCTGTATTTATACTGAGATTAAATGACACACAGGTGGACTCTATTTACTAATTAGGTGACTTCTGAAGGCAATTGGTTCCACTAGATTTTAGTTATCAGAGTAAAGGGGGGCTGAATACAAATGCCCCCCCCCCACACCTTTCACATATTTATTTGTATCATTTATCATTTTCCTTCCACTTCACAATTATGTGCCACTTTGTGTTGGTCTATCACATAAAACCCCAATAAAATACATTTACGTTTTTGGTTGTAACATGAGAAAATGTGGGAAATTTCAAGGGGTATGAATACTTTTTCAAGGCACTGTAGATTGGTGACCCTGGATGATGCCTGAACAAAGATGGCACCTTCCTTCTGCCAGGAAGTGTACTATGATCTCTGTGAGAGGTGGAATCTCACTTCCTATGCAGCACGCATGATATATCTGATGCCAGGTCGGCTTTGAAGAGATCCGGTCATCAGCTTTAAAAAAAAAAAATCGGATAAAAACACAGAAAAAAAAATTATGTGATTTTGAAGTTGCTGGAAGATGTGACTACTCCAGGAAGTGTCATTTCCCAAGCACAGTCCCCTCCCTCCTCGCGGGTCATAGTTCCCTCCTCTTCTGGGAGGGTCTAATTATTGTCTGTGCTGGCCCAGCTCCCCTACCCCTCTCCTCCCCTTTTATATAGCTGCTGGGGAGGAGGGGGAGGGGAAATAACATAGACAGCCACTTGAGTGACAGCTCTCAGGGTCTTGAATGTCTACACGAGGGAAATAACATGCATTCATCGCTCATTTAGGGGAGATTGTAAACGATCGCCTTGTAAACATTTTGTTTGAAATAGAAATGAAAGGCAAAACATTTGTGCACAGATATTTAAAAAAATGTATAAACACCTTTTTTCCCCTTTTTTTTTTATAAGTGATCACATTTCCTCTGTTCTCAGCTGCATAAGAGCTGGGGGAGGAGAAGCAGCAGCACACTGAGCTTCCCAGTGAATGGCTGTGCAGGGGGGGAGGTGTCAGGACAAGTCTGATCATTAGGGGGAGAGCATACTAAGTTCCCAGCATAGCTGGAGAACTGACCATTAGGTGCTCCCTTGCTTAGCGTGGTCAGTTTTTAATAGGAAATCAGAGGGACTGGCAGGATCACCAGGGATTTCACGTAAAGGAAGAAACACAAAGAGAACAGGAGACTTTCTCATACCAGTACATGGTACAGCAGCCACATATCAGCATTATGAGGTGTAGGGGGGGTAACAAACACCATTGTTCTGGGACAACGTCCTATGAGGCCGTCACAAGAACGGGCCTGGCGTTAACCGATTGCTACACCCGTGTCATGTGATCGCTGTGACCAATCACAGCAGACCAGATGACCGTCGTAAACAAGGAATGGCTTCTTTTCATTCCATTTATTGTACACAGGTATTCTATTAGCTGTGATTGGTCACAGTGATCACATGGTACAAACAGGGCCAGTCACAGCCCACCTGTACCATGTGATTAGCTGTGACCAATCACAACAATAGACAGTGTCTACACACTGTCATTCAGAAAAAACTGATTTGCTTATAGCAGTAAAATAACCAATCATAGTATGTAAAACTAAAAAAAAAAAAAAAAGAAATCCTGATCAACCCCCGCCCCCCCCCCCCCCCAGAGTGGTGCGGTGTTACTATGGTAACGCTGTATTTCTCTGATCACAGTATGTTAACCACTTAAAGACCGCGCCTCTTTCTGAGATTCGGTGTTTACAAGTTAAAAACTGTTTGTTTTTTTTGCTAGAAAATTACTTAGAACCCCCAAACATTATATATATTTTTTCGAACACCCTAGAGAATAAAATGGCGGACGTTGCAATACTTTTTGTCACACCGTATTTGCGCAGCGGTCTTACATGTGCACTTTTTTTTTTTTTTTTAGAACAAATTCACTTTTTCTCATTTATTTTACTTTAGATTTTTTATTTTGACACTGTTTTAAAAAAAAAAAAAAAAAAAAATTGGGTCGCTTTTAATCCTTTTACAAGGAATGTAAACATCCCTTGTAATAGAAAAAAGCATGACAGGTCCTCTTAAATGTGAGATCTGGGGGTCAAAAAGACCTCACATCTCATATTTACACTAAAAAGCAATAATAAAAAAAATAAAAATAATTACGTAATTAAAAAAAAATAAAAAAAGCCCCTTTAAGAGCTATGGGCGGAAGTGACGTTATGACGTCGCTTTCGCCCTGCAATGATATGGAGACGGGTGGGGGCCTTCTTCCCCCTCACTCATCTCCATACCCAGCCAGGGACAGGACCGGATCGCCTCCGCCGCCAATAAAAGTGATCTTGCAGCGAATCCGCCGCAGAGACCACTTTTTTCTGAAAGCGGACCGCAAACTCTTGAAGAGGGTATCGGGTATTCCTCTTCAAAGTAGCGACGTATTTCTGCGGCGGGCGGTCCGTAAGAGGTTAAAAAAAAATGGAAAAAAATAGAAAAAACTTAGGGTCATTACCATGTGATCAGCTGTGTCCAATCACAGCTGATCACATGCCGTTTATCGACTTTTCCTCCACTCGCACTGACAGAAGTGAGTAGAGGAGAGCCGATCGGCGGCTCTCCTGACAGGGGAAGGGGGGGGGTCTGTGCTGATTGACGATCAGTGAAGCCCCCTCGAGGATGCCCACCCGTGCCCACCAGGGATGCCCACCCATGACCACCAGGGTTGCCAATCAGTGCCCATTAGAGGTGCCAATCAGTGCCCATCAGTAATGCCTGCCAGTGCCTCCTCATTAGTGCTGCCTATCAGAGCCATCTATCAGTGCCACCCATCAGTGCCCCCCATAAGTGCCCATCAGTGCCACCTATCAGTGCCCATCAGTGCTGCCCATCAGTGCCCCCTATAGGTGCCCATCAGTGTTGACTATCTGTGCCGCCTATCAATGCCCATCAGTGCCTATCAGTGTTAACTATCTGTGCCGCCTATCAATGCCCATCAGTGCTGAAAATCAGTGCTGCAAATAAGTGCCTATCGGTGCTGCAAATCAGTGCTGCATATCAGTGCCCATCAGTGTTGACTATCTGTGCCGCCTATCAATGCCCATCAGTGCTGCAAATCAGTGCTGCATATCAGTGCCCATCAGTGTTGACTATCTGTGCCGCCTATCAATGCCCATCAGTGCTGCAAATCAGTGCTGCATATCAGTGCTGCAAATCAGTGCTTCATATCAGTGCCCATCAGTGCCGCCTTTTCAGTGCCCATCAGTGAAGGAGAAAACGTACTTATTAAGGCCCCATGCACACAGGGCGTTTTTGCAGCTGCTAACAGCAGCGTTAGACGTTTTTTTTTACAGCTGCAAAACGCCCATCCATGTTATTTACAACAATTTATAACAGAAACAAAGAAAAACATATTTTTTCCAAAATTTTCGGTCTTTTTTTATTTGTTTAGCAAAAAAAAAAACCCCAGTGGTGATCAAATACCACTAAAAGAAAGCTGTATTTGTGTGATAAAAAAATATAAAAATTTAATTTGGGTACAATGTCACACAACCGCGCAATTGTCATTTATCCACTTAAGGACCGCCTCCAGTAGATATACGTCGGCAGAATGGCACGTACAGGCACATCAACGTACCTGTACGTCCCCTTTAACTGCCCGACGTGGGGGTCACGCACGCGCCGCGCTCGCGACCCCGCTACCTTCCCCATGAGTCGAACCGCGGGTCCCGCGGACTCGGTCGCCGCTGGGATCCCTGCGATCGTCTCACGGAGGTAAAGAGCGGGAAGATGCTTGTGTAAACAAGCACCTCCCGGCTCTGCCTAGTGACAATGACACGGATCTCGGCTCCACGTACTCAGAGCGGAGATCGGTGTCATGTCACACAGAGCCCAACCCCCCCTGTTAGAAACACTATGCAGGGAACACTTAACCCCTACAGCGCCACCTAGTGGTTAACCCCTTCACTGCCAGTGTCATTTTCACAGTAACCAGTGCATTTTTATAGCACTGATCGCTGTAAAAATGACAATGGTCCCAAAAATGTGTCAAAAGTGTCCGAAGTGTCCGCCATAATGTCGCAGTCACCAAAAAAATCTCTGATCGCCGCCATTACTAGTAAAAAAAATTTTTTTATAAAAATGCCATAAAACTATCCCCTATTTTGTAGACACTATAATTTTTGCGCAAACCAATCAATAAACGCTTATTGCGATTTTTTTTTTTTTTACCAAAAACATGTAGAAGAATACGTATCGGCCTAAACTGAGGAAAACAAATGTTTTTTTATATATTTTTTGGGGGGTTATTTATTATAGCAAAAAGTAAAAAATATGTCATTTTTTTCAAAATTGTCGCTCTATTTTTGTTTATAGCGCAAAAAATAAAAACCGCAGAGGTGATCAAATACCACCAAAAGAAAGTTCTATTTGTGGGAAAAAAAGGACGCCAATTTTGTTTGGGTGCCACGTCGCACGACCGCGCAATTGTCAGTTAAAGCGACGCAGTGCCGAATCGCTAAAAAGGGGCCCGGTCCTTTAGCATCAAAATGGTCCGGGGGGCTGAAGTGGTTAAAGTGTGACAGCGCTGAAAGCTGAAAATTGTCCTGGGCAGGAAGGGGGTGCGAGATTCCCAGTAATGAAGGGGTTAAGTACCAAGAAAGAAGTATCAGTATAAAATGGTTGCGTTTCATTGAAGATAATTTCACACGCAGACCGCCAATCTCTGTGTCCTATCAGAAGATTGTGATGGTAATATTGGTGAGATAAAAGCGGGCGTGACACGACTGTCTGCAGGACCCCGCGCTCTCTGTCAGCTCCCATGGATAAGAACAGCTTCAGGAAATACTAAATAACAAATGATAATTATGTAACTATTTACAAACAAAGTCTATTATTTGGGAAACATTGTAACAGGAAATTGAAAGCAATGAGATGTGCTGACTAAAGCCTGGTACACACGAACGGATTTTCCGCGGACAAAGCGTAGGACTTTTGTCCGAAGGACCTTGGCCATGAACTTGTCTTGCATACAAACGGAAAAGAATTGTCGGCCAACAAACGCGAAACTACGTGGTTTTTTTCAGCTCTTTAGCGCCACCCTTTGGGCAACTTCTGCTAATGTTGTGTTATGGCGAGCATTTCTTCTGAGCATGCGTGTTTGTACTTTGGATTTTTTTTTTTTTTCCGAAGGACTTCTGTATACAAGATCGGATAATCCGACAACACAGGTTTGTTGTCGGAAAATTTTAAAGCATGCTATCCCACATTTGTTGGCGGAAAATCAGACAATTGTCCGATGGAGCGTACAAACGGTCAGATTTTCCGACAACAGCCCTGTCATCACACAATTCCCCGTCGAAAAATCCGATCGTGTGTACGGGCCTTAAGGATGAGGTTCTGGTTGGAGCCAAACTTATATTCACCCCAAATCCAAATGTTATACCCAGGGCCGCCATCAGGGGGGTACAGGCAGTACACCTGTAAGGGGCCCGGGTGGCAACCCCCCCTTTTTTTGTAAGGGGCCCGGAGGTCCCCAGGGCCCCGGATGGCAACCCCCCTTCTTTTTTTTTTAAATGTATTAAAAAAAAAATTAATTTTTATTTTTATTTTATTTCTGGGTTTTTTTATTCTTTTTTTATTTCTTTTTTTATTTTATTTTTTTATTTTTTGTAAGGGGCCCAGAGGTCCCTATAGGCCCGGAGGTCCCCAGGGGCCCAGATGCCAACCCCCCTTTTTTTAAAAAAAAATTACATTTTTTTTTGTAAGGGGCCCAGAAGCCCGGAGGTCCCCAGGGCCCTGGATAGCAACCCCCTTCTTTTTTTTTTATAAAAAAAAAATGTAATTCTTTTTTTAAAATTTTTTTTTTTTTTTTTTGTAAGGGGCCCAAAGGTCCCCAGAGGCCCGGAGGTCCCCAAGGGCCCAGATGGCAACCCCCGACCTCAATAATTTTTGGCGGCAGCACCCCACCCCGCTTCTCAATTCGTGGCACCCCCCCTGCTTCTCAATTTGCAGCGGCAGCACCCCCCCTCCAGTTCTCTGCTTTAGGGGCCCAAAAATTCCTGATGGCGGCCCTGGTTATACCGAGTTCACCAAACCACTCAACTGTCCCAGGTTTCACTTTGCTTTCACCGTTTTCTCTTCCCCCCTGTTTTCTCCCACACCCCTCTTTTCTTTCTCGTACATCACGGGACACAGAGCGACATAGTCATTACTATGTGGGTTATATAGATACCTTCAGGTGCTGGCACTGGCAACTTCCAAAACCGGAAGTACCCTCCCCTATATAAGCCCCTCCCATCCGGGAGCACCTCAGTTTTTTGCCAGTGTCTAAGGTGTTGGCCAAGAAGAAACATGTGTTTTTCACTGAGCTTGCGTACAGGTTCTTTTGGGCCTCAGTAAGCTATTCCGGATCCGACCAAAAAAGCTTCATAGCTAAACGGTCGGTACCCGGGCCTTGCAGAGAAGAGCAAGGTTTTGCCTGTAATGCCTCTCTTAGGAGGGCTGGACCCTGGGATCCAGAGCTCTGGTCATACCCAAAATCAAGAGGCTATCTGTGCAGGGTGCTATACAGGTCCAGGGGAGTGGAATCCTTGGGAACCCGGTCCCTGAAGGTCTAGTACAATGCCTGCCGTGAGAGGTGAAGTTTGGGCTTCTGTGGACCAAACAGAGTCCTGCGGCGAGGAAAAAGTAAGTGGGGGCCCTCAGGAACTTGGTTCTATTGGGGGACCCCCAAGCCTAATTTGTCTTTCTGCCTGTTACCTAAGGTATTCCCGCTAATATTCTGTGCATGCCTGTTACTACTAAGAAAATGTAAAAAAATTTAATAGTAGGCAAGGGAAAAAAAAAAAAAAATGGTAAGACCGCGGTACCTGTGTTAAACACTAGAGGCCGCTATGGCTCTTTTTCTTGTAATGTGGATTTTTTCTTCCAAAGTCAAATCCAGGCAGTTGGTAAGTTCTCTGCTGGGAAGCTGTTTCCTCTGCCCTGTTGCTGCGCTCATCCATCCCCGGGCCCTGCGGCAAACAGGGACCCTGGCTCCCATCTAGCTCCTTATTTTTCAAAAAAGGCGCCGAAGGCGCACGTGCCCGCGCGCGTGCGCGTGCACGCCCCTCTCTATATAGAGGCGACCTGGAAAAAGGGGCGGAGCTGGTGGATGACGCTCGGTGCGCGCCGCGGCGCTTCTGCGCATGTGCGGGCGTCCAGCGTGTTTAAAGGCACAATCACAGGTGTCAGCTGGCTATTGAAGTGCACAGACAGAGCTAGCAACAGTAGAATAAGGCACACAGAGGTGGTTGATGCAGGCATCCCCTAGAAAGGCACTTTAGTAGACACCAACTGTTATATAGCAGCAATTGTGCTAGACTATTATCAGTAAAAGTGGTGTATTACGGCTGGAATACCTCAGCTTTGGGCTTAGGAATATGCCGTCCAGAAGCTCCGGAACTAAATCTTCCAGGAAGCGAAGGGGGTCTCCATCGGGCTCTGAGGATCTTGGGCATGCTTCTGCTGCACCAGTCTCCCCTGAAGTTCAGAGGTAAGTGACCGTAGAGACCCCTCAGGAGTACCTAGTACTGTGGCTGTCCTCAGTTCACCTGCTCCTGTGTATGTAACAGAGGAGGTTTTTTCCTCAGCTCTGGGAGGACTAGAAGAGAGATTGACAACATTGATCGCTGCTTCCCTGTCACAGGGAAAGAGCGCCCGATCTCCGTCTCCTCCCTCAGAGTGCCTGTTAGCAGAGCAACAGTCCCATACAGGGATCGACCTACCTGAAGGGGATCAGGATGAGGTTGATTCTGTTATAGAGGAATCAACAGTGGAGGAACCTTTCTCAGCATCTCAAGCTGAAAGATTATGGGTTCAGTCTCTGACTAACATGGTCCGATCAGCATTTAAAATGCACCTTGCGGAACCATCAACCACTACTGTATCCTCGTTGGGGTCGCTAGAAGCCCCCAGACTGTCTGTTCTTTTCCACTTCACCCTTTACTGGAAGGGCTCATTTACCAGGATTGGGAACATCCTGATAAAATATTTACTCCCCCCAAGAGATTTCCGGTGGTCTATCCCATGGAGGATAAGTTCATCAGAAAATGGAGGGTCCCTACAGTGGACGCAGCCATCTCTTGTGTGAATAAATCACTGACATGTCCAGTGGATAATGTCCAAATGTTCAAGGACCCAATGGATAAAAAATTGGAGTCCTTATTAAAATCTGCTTTTTCTACAGCAAGCTTGGTGACACAACCAGCAGTGGCAGCTATTGGGGTCTGCCAAGCAGTGAAGGATCAGTTGAAACAGGTCTTAAGGGACTTGCCAGATCAGCAGGCCCTTGCCCTAGCTGATCTACCTAGAGCCTTATGCTTTGCGGTTGACGCCATAAAGGATTCAATCCATCAGGCCTCCCGCCTTACGCTGTCTGTAGTACATATGCGCAGGCTTCTATGGCTCAAAAACTGGTCTGCTGAAGCTCCCTGTAAAAAATTGCTTGTTAGCTTCCCATTTCATGGAGAACGCTTATTCGGGGAAGACCTGGACAAATATATACAGAAAATTTCCAACGGTAAAAGTACACTCTTGCCGGTTAAAAACAGAGTTAGAGGTCCCTCTTTTAAGAGGCCTGCTTCTCCAGTCCCTAGGACATCGGCTGTGAAACAGTTCCGACGGCCTCCTCGGTCAAATCCCGGGGGTAAAAATCAGGGACAATCGCAGGGTAATAAGAAACCCTGGGTCAGGAGAGGTACAAAACCTCCCCCAAAGTCAAATTCATGAAGGGTTGCCCCCACTCAATCGGGTGGGGGGAAGACTCCAGTTGTTCGCAGAGACCTGGCGGGACACGATCAGAGACAGATGGGTGCTCTCCGCAGTAAGTCTGGGATACAAATTGGAGTTAAAAGACTCCCCTCCTTCCCATTTTATAAGGTCGAACGTGCCAAGGGATCCCCGGAAGAGAGAATCCCTCCTGTTGGCACTAGAACAACTATTGCTCCAAGGAGTAATTATGGAGGTTCCCCTGGAAGAATGGGGGTTCGGGTTTTACTCAAACCTCTTTACAGTCCCGAAGCCAAACGGGGACGTGAGGCCCATATTAAATCTAAAAGGGCTAAACAAATTCCTACATATCAGGACTTTCCGGATGGAGTCGATCCGATCGGTGACCACTGCCCTACAAGGGGAGGAATGGCTAGCCTCGATCGTCATCAAAGATGCTTATTTGCACATTCCCATCTTTCCAGTCCACCAAAAATTTCTACGCTTTGCAGTAGAAGGGCGCCATTTTCAGTTCAGAGCCTTACCCTTCGGTCTGGCCACAGCACCACGAGTGTTTACAAAAATTCTGGCCCCATTATTGGCCAATCTAAGAACACAAGGTGTAACGATAATGGCATATCTAGACGACTTGTTGCTGATAGACCACTCAGTGAAAAAACTAGAAGTGGTCGTTCACAAGACAATCAAGTATCTGGAATCTCACGGTTGGATTATCAACCGAGACAAGTCAGCCCTAAAACCAGTCAAAAGTCTGGAATACTTGGGGCTAAGGCTGGATTCAGACCAGAGAAAATTTTTCTTGCCTCAAGAAAAGGTGTCGTCTTTGAGAGATTTGATCCACCTAGTGGATACAAAAAGACACCCGTCCATACGCCTGTGCATGAGGCTGCTGGGAAAAATGGTGGCATCTTTCGAAGCAGTACCCTACGGTCAATTCCATTCAAGGAATTTGCAAAGGGCCGTACTGTCAGCCTGGAACCAAAAATTCAGGCCCTAGACTTACCAATGTCCTTGTCCCCTTCCGTTCGCAAGAGCCTCCGTTGGTGGTTGGTTCCCCAGAATCTGGAAAAAGGAAAATCCTTCAGTCCGATTTCTTGGAAGGTGGTCACTACAGATGCCAGCCTTATAGGCTGGGGAGCAGTACTGGAGCAATGGTCTCTCCAGGGCAGATGGTCAGATGCAGAAAAGGCCCTGCCCATCAATCTCTTAGAGATACGAGCAGCCCGGTATGCCCTAGTAACATGGACATCCAAACTCCAAGGGTCCCCTGTCAGAATTCAATCAGACAATGCCACGGTAGTGGCATATATCAATCATCAGGGTGGCACCAGGAGTCGTGCAGCCCAGAGGGAAGTAAATTACATCCTGAAATGGGCAGAAAGATATGTCCCAGCCATATCCGCGGTATTCATTCCAGGAGTGGAGAATTGGAAGGCGGACTTTCTAAGTCGCCAACAATTATGCCCAGGGGAATGGTCCCTTCACCCCGAGGTTTTCCGGACAATATGTCAGCGGTGGGGAACACCGGATGTAGATCTGCTAGCATCCAGATTCAACGCAAAGGTGGACAGGTTTGTCTCTTGGACAAGGGATCCCCTAGCTTGCGGCTCGGATGCCCTAGTGTTCCCATGGGATCAGTTCAAGCTGATATATGCATTTCCACCGCCACAATTGTTACCTCGATTACTCCGCAGAATCAGGGTAGAAAAGAAACCAGTGATTCTGGTGGCTCCAGCGTGGCCCCGAAGAGCATGGTACGCGGAGATTGTAAAAATGTCTGTGGGGAGTCCTTGGACTCTCCCACATCGTCCGGACCTGCTTTCGCAAGGACCGATATACCACCCTTCCTTACCAGCCCTAGGTTTGACGGCCTGGCTATTGAAGCCCACATTCTAAAAAAGAGAGGTCTCTCTAATCCTGTGGTATCTACCATGATCAATGCCAGGAAGCCGGTATCCAGGCAGATCTACTATAGAATCTGGAAGGCGTACATCGCTTGGTGTGAGGCCAGGAAATGGCATCCACGTAAGTACGTAATAGGTAGGATTCTGGACTTCCTATAGTGGGCTGTAGATAGGAAGCTTGCCTTGAGTACTATCAAGGGTCAGATTTCGGCCTTGTCAATATTTTTTCAAAGGCCCTTGGCTTCGCATTCACTAGTCAAAGCTTTTATACAAGGAGTGATGCGTATTAGCCCTCCGGTTAATATTCCCATATGTCCATGGGACTTAAACCTGGTTCTGTCGCTTCTACAGAAACAACCATTTGAACCATTACAGCACATTTCCTTGGTTCTTCTCACCAGGAAATTGATTTTTCTAGTAGCCATTTGTTCGGCTAAAAGAGTGTCGGAATTAGCAGCTATGTCCTGTAAAGAGCCATATCTGGTTATCCATAAGGACAGAGTAGCCTTTCTTCCTAAGGTGGTATTGAGGTTTCATTTGAACCAAGATGTGGTTCTTCCTTCTTTTTTCCCCAAACCTAGTTCGGTAGAGGAAAAGTTATTGCATTCTTTGGATGTAGTAAGAGCAGTTAAAGCTTATCTAAAAGCCACTGCTCAGATTCGCAGAACGGATACTTTGTTTATTCTGCCGGAAGGCCCCAGAAAGGGTCAGGCAGCGTCAAAATCTACTTTAGCCAAGTGGATTCGACAGGTCATTATGCAAGCCTATGGCTTGAGAAGGAGACCGCCTCCGTTCAAAGTTAGAGCGCACTCCACGAGAGCAGTTGGAACTTCATGGGCAGTGCATCACCAGGCCTCCCTGGCTCAGATCTGTAAGGCTGCAACATGGTCTTCAGTACACACGTTTACTAGGTTCTACCAGGTGGACGTTAGAAGTCAGGAGGATGTCGCCTTTGGGCGCAGTGTGTTGCAGGCCGCAAAAGATCCTCATGCCTGATGGCGCTCAGCTTATGTATGGTGTATCCCTCCCCTCATTTGGCATTGCTTTGGGACGTCCCACATAGTAATGACTAAGTCGCTCTGTGTCCCGTGATGTACGAGAAAGAAAATAGGATTTTTATAACAGCTTACCTGTAAAATCCTTTTCTTGGAGTACATCAGGGGACACAGAGCTCCCACCCCTCTTTTGGGGACACTTATTGCTTTGCTACAAAACTGAGGTACTCCCGGATGAGAGGGGCTTATATAGGGGAGGGTACTTCCGGTTTTGGAAGTTGCCAGTGCCAGCACCTGAAGGTATCTATATAACCCACATAGTAATGACTATGTCGCTCTGTGTCCCGTGATGTACTCCAAGAAAAGGATTTTACAGGTAAGCTGTTATAAAAATCCTATTTTTGCCAACTACCCCCCCCCCCCCCCCCAACACATACATTTCTCCTTTCCTGGATCTACTGTTTTATGACGGAACCGTCCAGCACAGAACTTGGGTGCATCCATCAGTATACAGCTTCCTCCATTCTGGCCCCGGGAACCGGGTGTTATTATAGCTGAATATTGCACCCAAGATACTAGACGACATTGGCTTAGGTGCCTACTGGAACTGGAACTCTTTATAGTAAATTCACACAGAATATATACCATGCAAGATCAGAGAAGAGTTTGATTACATTGTCCTAACCATAGCTAAGAAACAGCCAACACAAATAGAATGCTAATCCACATCTAACAACTAATAGCTGACAGTGATCTAATTAACATGAACTCATTAACAACTAGTCACTTAAACATACCTAGGTGCCCAGACCGATCGTCACCCAGCCCACAACCCTGGATATACAAAGTACATTACACATTATTATAATCATAAACACATAACGCCCCACAATGGTTCCATACCAAGGAAAAAGTGGTGACAATATTAATCACATCCCCAAGAACTGATCAGACGGGCAAAAACAATAGGTGACTCAATTAACAATGGGTATGCACACCTAGGAGGCACACAATGAGAGAGACACACATAACAAACAGTGATCACACCCCACCTCAGACTGTCCGGCACCAGTCTACAGCAGTCTATGTGTCTATTGCTAGTAGGATTGTGCACAGGCGATCAAATATTCGCATATGCGCCAATGCGCATGCGCGAAAGAGTGCGCACACTCACGGGAGCACGTCCACAGTCCCCATTGGCGTCAGACGGCCTATTAAAAGGGTGCTCTGACTCCTGCTCAGTGCTGACTGGTCTTCAGTTGTTTCCTTATGCCCTGCTTGATATGAATGAATGATTGACTTGAATAGCGCTACACATGCAAACTGAATCGCCTCTAGGCGCTTTTTGCAGCCAGTGTCTGCTTGGCTGGTGCAGTCATTTTACCCTGTAGGATCTCGACACGCTTGGGACACACAGTCGTGCACTGTAGAGGTAAGAACCATTCTCTGGAAGATTCTGGCTGTGGAGACCCACCAACAACACTGTTCAACCTCTTCACACAGGAGGGTACGGGCATGTGGCACGGTGTTCCCTCTCTTCCAAGTCGTGGGCCAATTTGGACAAGATCCAATTAACCTACCAGCATGTCTTTGGAGTGTGGGAGGAAACCCACACAGGCACAGGGAGAACATGCAAACTCCAGGCAGGTGGTGTGTCGTAGTCGGGATTTGAACCAGCGACCCTTTTGCTGCTAGGTAATAGTGCTAACCACTACACCACTGTGCTGCCCTGGCTTACAACTATATCCGTTGCTGACCTGGCTTACCACTGACCTGACCTTACATTCCTGACTTCGGCTTACTCCTGACCTTGCTCCTGTCTGATGCCCTGGTACCCCGCTGCCCACTCGGTGCTGACTCTGGCTATCCTGCTGACCATGCTTCTGTCTCCTGTTTGGCTCCACCTTACCACTGAGTGCCTGTGCTGCCTGCCCCTCATCCCAGCTCCAGTGGACACGGTGTGCTCCTGTCTTCAGACTGCGAAAAAAAAAACGGTAAGCCACGTATCCTCAGGGGAGGGCTGGGCCAGGGGGCAGGGTGGCAATTGCCTCCCAGGCCGCCCTAACTTATGTTCAAAATGGCCGGCAGCCGCTGCCCGCTACCATTTTCTTTTTTATTATGGTCTAGGAAGTCGGGCCGGGGGCATGGCCATGGCGGCCGACCACTAGCTGTTGCATTCCGGGAGTTGTAGTCCGTGCTCAAGCTTCCGGTGGGTGGAAAACACAGCAGTGCAGAGGAAACAACTCCCTGGGACCGGATTCTTGGAAGCAGGCAGAGGCAGGGCGTGCCAGGGAGTTGGAACGCAGGGCTGTAGGGCTGGGTGCAACTTGACCCCAGGATCAGGAGCGTTACCCCCCCTCCCCCAGGAGACCGTGGTGTGCAAGGACCTGCTGAGCTGAGATCGCTGAGGTGAGAGACCCTGACACCCCTGGCTGACCCCCCATCTCCCCCCCATACACCCCATGTAACCTGCCCCAGTGATCAGGCTGCATTGATGGGCACTGGAGTTGGCTGCACTGATGGGCACTGGTGAGGCTGCATTGAAAAAACAGGTGGGCCATGAATGGTGAGCTGATTCGGCGGTTCAATGGGCCACTTGACTGGACTTGCCCCCCAGGCCTAAGGCCGCCAGCCCTCCCCTGCGTATCCTGAACCTGCAAACCTGGTGGAGTGCCTCTTTAACCTCGGCTGATCTACCCAGTATCATCACAGTTCCTGACCTGATGTTCTGCCTGAATCACTGAGTCTACAACTCCAGCCACAAGCTCTGCAATCAACACCTACAGGCACTCGTGTTCCTCCTGTCCCGTGGCACCCTCTGTTCCACTCTCAGTGGGCCTGGGCTGGAGATACAAGAGAGGCCGACCTCATCATTTCAGTCCCCTACCAGGCACATGACACTATGAGACAAACTCATACAATGTTCCAGCAGTCTGAAAAGGTGGAATTCATTTATCTTCATAGATTTCTTGAGGGATATCGTTGACAAATATTTCTGTCCCAAGGGAAGGAGCCCCTCCAACCAGTGGCGGTGCATCCATTAAGGGCGCACGGGCGCCGCCCCCCTCTCTCCAGCCACCCCCCTCTATGACTAATGGATAGATTCATGAATTGCTGCCACCGCCACCCCCCATTCAGGCGTCCGGCCCCTTTTAGGATGCCGGGCGCCTGAATTACAGCGACGGGCGTGTTTTTTTTTATGCACCTGATTAGAGCCAGAGGCTCTAATAGGCTTCAAAAAAAGTGGACTCGGAGCGCAGAGCATTGCCCTCGGAATCCACCCAGGTGTGTTAGAAAAGCAAATTAATATTGGCTTTTCTAACACTGAACTGCCTCTCCGCCAATCAGGAAGTGCGGGTCTAATACCCGTCACCTGATTGGCTGAAAGGACAAGCGCTGCGATTGGATGACTATCAGGAGGAGGGGAGGAGACACGTGGAGGACACAGCTCGCCGCTGTCTGACCCGCTGCAAAGGTCCCACAGCTCGCCGCCGTCACCCGCTTCCTGACCCGCCACCGAGGTAGGGTAAGTGCCGGGCAGACAGCGGGCCAGTGGGGGGGTCACAGTAGCAACTTTTGATGGGCACAGTAGAGGCATTTGATGGGGCACAGTGGCAGTATTTTATGGGAAACAGTGGCAGCATTTGATGGGCACAGTGGGAGCATTTGATGGGGCACAGTGACTGCATTTGATGGGCACAGTGGGAGCATTTGATGGGCACAGTGGCAGCATTTAATGGGGCACAGTGGCAGCATTTGATGGGGCATAGTGGCAGAATTTGATGGGCACAGTGGCTGCAATTGATTGGGACAGTGGCTTCAATTGATGGGCACAGTGGCGGCATTTGATGGGCACAGTGGCTGCATTTGATGGCACAGTGGCTGTGTTTGATAGCACAGTGGCTGCGTTTTGGCACTGTGAGGCTGCAATTGATGGGCACAGTGGCGGCATTTGATGGGCACAGTGGCTGCAATTGATGGGCACAGTGGCGGCATTTGATGGCACAATGGCTGCGTTTTATGGCACAGTGACTGGGTTTGATGGGCACAGTGGCTGCAATTGATGGGCACAGTGGCGGCATTTGATGGCACAATGGCTGCGTTTGATGGACACAGTGGCTGCTTTTGATGGCACAGTGGCTGCGTTTGATGGCATAGTGGCTGCGTTTGATGGTACAGTGGCTGCGTTTGATGGGCACAGTGGCTGCGTTTGATGGGCACAGTGGCTGCGTTTGATGGCACAGTGGCTGCGTTTGATGGGCACAGTGGCGGCAATTGATGGGCACAGTGGCAGCGTTTGATGGTACAGTGGCTGCGTTTGATGGGCACAGTGGCTGCGTTTGATGGGCACAGTGGCTGTGTTTGATGGCACAGTGGCTGCGTTTGATGGGCACAGTGGCTACGTTTGATGGTACAGTGGCTGCGTTTGATGGGCACAGTGGCTACGTTTGATGGGCACAGTGGCTACGTTTGATGGTACAGTGGCTGCGTTTGATGGGCACAGTGGCTGCGTTTGATGGCACAGTGGCTGCATTTGATGGGCACAGTGGAGGCAATTGATGGGCACAGTGGCAGCGTTTGATGGGCACAGTGGCTACGTTTGATGGTACAGTGGCTGCGTTTGATGGGCACAGTGGCTGCGTTTGATGGGCACAGTGGCTACGTTTGATGGTACAGTGGCTGCGTTTGATGGGCACAGTGGCTGGGTTTGATGGGCACAGTGGCTGGGTTTGATGGGCACAGTGGCTGCGATTGATGGGCACAGTGGCTGCGATTGATGGGCACAGTGGCTGCGTTTGATGGCACAGTGGCTGCATTTGATGGGCACAGTGGCAGCGTTTGATGGGCACAGTGGCTGCGTTTGATGGCACAGTGGCTGCGTTTGATGGGCACAGTGGCAGCGTTTGATGGCACAGTGGCTGCGTTTGATGGCACATTGGGTACATTTGATGGGCACCGTGAGGCTGCAATTGATGGGGGTTTTTTTCAGAATTTTTCAGTTTGTTTGCGCCCCTCCAAATATTTTGAGCTCCAGCTGTCACTGCCTCCAACCCAGTCTCCAGGCGTGCCACCATATTTCTTCTGACCATTAACCTGTACAGGATTAATATTTCCTCTTTCCTTTCCACTCCAGAAGGGAAGCTTTATTGTCCTTATTCAGAGAATTAATCCAAGCCTCGTTCTCAGCGTTCATCACATGGTTGTCCATCATTAGAGAATAACCTGCTCTCTCCATGGGCCATAATCATTGGGTGGGCGGCTTGGCCCTGGTCCCCTCCTAAAGCCCCCATCCCGTGGATTACACCACATATCCACATCTATAGGCTCTTGAAGGACCTTCTAGCATTACTTTTACATAGACCCTGAATGTCGATGACACAAATGATATCGCACCAAGGACCGCGCTAAGACGAGGTATTCTTCATGGCGGTCTTGTCTTCTTGGGAACCAAAAAAAAGGAAAGGACTTCCACCGCGCACCACCAAATAGAACCACCAAGGATCATCAACAACAACTGGCTGCACAAGGACTTTGCTGCCCTACTCGGTGCCGGGACACCAAACTAAAATAGAAAAAATAAGATGGCGGCGTGCCAGCCTAGTGCATTATCTTGAAACACTTTATGAAATAATGGCAAAACACTCCATTATACTCACAAGGAGAGAATAATCACAGGAAAGAACACAAAGCTCCGCCAGACGCGTTTCGTCCAATAGGCACAGCTGATGTGTTTCGAGGGACTTGCCCTCTTCCTCATTATTTATTAAAGTTTTTTTATATAAAAATGCACTAGGCTGGTGCACCTTCTTATTTTTTCTAAGCCACAAACGTCTAATCATCTTTTCCCTGAATGACTGTCATTTCTATTACATGTTTTAGCCCCTGTGTGGGGTGACTGTTGTTATCCTCCTCTAATATTCAATACAAAGAGCAGACTTTCTGATATAGTGTTTATAAACATTGATCAGACGGGAGATAGGGAGATACAAAGTAACATTGTTTATAAACATTGTTCAGACAGCAGATAGAGACATACAAAAGAACATTGTTTATTAACATTGCTCAGAACATTGTTCAGACAGGAGATAGATACAAAGTAACATTGTTTATAAACATTGTTCAGAAGGGAGATAGATACAAAGTAACATTAATCAGATGGAATATAGATACAAATGTACATTGTTTATAAACTTTGTTCAGATGGGAAATTGAGAGATGCAAAGTAACATTGTTTATAAACATTGTTCAGACAGGAGATAGAGAGATATAATTTAACATTGTTTATAAACATTTTTCTGATGGGAGATTGAGAGATACAAAGTATCATTGATCAGATGGGATATAGAGAAATACAAAGGAACATTGTTTATACACATTGCTCAGACAAGATAGAGAGATACAAAGTAGCATTGTTTATAAGTATTGTTCAGACAGGAGATAGAGAGATACAAAGTAGCATTGTTTATAAACATTAAACAGACAGCAGATAGATAGATACAAAGTAACATTGTTTATAAATATTTATCAGACAGGAGATAGAGAGATACAAAGTAGCATTGTTTATAAA
Organism: Rana muscosa; assembly: GCA_029206835.1. Taxonomy (NCBI): domain Eukaryota; kingdom Metazoa; phylum Chordata; class Amphibia; order Anura; family Ranidae; genus Rana; species Rana muscosa. Next base: position 215,453,506 of record JARGYO010005626.1, on the reverse strand, counting down.
CATTGTTCAGACAGGAGATAGATACAAAGTATCATTGTTCAGATGGGATATAGAGAGATACAAAGGAACATTGTTTATAAACATTGTTCAGACAGGAGATAGAGAGATACAAAGTAGCATTGTTTATAAACATTGATCAGATTAGAGGGTGGGTGGGTTTGTGCTGCAAGGGGAGGACTGGAGGGGGAATTTGTGCTGGAAGGGGGGATTTGGGGAAGAATTTGTGCTAGGAGGGGGGGGCTGGGTGGTGATGAATTTGTGCTAGAAGGGGGGGGGGTGTTGGGGTTTTGTGCTAAAATGAGAGGAGGGTTGGGGAGGTGGATTTGTAGTTGGGGATTGTTCTATAAGGGAAGATTTGGGGGGTGAACTTTGTGCTGGGAGTGAGCACTTAGGGGGGAGGGGTCGCAGAGATTTGTGCTGGACAGGGAAAAGGATTTGGGGTAAGGGGCACAGATTTTCCTTCTCTATCATAAACTGTATATATATATATTCTGGGGGGAGGGGTTCGGGGAGGGCTCACAGTCCACATGTTGGGGGGGGGGGCTCAATACTTGCCTTGCCTTGGATGGGAGTACCTACCTTCAGCCCACCCAACCATGGGAGTACCTACCTTCAGCCCACCCAGCAATGGATGGGAGTACCTACCCTCAGCCCACCCAGCCATGGGAGTACCTACCTTCAGCCCACCCAGCAATGGATGGGAGTATCTACCTTCAGCCCACCCAGCAGTGGATGGGAGTACCTACCTTCAGCCCACCCAGAAATGAATGGGAGTACCTACCTTCAGCCCACCCAGCAGTGGATGGGAGAATCTACCTTCAGCCCACCCAGCAATGGATGGGAGTACCTACCTTCAGCCCACCCAGCAGTGGGTGGGAGTATCTACCTTCAGCCCACCCAGCAATGGATGGGAGTACCTACCTTCAGCCCACCCAGCAATGGATGGGAGTATCTACCTTCAGCCCACCCAGCAGTGGATGGGAGTACCTACCTTCAGCCCACCCAGCAATGGATGGGAGTATCTACCTTCAGCCCACCCAGCAATGAATGGGAGTACCTACCTTCAGCCCACCCAGCAGTGGATGGGAGTATCTACCTTCAGCCCACCCAGCAATGGATGGGAGTATCTACCTTCAGCCCACCCAGCAATGAATGGGAGTACCTACCTTCAGCCCACCCAGCAGTGGATGGGAGCATCTACCTTCAGCCCACCCAGCAATGGATGGGAGTACCTACCTTCAGCCCACCCAGCAATGGATGGGAGTATCTACCTTCAGCCCACCCAGCAATGAATGGGAGTACCTACCTTCAGCCCACCCAGCAGTGGATGGGAGCATCTACCTTCAGCCCACCCAGCAATGGATGGGAGTACCTACCTTCAACCCACCCAGCAATGGATGGGAGCATCTACCTTCAGCCCACCCAGCAATGGATGGGAGTACCTACCTTCAGCCCACCCAGCAATGGATGGGAGTACCTACCTTCAGCCCACCCAGCAATGGATGGGAGTACCTACCTTCAGCCCACCCAGCCATGGGAGTACCTACCTTCAGCCCACTCAGTCATATAAGTACCTACCTTCAGCCCACCCAGCAGTGGATGGGAGTACCTACCTTCAGCCCACCCAGCAATGGATGGGAGTACCTACCTTCAGCCCACCCAGCCATGGGAGTACCTACCTTCAGCCCACTCAGCCATGGGGGTACCTACCTTCAGCCCACCCAGCAATGGATGGGAGTACCTACCCTCAACCCACTCAGCCATGGGAGTACCTACCTTCAGCCCACTCAGCCATATAAGTACCTAGCTTCAGCCCACCCGGCAGTGGATGTGAGTACCTACCTTCAGCCCACCCAGACAAGGACAGTGACCAGGGAATTACCTGAGCTTCAGGTTGTCCATGAACTCCTCCATGGTGACATTATCCAGCAGCACAAAGTCCGCCTTGCCGAACTCCAGGCTCTCCTGCTCCGCCATGCCGGCCCCGGGGTGTGGGTACCCGGGATCAGAGGGGTGCACGGGGTGGCTGTGTGACTTCTCAGTGACAGGAACCAGAGCGAGGAGGATGACAGCAGCCGCTGTGACTTCCTGGTGCGGTTTTAGGCGGGGAGAGTCACACGGGGGACCGTGGAGGGAAGCTGAAGAGAAGAGGCGACAGCGCAGTCCGCACATCTGCTGCACAGATAAGGCCGACCACAGGAGCCCTCATCAGGAACTGACCCTGCCCAGGACACAGTTCCTTCTCCATGTGACTGTCACCCTTTGCTGTTCCATATTTACAGATTTGTAAACCTCCCTCTAGTAACGCGCTTCTCACCCTCAGCCCTCAACTACCCCAATCAGGTGATGTTACCGAACTTCTACACACCCACTGACAGAGAGGAAGAGGAAAAAGGCACCCAGCCATGTCATCTCTATGCTTCTCTATGCAATGCAGGCAGACCGGGGCTGGTGGGAGGGGCCAGCAGGATGCTGTCATGTTTTCAAGGAGCTATGGACTGGCCCCTCCCTCCAGCCACGATCTGCCTGCATTGCATAGAAAAGCACAGAGACCTGGTGATGACAGAAGCATGAGCCTGCGTTCGCTCTTCACCTCTATGACTAGGTCCCTGGTGGGTGGAGCCAAACATGTCAGAGGGCGTGGCTTGTTGGGTGGCGTCAGGCCGAGGCCGTCTCACACATGTTAACAACACTAGACTGGACTGGGGGAGCGGCCATTTTTCTAAGCATGCTACACCCTACCGGATAGGTAGTACCGGGGGGAGGGTCATCCAGCCCCCCCAGGGCAAGGATCCAGAATTGCACCCCCCTCCCCATCCCTACTTTTAATATATGCCTTAGAATGGGTGTACCATCCTGCGCCTGTTCTTGCTCATCTGCGCCCGGGGCAGCTGTCCCTCCTGTCCCCCCCCCCTGTCCCAGCTCTGCTTGGATGATGATATTTCATGCCAGCACCCCATTCCTGAGCACATGGGGTTCCCTTTTTTTTTTTTGGGTTGCTTAGAGCGGCACTACAAGTATAAGCAGGTTACTTTACACCTGGGTCTCTGTGCTCCTCTATGCACTGCAGGCAGATCATGGCTGGTGAGAGGAGCAGGCAGGCGGGGGGGGCTGTACACAGCTTCCTGAAAACATCCCAGCCCCCGGCCTCAGCACTCCTCTCAGGAGCCCTCAGTCCTGATGCAAGCAGTGGGAGGAGTTATGCAAATATTAAAATGCCCTGATGGGCGGGCATCACCCATGGCAAGGATCCAGAATTGCGTCCCCTCCCCCCACTGTTAATACATACCATAGAACGGGTGTACCACCCTGTATCTATTCTCTCCCCCCCCCCCTTGCTTCTCTGCGCCCGGGGCAGCTGTCCCTCCTGTCCCCCCCCCCCCCCGTCCTGGCCCTGTGGGTGGGTGTCAGTCCAGGAGGAGTGGGCGTTTCCTAAGCAGGCTGAATTTGCATAGGTAACGCCCACATGGGGGATGCTGATTCTCCATGATTGGAAAAAAAAACTGAAATCCACTGAATGAAAAGGGGCGGGGCCAGGGGCAGTCAGGCTGGGGAGGAAAGAACTACAGGACCACAGCACTCCTCTCAAGAGCCCTCAGGGCCAATGCAAGCAATGGGAGGAGTTATGCAAATACCAAAAGTCTGGAGGAGTGGGCGGTCCTAGGCAAGGCTGTATTTGCATAAACAACGCCCACATGTGATGCAGATCCTCCATTATTTAAAAACACACGGGCTCTAGGGAGGAGTTATGCAAATATCAAAATGCCTTGATGGGTGGATCTCAGTCTGGAGGGGTGGGCGTTCCTAGGCTGTATTTGCATAAGCAACGCCCACATGGGGATGCTGAACCTCTATGGATTGGAAAAATTTAAATCCAATGAATGAAAGGGGCGGGGCCAGGGCAGTCAGGCTGGGGAGGAAAGGGCTACAGGATGCTGGACAACCTCCAGCCAGGAAATGAGACGGCCTGTATCACAGCACTCCTCCCAAAAGCCCTCAGTCCTGATGCAAACAGTGGGAGGAGTCAGGGCTGCCATCAGGGGGGTACAGGCACTACACCTGTAAGGGGCCTGAAGGTCCCCAGGGGCCCGGATGGCAACCCCCCCCCCCCTTTTTTCTTTTTTTATAATTTTTTTTTTCTCTTTTTTTTCCATAAGGAGCCCGGAGGTCCCCAGAGCCCCAGATGGCAACCCCCCCTTATTTTTATTTTTTTAATATTTTTTTTTTATTAAATATTTTTTTTGGAAGGGGCCCAGAGGTCCCCAGATGGCAACCCCCCCCCTTTTTTTCATTTTTTTTAATACATTTTTTTTTTTCATTTTTTTTTCTGTAAGGGGCCCAGAGGTCCCCAGGGCCCTGGATGGCAACCTCCCCTTTTTTTTTCCTTTTTTTTGTAAGAGGCCCAGAGGTCCCCAGGGGCCTGGATGGCAACCCCCCTTTTTTTGTAAGGGGCCCAGAGGGAAAACCCCCTTTTTTTTATACATTTTTTTTTATTATTATTTTTTAATAATACATTTTTTTTTATTTAACTTTTTTTTTTTGTAAGGGGCCCACCGGTCCCCAGGGCCGCGGATATGGCAACCCCCCTTTTTTTGTTCTTTTGTTTTGGCTGGGAAGGGAAAGAGCTAGATGATGCTGGGCGCCCTTGTTGGGGCCTATGGGCAGCTATCCCGGGGGGGGGGGGGTGTAGGGTGTGGCCCCTTCTATTATAACATTGTATAATTTTCTTCTATCAGGGGATTGGCATTTCCTCCTCCTGTGTGGTGTACAGGGCTTGTGTGTGCGGTCATGAGAGGGGCGTGGCCTGATAGACGGGTCCTAGACAGGTGCTCGGCGCACATCACACCGTGACGGTATTTCCTGTTATTAGACATTTCTGAAACATTCAAAAAACAAAACCCAAAAAACCCTGAAAAAAAAAAAAAGGATCAATTACAATAATTGTACGAAAAAATAACTTTATTTTTTGTGGGGAAAAAAAAACTAAACACAAAATTTTATTTTACTCCCTCTTGAAGTTCCAGACAAGTTTCTAAATTCTCCTAAAATCTTCATTGTTTGCTAGAAAATTACCTAAAACCCCCCCAAACCCAACATCAGAGGCCCTGGAGAATAAAATGGAGGCTGTCACAGGCTGGGTTCACACTGCTGCGAATTCAAAATCGCGTGATTTTACCGCGATTTCGCGGCCGCGAATTTGCCGCGATTCGCTGCCGCAAATTTGCCACGATTCGCGGCCGCGATTTCAGGAAACACCAGTCTATAGAGCTGAATTCGCATCGCACACGGCTCAAACTCGCACAGGACCCTTTTTTCCCCGCAGTTTAGATTCGCAACGCATTGATGTGAACAGAACTAATGGAAAACAATGTTATTTAAATGACTTGCGAATTTGAGCGATCGCAACGGCTCAAATTCGCAATAAAATTCGCAACAGTGTGACGCGGGCTTTACATTAGTGCCGTTCACTTCAATGCGTTGCGAATCTAAGCTGCGGGGAAAAAAAGGGTCCTGTGCGAGTTTGATCCGTGTGCGATGCAAATTCAGCTCTATAGACTGGCGTTTCCTGAAATCGCGGCCACGAAAATATGTATTATATCGTGATTGTGTGCGCTAAAATCCCATAAGTGCCGGTTCACACTGCTGCGCTGTGAATTTGTTCCGTTTTTTTCAGTCCATTCTGAGGTGCGAATTTACCGCGAATTTACTGCGTTTTTTGCCGCGATTTTAATACGAATTTCAGGAGTGGGACAAAGCTGTGATTAATGTTTTTGTGGAGAAACGCGTGATGGAATTCGCACACATGTGAACCATCAAATGCGATTCCAGAACGATTTACATTGATGTCTATGGAGACTAAATTTGCAACGCTCTAAACTCGCACAAGACCCTTTTTTTTCATCGCATTCGCCTTCGGAGAGGAATCGCAACGCATAGATGTGAACCACCATCATTGAAAACAATGACTTTTTGGATGACATGCGGATCTAGTTTGTGTTTAACGCATCGCATTCGGTATCAACTCGCACAAGCGTGAACTGCCACTTAATGTTTAATTTGATACATTTACGCAAGTATCGTGTGACTAAAGATAGGTTCACACTGCTGCGAATTCAAAATCGCGCGATTTTGAATTCGCAGCAGTGTGAACCTATCTTTAGTCACACGATACTTGCGTAAATGTATCAAATGAAACATTTCTGGGATTTTAACGCACACAATTACGATATAATACATTTTTTTTTTGTCAAAATATAGAAGATGGTGCCGCGCCGAGTACATAGACACCCGACATGCCAAGCCTGAAAATTTTGCACACTCATGAAATAGCAACAAACTACGACCTCTAGGGCTCTTCTCACACTTCTGCGACTTGGGATCCGACTTGTGAGACCCCCCCCCCCCCAAGTCGCAGGACGTGTGAAAGTCAATGTATGTCTATGAGAGCCGCTCCCTACTGACACTACTGAAGTTTGAGGTTCCTGCACTTCTTTGGCCCGACGTTTGACGCGACTTTGGTCCAGAGAAACGTAAAGTCAGATCAAAGTAGCACCAAAAAGTCGCATCAAAAATCGCGCTGTAAAGTCGCAATGCACGTCGCACGACTTGAGAACGGAGCCTAAAACTTTGTCAATTGGCCACAATTTAAATGTTTTTACAGGTTATCAGTTTAGAGGTAACTGTGAATTATGTCCCCCCTGTGACTTGTCATGCGACTTTGGACATTATTTAAAATTTATTTAGATTTTTTTTTTATAATTTTTATTATAATTTTACTTTTTTTGTATTGTATTGTTTTATTTTTCCATTTAACTTTATTGCTATCACAATGGGACCAACAGGCGTCCTATGTGATAGTATGTGTAGGTGACAGGTTCTCTTTATGGAGATATCAGAGAATAATATCACACTTGTGCGACTTCAAAGTCGCATGGCAAGTCTCAACCCTGTGTCTTTTCCAATGACTACTAGACATGTGCAGAACGAAAAAATCTGTTTAGTCTCGTATCGTTTCGATTCGTTATTTACATAAATTAGTTTAGTTAAATTTGTTTCATTCGTTTCATTTGTTTTTGGGATTCGTTTAGTTTGTTCGTTTTCGAATAAATTTCGAATAGTTTTCGAATTTTAATAGTTTTCAAATCAATTTTGAATAGTTTTCGAATTTGAAAAGTCTTCGAATTGGAAAAGTTTTCGAATTCGAAACGTTGTCAAATTCAAATAGTTTTCCAATTTCCAAAAATAATAAAATAGAATAGAAAATAAAAGAATAGATATATTTTTTTCTATTCTATTCCTTTATTTTCTATTCTATTTTATTCTCTTTGGAAATTGGAAAACTTTTCGAATTCGAAAACTATTCAAAAACTTTTCAAATTCGAAAACTATTCGAATTCAAAATTTGGTCCCAATTTCATTATTTCGGATTCGTTTAAATTCGGTACTATTCGAATTTGGAAATTCAGATACATCCGAATTTCTGAATAACAAAAATTCGTCCAAATTTAAATTCCAAACGAAACGAACTGCACGTGTCTAATAGACATGTGCAGAACGAAAACATGTGTTTAGTTTTGTTTCGTTTCGATTCGTTATTTACATAAATTAGTTTAGTTAAATTTGTTTCATTAGTTTCATTCGTTTTTGGGATTCGTTTCGTTTATTCGTTTTACGAATCAATTTCGAATAGTTTTCGGATTTGAAAAGTTTTCGAATTCAAAACGTTGTCGAATTCAAATAGTTTTCCAATTTCCAAAAATAATAAAATAGAATAGAAAATAAAGGAATAGCATAGAAAAACAAATTCTATTCTATTCCTTTATTTTCTATTCTATTTTATTCTCTTTGGAAATTGAAAAACTTTTCTAATTCAAAAACTATTCGAAAACTTTTCGAATTCGAAAACGATTCGAATTCAAAATTTCGTCCGAATTCGGATTTCAATAATTCGGATTAGTTTAAATCCGGTACTATTCGAATTCGGAAATTCAGATACATCCGAATTTCTGATTAACAAAAATTGGTCCGAATTTATATTCGAAACAAAACGAACTGCACATGTCTAATGACTACCGTTCATATCTAAGCGACTTAAAGTCGCAGCCACGTCAGTATAGTTCATGCGGTCGTGTATTTTAAAATGTATTCATGATTTTTTTAATAGTTTTTATTATAATTTTTTTTTTTTTACTTTTTTTTTTTTTATTATTTAACTTTATTGCTATCACAATGAGACCAACAGACGTCCTATGTGATAGTATGCGTAGGTGACAGGTTCTCTTTACGGAGATATCAGGGACTGATATCACACGTGTGCGACTTGTCACATGACTTTGGACATCGAAGTCGCATGACAAGTCTCACCTTGTCTATGTGACTTTAAAGTTGCAGCCACTTCAGTATAGTTCACGCGCTACTTTCGGGTGTGCATTATTTAAAATGTATTTATATTTTTTTTTTAATCATTTGCATTATAAATTACATTTTTTTAACACTTTATTTTTTTTTTTTCATTTTTCATTTAACTTTATTGCTTTGCTATCACAATGGGACTAATGAGTACCATTCATATCTATGCAACTTAAAGTCGCAGCTCGCTACTTTGGGATTGTGGTATTTAAAATGTATTTATGATTTTTTTTAATTATTTTTATTATATTTCATATTTATAATTTACATTTTTTTTTAACTTTTTTTTTTTTTCATTTAACTTTATTTCATGGGTTGGGATTGTGTTATTTAAAATGTGTTTATGTTTTTTTTAATCGTTTTCATTATAATTGACATATTTTTTTTGTACTTTTTTTTTTTGTTTTTACTTTATTGCTATCACAATTGCTATCCTATGTGATAGTATGCGTAGGTGACAGGTTCTCTTGACGGAGATATCAGGGACCAATATCACACGCGTGCGACTTGCCATGCGACTTTGGACATCGAAGTCGCATGACAAGTCTCACCTTGTGATTTCCTATGACTACCGTTCCTATCTATGTGATCGCAGCCACTTCAAAGCAGTTCATGGGCTACTTGGGGGCATTACTTTGGTCCGACTTTCAATGCTACATTAGGACCATAGACTTCAATGTTAGCCTTCAAAAGTCGCATTAAAAATCGCACCTGAATGTTTTACATGCGACAGTTGTCCATTATCATTGGTCAAATCCGAAAGCCACACCCATCCAAAGTTGCACCAAAGTCGCAGCCCTTTTTGGTGGGGGGGGGGGGGGCACAAAGGGCTCTGGCAGCAGTGGGAATTTGCATCACATGGGGTGATTAGGGTGTGCCCAAGCACATCCGGCACACCCTGTGTGCATGGCTATGTATGTAAATATTAACCAATTACAGGAGCAGGGGGACGAGGATCACCTAAAATCCTGTGTGAATGGCAAAGAAGATTTTAATGGTATAAAAAATAAAGCAACGGCTTTGTGGAGAATTACCAGAAAATGCAGTTTTTATTTGGGTGCAGGAAGTACCGCAGAGCCAATGTGTCAGACAACCTCCCCTCCCCCACATACATCGTAATTACTTAATCAGTTTCCTATCACTCGGCTTCCTGCCCCTCCCCTCTGTATGTAGTGTCAGGTTTAGTCATCTCTCACTTCCTCTATTCAGGTACCAAACTTCAACCCAATATTAAGGACAACTCCACCCAAAACTGAGGCATCCAATTCTGCTGAATCACATGTTGGCTGTTTATAAATCTCAAAGACTCTGATGGGGAGATTTCCCTGCAGTAGTTTGTGTCTCTGCCCCTCCCACAATGGGGAGATTTCCTGCAGTAGTTTGTGTCTCTGCCCCTCCCACAATGGTGAGATTTCCTGCAGTAGTTTGTGTCTCTGCCCCTCCCACAATGGGGAGATTTCCCTGCAGTAGTTTGTGTCTCTGCCCCTCCCACAATGGGGAGATTTCCTGCAGTAGTTTGTGTCTCTGCCCCTCCCACAATGATGAGATTTCCTGCAGTAGTTTGTGTCTCTGCCCCTCCCACAATAGTGAGATTTCCTGCAGTAGTTTGTGTCTCTGCCCCTCCCACAATGATGAGATTTCCCTGCAGTAGTTTGTGTCTCTGCCCCTCCCACAATGGGGAGATTTCCTGCAGTAGTTTGTGTCTCTGCCCCTCCCACAATAATGAGATTTCCCTGCAGTAGTTTGTGTCTCTGCCCCTCCCACAATGGGGAGATTTTCGGCAGTAGTTTGTGTCTCTGCCCCGCCCACAATGGGGAGATTTCCTGCAGTAGTTTGTGTCTCTGCCCCTCCCACAATGATGAGATTTCCTGCAGTAGTTTGTGTCTCTGCCCCTCCCACAATAGTGAGATTTCCTGCAGTAGTTTGTGTCTCTGCCCCTCCCACAATGGGGAGATTTCCTGCAGTAGTTTGTGTCTCTGCCCCTCCCACAATGGTGAGATTTCCTGCAGTAGTTTGTGTCTCTGCCCCTTCCACAATGATGAGATTTCCCTGCAATAGTTTGTGTCTCTGCCCCTCCCACAATGGGGAGATTTCCTGCAGTAGTTTGTGTCTCTGCCCCTCCCACAATGGTGAGATTTCCTGCAATAGTTTGTGTCTCTGCCCCTCCCACAATGGGGAGATTTCCTGCAGTAGTTTGTGTCTCTGCCCCTCCCACAATGGTGAGATTTCCTGCAATAGTTTGTGTCTCTGCCCCTCCCACAATGGGGAGATTTCCTGCAGTAGTTTGTGTCTCTGCCCCTCCCACAATGGGGAGATTTCCTGCAGTAGTTTGTGTCTCTGCCCCTCCCACAATGGTGAGATTTCCTGCAGTAGTTTGTGTCTCTGCCCCTCCCACAATGGTGAGATTTCCTGCAGTATTTTGTGTCTCTGCCCCTCCCACAATGATGAGATTTCCCTGCAGTAGTTTGTGTCTCTGCCCCTCCCACAATGGGGAGATTTCCTGCAGTAGTTTGTGTCTCTGCCCCTCCCACAATGATGAGATTTCCTGCAGTAGTTTGTGTCTCTGCCCCTCCCACAATGGTGAGATTTCCTGCAGTATTTTCTGTCTCTGCCCCTCCCACAATGATGAGATTTCCCCACAGTAGTTTGTGTCTCTGCCTCTCCTACAATGGTGAGATTTCCTGCAGTAGTTTGTGTCTCTGCCCCTCCCACAATGGTGAGATTTCCCCGCAGTAGTTTGTGTCTCTGCCCCTCCCACAATGGTGAGATTTCCTGCAGTATTTTGTGTCTCTGCCCCTCCCACAATGATGAGATTTCCCCACAGTAGTTTGTGTCTCGGCCCCTCCCACAATGGTGAGATTTCCTGCAGTAGTTTGTGTCTCTGCCCCTCCCACAATGGGGAGATTTCCTGCAGTAGTTTGTGTCTCTGCCCCTCCCACAATGGTGAGATTTCCCCCAGTAGTTTGTGTCTCTGCCCCTCCCCCAATGATGAGATTTCCTGCAGTAGTTTGTGTCTCTGCCCCTCCCACAATGGTGAGATTTCCTGCAATAGTTTGTGTCTCTGCCCCTCCCACAATGGTGAGATTTCCTGCAATAGTTTGTGTCTCTGCCCCTCCCACAATGATGAGATTTTCCTGCTGTAGTTTGTGTCTCTGCCCCTCCCACAATGATGAGATTTCCTGCAGTAGTTTGTGTCTCTGCCCCTCCCACAATGGGGAGATTCCCTGCAGTAGTTTGTGTTTCTGCCCCTCACACAATGGTGAGATTTCCTGCAGTAGTTTTGTCTCTGCCCCTCCCACAATGGTGAGATTTCCTGCAGTAGTTTGTGTCTCAGCCCCTCCCACAATGGGGAGATTTCCTGCAGTAGTTTGTGTCTCTGCCCCTCCCACAATGGTGAGATTTCCTGCAATAGTTTGTGTCTCTGCCCCTCCCACAATGGGGAGATTTCCCTGCAGTAGTTTGTGTCTCTGCCCCTCCCACAATGGTGATATTTCCTGCAGTAGTTTGTGTCTCTGCCCCTCCCACAATGGTGAGATTTCCTGCAATAGTTTGTGTCTCTGCCCCTCCCACAATAGTGAGATTTCCCCGCAGTAGTTTGTGTCTCTGCCCCTCCCACAATGGGGAGATTTCCTGCAATAGTTTGTGTCTCTGCCCCTCCCACAATGATGAGATTTTCCTGCTGTAGTTTGTGTCTCTGCCCCTCCCTCAATGGTGAGATTCCCTGCAGTAGTTTGTGTCTCTGCCCCTCCCACAATGGTGAGATTTCCTGCAGTAGTTTGTGTCTCTGCCCCTCCCACAATGGGGAGATTTCCTGCAGTAGATTTTGTCTCTGCCCCTCCCACAATGATGAGATTTCCTGCAGTAGTTTGTGTCTCTGCCCCTCCCACAATGGGGAGATTTCCTGCAGTAGATTTTGTCTCTGCCCCTCCCACAATGATGAGATTTCCTGCAGTAGTTTGTGTCTCTGCCCCTCCCACAATGGTGAGATTTCCTGCAGTAGTTTGTGTCTCTGCCCCTCCCACAATGGGGAGATTTCCTGCAGTAGTTTGTGTCTCTGCCCCTCCCACAATGGGGAGATTTCCTGCAGTAGTTTGTGTCTCTGCCCCTCCCACAATGGGGAGATTTCCTGCAGTAGTTTGTGTCTCTGCCCCCCCACAATGATGAGATTTCCTGCAGTAGTTTGTGTCTCTGCCCCTCCCACAATGGGGAGATTTCCTGCAGTAGATTTTGTCTCTGCCCCTCCCACAATGATGAGATTTCCTGCAGTAGTTTGTGTCTCTGCCCCTCCCACAATGGTGAGATTTCCTGCAGTAGTTTGTGTCTCTGCCCCTCCCACAATGGGGAGATTTCCTGCAGTAGTTTGTGTCTCTGCCCCCCCACAATGATGAGATTTCCTGCAGTAGTTTGTGTCTCTGCCCCTCCCACAATGGGGAGATTTCCTGCAGTAGATTTTGTCTCTGCCCCTCCCACAATGATGAGATTTCCTGCAGTAGTTTGTGTCTCTGCCCCTCCCACAATGGGGAGATTTCCTGCAGTAGTTTGTGTCTCTGCCCCTCCCACAATGGGGAGATTTCCTGCAGTAGTTTGTGTCTCTGCCCCTCCCACAATGGGGAGATTTCCTGCAGTAGTTTGTGTCTCTGCCCCTCCCACAATGGGGAGATTTCCTGCAGTAGTTTGTGTCTCTGCCCCTCCCACAATGGGGAGATTTCCTGCAGTAGTTTGTGTCTCTGCCCCTCCCACAATGGGGAGATTTCCTGCAGTAGTTTGTGTCTCTGCCCCCCCACAATGATGAGATTTCCTGCAGTAGTTTGTGTCTCTGCCCCTCCCACAATGGGGAGATTTCCTGCAGTAGATTTTGTCTCTACCCCTCCCACAATGATGAGATTTCCTGCAGTAGTTTGTGTCTCTGCCCCTCCCACAATGGTGAGATTTCCTGCAGTAGTTTGTGTCTCTGCCCCTCCCACAATGGGGAGATTTCCTGCAGTAGTTTGTGTCTCTGCCCCTCCCACAATGGGGAGATTTCCTGCAGTAGTTTGTGTCTCTGCCCCTCCCACAATGGGGAGATTTCCTGCAGTAGTTTGTGTCTCTGCCCCTCCCACAATGGGGAGATTTCCTGCAGTAGTTTGTGTCTCTGCCCCTCCCACAATGGGGAGATTTCCTGCAGTAGTTTGTGTCTCTGCCCCTCCCACAATGGGGAGATTTCCTGCAGTAGTTTGTGTCTCTGCCCCTCCCACAATGGGGAGATTTCCTGCAGTAGTTTGTGTCTCTGCCCCCCCACAATGATGAGATTTCCTGCAGTAGTTTGTGTCTCTGCCCCTCCCACAATGGGGAGATTTCCTGCAGTAGATTTTGTCTCTGCCCCTCCCACAATGATGAGATTTCCTGCAGTAGTTTGTGTCTCTGCCCCTCCCACAATGGGGAGATTTCCTGCAGTAGTTTGTGTCTCTGCCCCTCCCACAATGGGGAGATTTCCTGCAGTAGTTTGTGTCTCTGCCCCTCCCACAATGGGGAGATTTCCTGCAGTAGTTTGTGTCTCTGCCCCTCCCACAATGGGGAGATTTCCTGCAGTAGTTTGTGTCTCTGCCCCTCCCACAATGGGGAGATTTCCTGCAGTAGTTTGTGTCTCTGCCCCTCCCACAATGGGGAGATTTCCTGCAGTAGTTTGTGTCTCTGCCCCTCCCACAATGGTGAGATTTCCTGCAGTAGTTTGTGTCTCTGCCCCCCCACAATGATGAGATTTCCTGCAGTAGTTTGTGTCTCTGCCCCTCCCACAATGGGGAGATTTCCTGCAGTAGTTTGTGTCTCTGCCCCCCCACAATGATGAGATTTCCTGCAGTAGTTTGTGTCTCTGCCCCTCCCACAATGGGGAGATTTCCTGCAGTAGATTTTGTCTCTACCCCTCCCACAATGATGAGATTTCCTGCAGTAGTTTGTGTCTCTGCCCCTCCCACAATGGTGAGATTTCCTGCAGTAGTTTGTGTCTCTGCCCCTCCCACAATGGGGAGATTTCCTGCAGTAGTTTGTGTCTCTGCCCCTCCCACAATGGGGAGATTTCCTGCAGTAGTTTGTGTCTCTGCCCCTCCCACAATGAGGAGATTTCCTGCAGTAGTTTGTGTCTCTGCCCCTCCCACAATGGGGAGATTTCCTGCAATAGTTTGTGTCTCTGCCCCTCCCACAATGGGGAGATTTCCTGCAGTAGTTTGTGTCTCTGCCCCTCCCACAATGGGGAGATTTCCTGCAGTAGTTTGTGTCTCTGCCCCTCCCACAATGGGGAGATTTCCTGCAGTAGTTTGTGTCTCTGCCCCTCCCACAATGGGGAGATTTCCTGCAGTAGTTTGTGTCTCTTCCCCTTAACACTTACAGGTCTTGTCCCTCCCCGAGCCGGTGATTGGACAGTGAAAGGAGAAGCAGCGGACTGATAAGCTCTTCACTCTGTCACTCTGCTGTCTCCTCCTATCAGCCTGTTTCTTGTTAGCACTGAACATACTTTACCACCACAAGCTTCTCCCTACCCCAGTCTGAGCTCTGCTGTAGAGGGACTACAAGAGGCTGATATCAGGTCACATTCAGGTACATACAATGCTTGCAATATATAAATAGATTTATTGATGTATTAATGATTACAAAGTTGCAGTAATTTGTGTCTTTTATATCTGCCGGGAGTTCACCTTGAATGCTACAACAAAATCAGAAGAATCAAGTCAAGAAGGGGAGGGGCCTAACAACGCTGAGAACTTTCCTATCATTTATGTTCAGCAAGTTTACTGAGATACAAAAAAGATTGTAGCCAATGGTGGACCGTTCTTCCACTTCTCGACGCGTTTCATACAGTTGTCCCGTTCTAGGGGATATTTCTTCCATCTTTTAGGATCACCAGGAAATTTACCTCATTTCCTGTCCTGGTGGCCAATCAGGAAAGAGATCTCCTCAGGTGGTCCACATACAGCAAATACAAGCCAACAGAGGTTCTCATCCTTATTCACTAACCTCATTTTGAATTATCGGGTCTGGGCCCCGGGTTTGGGGATTTTTTCGCACTTCCTGCTTCGGTGAACGCACAGGAAGTGAAAATCTTCCCATTGGATATGTAAAAATCTAAAATTCCTTTGTACAAAAAATAAATAAAAAATGGCTGGAGTTTGTCCTGGTAATGTCAGTTAATATGAGGGTTCTTCAAAAAGTTTCCGCACTTTTTAAACTCTATTATATATATAAAAGTGCGGAAAGTTTTTGAAGACGCCACATAATAAGGTAGTGTATAATAATAACTTATTTCCAGGGTTTATCAGAAGGCGTCTTGGTTGTATCCGGCCCTCTGCTTCCTCCTCTGGCCCCAAACTCTTCACTGCGATCCCCGGATCTCCCCCTCTGGGCGTGGACATCATGTGTCACGTTGTGGTCCGGAGCTGTGGATTGGTGTTTATTGTCCATTCTGACCACCGGGGGGCGAGAGGAAGCTGGAGACACTTCTTCCTGTAAAAGTTGCCAGAATCTGGCAAAGTCGCCCCCAGCTGATGTCCATTTCTTCATGAACCCGACGATGTCTTCATATGGGCCAATCATTTGTAGCCTCTCCCCATTTGGCGATGACCAGATGCCACAACGAAGGAGATATAACTGCAATTTTTTGGTCACATCAGAGGAAATATTGGACAGGTCGATGCTTTCAACTCGGAGAAAACTTTGGCATTTCATAAAGATGTCAGAGATTTCACGAGCGGCTTTGTAGAAGTTCTGGGACAGATGGGGGGATTTGGCTGTCAGGATGACCGTGTTATACCCGTCACCGGTCTCCGTTTTCATTTCCACACCAGACTGACCCAGAATATCACCGATCTCATGTTTCATGAATACACTTATGTAGGTGTGAGCTGCCGGATCCACAAGGAACTCTGTAGAAAGCGGGTTTTGGTCCAAATGATTTTTGGGATTACTTGCTGTTAATGAATTAGCAGTGGAAGAACTTGAAGATGTCCATCCGCCCGCCATGAGGGAAGAGCGAATAGGTGAGCTTGCAGTCAGATCATCTCGGGTTCTCGGGTTTAAAATGAATTCATCTGGAGAGGAGTTTTGGGGATTTGAAGGCTTTAAATATCCAAGGTGGTTCTTGGGAAGTTTTGGGTTCAAGTTTAATTCATCTGTAGATGTGTTCTTGGGTTGTCCAGAGCTGAAGTTGGTGCTACCCCCAATGGCGCTCTTGGAATGTTTTGGGTTTGAGTAAAATTCATCTGTGGAGGAGTTCTTGGATTGCCCAGAGTTAAAATCAGATCTATTTCCGATGGTGCTATTGGAATGTTTTGGGTTTGAGTATAATTCACCTGTAAATATGTTCTTGGGTTGTCCGGGGTTGAAATTGGTTCTATCTACAATGGTTCTCTTGGAATGTTTTGGGTTTGGGTATAATTCATCTGTAGATGTGTTATTGGGTTGTCCAGAGCTGAATTTGGCGCTATCTCCAATGGTGCTCTTGGAATGTTTTGGGTTTAAGCTTAATTCATCTGTAAATGTTTTCTTGGGTTGCCCAGAGTTGAATTTGGTGCTATCTCCGATGGCGCTCTTGGAATGTTTTGGGTTTGGGTTTAATTCATCTGTAGATGTGTTCTTGGGTTGCCCAGGGTTGAAGTCAGATCCATCTCCGATGGGATGTTTTGGGTTGGAGGTGAATCCATCTGCAATGTTTCCTTTGGGTTTACTTTGACGGGAGCCAGAGTCAGCTGCAAAAGTGTCCTTGAGTTGTCCGGATTCAGGCAAGTCATCTCTAAATTGTGTGCTGGCAAATGTGGTGTGAGGGGCTAATCCTAAGTTGTCAGCTATTTTTTCATTACTGGCCAGTGGTGAGTTCCTGCCTGGTCTTCTGTCCTCATCGGCAGGTATCTTCTTGGGTGATGCTGGATGAAAATGTAGGTTAGCTGGGAAGTTGCTCTTGGGGTGTTTTTTGATGGAGGTTGAGTCATCTGTAGATGTGTTCTTGGGTCTTCTTTGGCTGGAGCCATCTGATCTATAACCTGGTCTTCCATTACTGTCTGAACCTCCGTCCTCATCCAGACTCAGCGCCATCAGAGGCTTGGAAACCTGAAGAACAGGACATAGCATTTAAAGTCTACCTGTCATGAGAGGATTATATAGGCTGCTGCTGCTTGCTCTGGGCATCTGAATAAAAAGTAGACATGTGCTATTCGTTTAGTTCCGAATTCGTTTTTTAATGAGTTTTGACAAATTCGTTAATTCCGAAATTTCAGAATTTTTCAATTTCAGAATTTTCGGATTTTCGAAATTTCGAATTTCAGAATTTTCGAATTTCAGAATTTCGTAATTTTGTAATTTCGGAAAATTGAAATTCGAAAATTCAGAAATTCAAAATTAGGAAATTCGGAATTTCGGAAATTCAAAATTTGGGAAATTATAATTTCTGAATATTTAAATTTCGGAAATTAGGAAATTCAAAAATTCGAAATTAGGAAATTCCAAAATTCAAAATTCCAAAATTCGAAAATCGGATATTAGAAAATCAGAGATGAGAAAATCGGAAATTACAAAATTACAAATTACAAAAGTCAAAAATTTGGAAATTCGGAAATTAGAAAATCAGAAATTCGAAAATTTTGAATTCGGAAATTCAAAAATCCAAATTTTCCGAATTTCCAAAATTCAGAATTTCGAATTTTCAAATTCCCAAATCCCAAATTTTCAAATTTACAGAATTTTCGAATTTACAGAATTTTCGAATTTCGAACTTTCAAATTTTCCAAAAATGCAAAAAAACGAATGTAACAAAAACGAACTAACAAATTTTTCGGCAGTGCACATGTCTAATAAAAAGTATTGGAACCAGACACAGCCAGGCAATTAGCATTTTCAAAAGAAATGGCAGCTGTTGAGATTGTTTTAAACAATACACATGCTACTTACATACCGTGGTGCACACTATAAATGTGAGGTGATGTGTGTCCGAGGGTTTTTATATTATTAAACATTGGTTTTCCACTATAGGGTGTAGGTTGGACGTACTTCATTCATAAGAATAGAGTGACTTACGAAAATGTACACATTATGGCCACTAGATGCAGCAGATGCTCAGAGGAAATAAGTAGCTATTTCCTGTGAACATTAGCGCCATCTAGTGCTATTCATTTTAAATGAACATGGCCGCTAGATGAAGCTGATGATCAGAGGAAATAAATATTTATTTACTATAATCGTCAGCCCCATCTAGTGGCCAAAATGCAGTATTTTCCCTATTCACGCTTTTTTTAATGAATGAAGAACATCCGATCTGGAGAGAAATTAGCCCAGTACCATTCAGTTTTGCCGACGTTCACACAGAACGAATGTGCATGTGGTGTTTCTGTTTATACATTTTATTTATACGAGTGCTACTTTTTGCTTATTTATATTTTGGGATACATATATGGGCGGGGCTAATAATATATATCAGAGGCGTGACTAGAACCTTCAGGGCCCTGATACAAGAAACCATAAAGGGCCCCCCTGGGCGGGGCCCTTCCCACTGCTCCCGGGGCCCTTTACTTTCATCGTGGGACCCTTTATTATGCTCCCGCAGCGGACCCCTTCCTGCTATCTTGGGGTCCCCCCACAATGGTGGAACACCAGGGCCTGGTCCCAAGTGTGACCTTTGTGACCTCGGTAGCTACACCACTGGTGTCAGTCGTTTTTATTTTCGTTATTTTATTTTTTTAATTATTTTTTTACCATTTTATTTTGTAATTATTTATTTTTTACAATTTTATTTTTTTATTATTCTAAATAAAAAATGTTTAGGATCCATATTGGGGGACTTTGGATAGATATCAGGGGTCTAAACACACCTCTGATGTTTCACCTTTAAGACAGAGAAAGGAGATTTGAGGACACCTCAGCTGCACAGAATGAATGAACAGAATAGCTCTGTACAGAGGGGGGATCAGGAGAGAGGACAGGGGGGATCAGGAGAGATGAAAGGGGGACCAGGAGAGAGGACAGGGGGATCAGCAGAGAGGACAGGGGGACCAGGAAAGAGGACAGGGGGACCAGGAGAGAGGACAGGGGGGTCAGGAGAGAGGACATGGGGATGAGGAGAGAGGACAGGGGGACCAGGAGAGAGGACAGGGGGACCAGGAGTGAGGGCAGGGGGACAAGGAGAGAGGACAGGGGGACCAGGAGAGAGGACAGGGGGACCAGGAGAGAGGACAGGGGGACCAGGAGAGAGGACATGGGGATCAGGAGAGAGGACAGGGGGACCAGGAGAGAGGACAGGGGGACCAGAAGAGAGGACAGGGGGACATGGAGAGAGGACAGGGGGACCAGGAGAGAGGACAGGGGGACCAGGAGAGAGGACAGGGGGACCAGGAGAGAGGACATGGGGATCAGGAGAGAGGACAGGGGGACCAGAAGAGAGGACAGGGGGACCAGGAGAGAGGACAGGGGGATCAGGAGACAGCACAGGGGGACATGGAGAGAGGACATGGGGACCAGGAGAGAGGACAGGGGGACCAGGAGAGAGGACAGGGGGATCAGGAGAAAGCACAGGGGGACATGGAGAGAAGACAGGGGGACCAGGAGAGAGAACAGGGGGACCAGGAGAGAGTACAGGGGGACCAGGAGAGAGTACAGGGGGACCAGGAGAGAGGACAGGGGGACCAGGAGAGAGGACAGGGGGATCAGGAGACAGCACAGGGGGGCATGGAGAGAGAACAGGGGGACCAGGAGAGAGGACAGGGGGACCAGGAGAGAGGACTTGGGGATCAGGAGACAGCACAGGGGGACATGGAGAGACTACAGGGGGACCAGGAGAGAGGACAGGGGGATCAGGAGACAGCACAGGGGGACATGGAGAGACTACAGGGGGACCAGGAGAGAGGACAGGGGGACCAGGAGAGAGGACAGGGGGATCAGGAGACAGCACAGGGGGACCAGGAGAGAGGACAGGGGGGTTAGGAGAGAGCGCAGGGGGACCAGGCTAGAGCACAGGGGGATAAGGAGAGAGCACAGAGGGACCAGGAGAGGGGACAGGGGGACCAAGAGAGAGGACAGGGGGATCAGGAGAGAGGACAGGGGGACCAGGAGAGAGGGCAGGGGGATCAGGAGAGAGGACAGGAGGATCAGGAGAGAGGGCAGGTGACCAGGAGAGAGGGCAGGGGTATCAGGAGAGAGGGCAGGTGGGCCAGGAGAGAGGGCAGGTGGACCAGGAGAGAGGACAGGTGACCAGGAGAGAGGACAGGGGTATCAGGAGAGAGGGTGGGGGGACCAGGAGAGAGAACAGGTGACCAGGAGACAGCACAGGTGACCAGGAGAGAGGACAGGGGTATCAGGAGAGAGGACAGGGGGACCAGGAGAGAGGACAGGTGGACCAGGAGAGAGGACAGGGGGACCAGGAGAGAGGGCAGGGGGATCAGGAGAGAGGGCAGGGGGATCAGGAGAGAGGACAGGGGGACCAGGAGAGAGGGCAGGGGGATCAGGAGACAGCACAGGGGGACCAGGAGAGAGGACATGGGGATCAGGAGACAGCACAGGGGGATCAGGAGAGAGGACAGGGGGACCAGGAGAGAGGACAGGGGGACCAGGAGAGAGGACAGGTGGACCAGGAGAGAGGACAGGGGGACCAGGAGAGAGGACAGGGGGACCAGAAGAGAGGGCAGGGGGATCAGGAGAGAGGACAGGGGGACCAGGAGAGAGGGCAGGGGGATCAGGAGACAGCACAGGGGGACCAGGAGAGAGGACATGGGGATCAGGAGACAGCACAGGGGGACCAGGAGAGAGGACATAAGGATCAGGAGAGAGGACAGGGGACCAGGAGAGAGGACAGGGGGATCAGGAGACAGCACAGGGGGACATGGAGAGAGGACAGGGGGACCAGGAGAGAGAACAGGGGGACCAGGAGAGAGGACAGGGGGACCAGGAGAGAGGACAGGGGGACCAGGAGAGAGGACATTGGGATCAGGAGAGAGGACAGGGGGACCAGGAGAGAGGACAGGGGGATCAGGAGACAGCACAGGGGGACATGGAGAAAGGACAGGGGGACCAGGAGAGAGGACAGGGGGACCAGGAGAGAGGACAGGGGGATCAGGAGACAGCACAGGGGGACATGGAGAGACTACAGGGGGACCATGAGAGAGGACAGGGGGACCAGGAGGGAGGACAGGGGGATCAGAAGACAGCACAGGGGGACCAGGAGAGAGGACAGGGGGATCAGGAGACAGCACAGGGGGACATGGAGAGAGGACAGGGGGACCAGGAGAGAGGACAGGGGGACCAGGAGAGAGGACAGGGGGACCAGGAGAGAGGACAGGGGGACCAGGAGAGAGGACAGGGGGACATGGAGAGACTATAGGGGGACCAGGAGAGAGGACAGGGGGACCAGGAGAGAGGACAGGGGGATCAGGAGACAGCACAGGGGGACCAGGAGAGAGGACAGGGGGACCAGGAGAGAGGACAGGGGGATCAGGAGACAGCACAGGGGGACCAGGAGAGAGGACAGGGGGACCAGGAGAGAGGACAGGGGGATCAGGAGACAGCACAGGGGGACATGGAGAGAGGACAGGGGGACCAGGAGAGAGGACAGGGGGATCAGGAGACAGCACAGGGGGACCAGGAGAGAGGACAGGGGGGTTAGGAGAGA
Source organism: Rana muscosa (assembly GCA_029206835.1). Lineage (NCBI taxonomy): Eukaryota > Metazoa > Chordata > Amphibia > Anura > Ranidae > Rana > Rana muscosa. Next base: position 215,431,482 of record JARGYO010005626.1, on the reverse strand, counting down.
GGGCAGGGGGACCAGGAGAGAGGACAGGGGGGTTAGGAGAGAGGGCAGGGGGACCAGGCTAGAGCACAGGGGGATAAGGAGAGAGCACAGAGGGACCAGGAGAGGGAACAGGGGGACCAGGAGAGAGGGCAGGGGGATCAGGAGAGAGGACAGGAGGATCAGGAGAGAGGGCAAGTGACCAGGAGAGAGGGCAGGGGTATCAGGAGAGAGGGCAGGTGGGCCAGGAGAGAGGGCAGGTGGACCAGGAGAGAGGACAGGTGACCAGGAGAGAGGGCAGGTGACCAGGAGAGAGGACAGGGGTATCAGGAGAGAGGGCAGGTGACCAGGAGAGAGGGCAGGTGGACCAGGAGAGAGGACAGGTGACCAGGAGAGAGGGCAGATGACCAGGAGAGAGGACAGGGGTATCAGGAGAGAGGGCAGGTGGGCCAGGAGAGAGGGCAGGTGGACCAGGAGAGAGGACAGGTGACCAGGAGAGAGGGCAGATGACCAGGAGAGAGGACAGGGGTATCAGGAGAGAGGGCAGGTGACCAGGAGAGAGGGTGGGGGGACCTGGAGAGAGGACAGGTGACCAGGAGACAGCACAGGTGACCAGGAGAGAGGACAGGGGTATCAGGAGAGAGGGTGGGGGGACCAGGAGAGAGGACAGGTGGACCAGGAGAGAGGACAGGGGGACCAGGAGAGAGGGCAGGGGGACCAGGAGAGAGGGCAGGGGGATCAGGAGAGAGGACAGGGGTGTTAGGAGAGAGGGCAGGGGGATCAGGAGAGAGGGCAGGGGGACCAGGCTAGAGCACAGGGGGACCAGGAGAGAGCACAGAGGGACCAGGAGAGGGGACAGGGGGACCAAGAGAGAGGACAGGGGTATCAGGAGAGAGGGCAGGTGGACCAGGAGAGAGGACAGGTGACCAGGAGAGAGGACAGGGGTATCAGGAGAGAGGGCAGGAGAGAGGACAGGGGTATCAGGTGAGAGGACAGGGGTATCAGGAGAGAAGGCGGGTGACCAGGAGAGAGGACAGGGGGACCAGGAGAGAGAACAGGGGGATCAGGAGAGAGGGCAGGGGGACCAGGAGAGAGGACAGGGGGATCAGGAGAGAGGACAGGGGGATCAGGAGAGAGGACAGGGGGGTCAGGAGAGAGGACAGGGGGGTCAGGAGAGAGGACGGGGGATCAGGAGAGAGGGCAGGTGACCAGGAGAGAGGACAGGGGGATCAGGAGACAGCACAGGGGGATCAGGAGAGAGGGCAGGGGGACCAGGAGAGGGCAGGGGGATCAGGAGAGAGGGCAGGGGGACCAGGAGAGAGGGCAGGTGACCAGGAGAGAGGGCAGGGGGATCAGGAGAGAGGACAGGGGGATCAGGAGAGAGGACAGGGGGATCAGGAGACAGCACAGGGGGATCAGGAGAGAGGGCAGGGGGACCAGGAGAGAGGGCAGGTGACCAGGAGAGAGGGCAGGTGACCAGGAGAGAGGGCAGGGGGATCAGGAGACAGCACAGGGGGATCAGGAGAGAGGGCAGGGGGACCAGGAGAGAGGGCAGGTGACCAGGAGAGAGGGCAGGGGGATCAGGAGAGAGGGCAGGTGACCAGGAGAGAGGGCAGGTGACCAGGAGAGAGGGCAGGGGGATCAGGAGAGAGGGCGAGGTAACATATAGAGAAACCGATCCATCCATCTTTCGCTGAATGCTGCATGGAGGGATTGGTTCCTCTACATGCTGCCAACCTTCCTATCCTATCCCGCATGGGCCTCCTGGAGCATAGGGCCGGGTGGCAATTGCGACCCCTGCGACCCTTGTACATACGCCCCTGACAAGTGCTAACTTTGATGTAATTACCCCCCCCCCCACCCTGCAACAGCAAAGATGAGGAGGACTGCTGTGTTGAATATTTTGGTGAAAGGATTACTGTGCAGACAAAGAACATCTGTGGCCCACCAGCACCTACCTGAGTCCCCCAGCACTGCAGACGAATCACTTCCAGCGGGTAGGTGATCCCTTCAATTTTTACGTGATGCCTCCGGCTCAGGACTCGGTGTGCCACTGCAGGGAGAAAACAACATCATCATTATTAACTGCATTACATCAGAACTCCATCACTGAGACTGAGGGCCCGGGGACCCCTCGCATTGCATCACATGTTATTGTGGGGCAGCTGAATCTTTTTCTATGGGCTGCCAACACCCCATTTTTTCCATGTGCGGGGAGTACATTACCAGGCATTGTAGTGTGCTGCAACGCATGTGCGTTTGGCTGTCAGCTAAAATTAAGAGCACTAGATGGAGTTGATGAACAGAGGAAATAATTACTTTTTTTAGTCTGAGCTTCATGTCCATCTAGTGGCCATAATGTGGTATTTTTCAATATTCACGCTATTCTTATGAATGAATAACATTAGACCTGGAGAGAGAGAGCTAAGCCTGATAACATTCGATTTTGCCTAGCACCTCCTCCGATTCTCTGCTGGGCATGAACACCACTCTGAGTAGGGCCGCCAATAGGTGGGTACACCTGTAACAGATCCCATCGGACCACCAGGTAAAAAAAACAGAGAGAGAAGAAATGGTTCACTGGTCCACCCTCCTGTAGCAGTGACAGCGCCTGTTCCTGCTCTGCAGTCTGCCAGGTAGGTGCCGCTACAGTGCAGGCTCCATCCAGAGATGGCAGGAGATGAACTGCCACCCTGTGAGAATCTGGGCAAGAGATGCCAACCCTCCTCTTAGCATCAGCGCCAATGGAGAGGAGAAGTCGGCTCTTTCTGCATGCCGCCCCAACTGCTGCCCTCCCGGCTCTCAGTGGAAGCATCGCAGCAATGCACTGGCAGGTAGGTTGCAGGACATACTGGTCATAGTCCTGGTGGATTATTAGAGATGGGGGGTGAAGTAATGGGAGGGGCATAGGTTTGCACAGCCTGTTGCATTAGGGTGTGCACCTGAAAGCTCAAAAACACGGTACTGATCTCCCACTGTGTTCATTCAGAAAGGGAAGGGGCCAGTAAATGACATTACCCCTTCCCCCACTCATCCTGAAATATCATCTATGTGTGCCCACTGCAGTAGCCAATGGGAGAGGAGGGAAGCCAGCCATGCTGTGGGAGGGGACACCGGGCAGCAGGGGAATCTGCACTGCAGGGAGTGATTAGGGTGTGCCTGGGCACACCCTGTGCGCACGCCTATGGGGAGGGGGGAATTTTGAATGTGTCTTGAAAGTTGCTGGGCAATAATTTTAGCCAGTTCTACTAACCTTCTGCGTGACCGAAGGTCAGAATGGCCATGCCCTCTTCCTCTGTGGGGTAGCGCACATCGACTTCGCCGTCACCCCCATTGCTGCGCCGGAGGAAGTGTATGAGCAGCTTATCTCGCACCATTTTATAAAGAAGATTGATGGGAATACCGGAAACCTGCAGAACCAGACTCTCCCCCATCGTGACCGAGTCCCTGGAGAGAAAAAAAATATATTTTACAAGGAGGCCCAACACTTGGAGTTTTGTACGGGACGGGAGGATATACAACTTACAGAGCATCCGGAAAGTATTCACAGCGCTTCACTTTTTCCACATTTTGTTATGTTACAGCCTTATTCCAAAATGGATTCAATTCATTATTTTCCTCAAAAATTCTACAAACATCCCCCCATAATGACAACGTGAAAGAAATTTGTTTCAAATCTTTGCAAATTTATTTAAAAAAAGGCTCCTCCCATGTACATAAGTATCACAGACTCCTCCCATGTACAAAAGTATCACAGACTCCTCCCATGTACATAAGTATCACATGCTCCTCCCATGTACATAAGTATCACAGACTCCTCCCATGTACATAAGTATCACATGCTCCTCCCATGTACATAAGTATCACAGGCTCCTCCCATGCACATAAGTATCACAGGCTCCTCCCATGCGCATAAGTATCACAGACTCCTCCCATGCACATAAGTATCACAGGCTCCTCCCATGTACATAAGTATCACAGGCTCCTCCCATGTGCATAAGTATCACAGACTCCTCCCATGTGCATAAGTATCACAGGCTCCTCCCATGTACATATGTATCACAGGCTCCTCCCATGTACATAAGTATCACAGGCTCCTCCCATGCACATAAGTATCACAGGCTCCTCCCATGCACATAAGTATCACAGGCTCCTCCCATGCGCATAAGTATCACAGGCTCCTCCCATGTGCATAAGTATCACAGACTCCTCCCATGTGCATAAGTATCACAGGCTCCTCCCATGTACATAAGTATCACAGGCTCCTCCCATGTGCATAAGTATCACAGGCTCCTCCCATGTGCATAAGTATCACAGGCTCCTCCCATGTACATAAATATCACAGGCTCCTCCCATGTACATAAGTATCACAGGCTCCTCCCATGTACATAAGTATCACAGGCTCCTCCCATGTGCATAAGTATCACAGGCTCCTCCCATGTACATAAGTATCACAGGCTCCTCCCATGTACATAAGTATCACAGGCTCCTCCCATGTACATAAGTATCACAGGCTCCTCCCATGCACATAAGTATCACAGGCTCCTCCCATGCACATAAGTATCACAGGCTCCTCCCATGTGCATAAGTATCACAGGCTCCTCCCATGTGCATAAGTATCACAGACTCCTCCCATGTGCATAAGTATCACAGGCTCCTCCCATGTACATAAGTATCACAGGCTCCTCCCATGTGCATAAGTATCACAGGCTCCTCCCATGTGCATAAGTGTAGCACACAGACCCTTTTTCCTGCCTACCTTCACTCGCAGGGTAAGGCACACCATGCCACATGCCCGTATCCTCCTGGTATAAGCGGGTGAGCGGTGTTCTGCAGCGAGTTCCCTCCCTCTATTGGTTCTCGTCCCCAGAATGTAGGGAAAAGTCTATTCTTTTCCCCAAAAGAAGGCCAATGTCCAGACTGTGTTTAACCTCCAACAGATGAGTTTATTTTTCCTTTGCTTGGAACAACTTGGGAAAGGTTGAAGACAGCAATAGAAGTGGGTAGGGAGGTAGGTTCAGGCACGCGGCACCCAGTTACCCTACTCTCCACTCAAGCCTGAGTGGGCATTGCTCACCCGGATAGATCCCTCTCACGGTTCTAGCAGCCGGAGTGAAGTACGAACAGTTACTTCAGATTTAGTCCCCTTCAAAGACAAGTCCAGGAGATTCTCTGCCACAGAATCCTTTAGTTCCTGAATTAGAACTTCTCTAACGCCTGCAACCTTTAGAGACCATAAGTGCCAATGGGGCACATCACAGGCGCTACTGTGCAACTCACAAATCCTTCCCTCTGATAGGCACCCAGGCCCTTCCTGAGACAGTGTCTTCCTTCACCGATCCTCCAGACAGGTCCTCCCCTGGTTTCCTCTCCTTCAGAGCGGGCCACCCTCCCTCGGGCTCCCTGGGACTCCACTGGTTGGTTTGTAGACCCAGTTGAAGGTACTGGGCCTACCTGGAACACCACAGCCTCGGGCTGAAGGTGCCCGAGACTCCACGACCAATTCACGCACCCCTGGCCCGCAAGGCCAATGGGCGCGACTTCGCCACCAGGGGGTCCTCCTTGGAATCCCCCCCCCCGGCACACACCACCAGATCATGGCGTCTGCCCTTTATGCACCCTCTCCCGGCATGCCAGCAGGCCGAACCCGCCCACCGCACGGCAGCCGAGTGAAGACACCCAATCCTGTGGTTCAACCCCAGACCTAGGCAACACCGCCACCCACAGGCCAAGGGGAACTACACTCCAGGCAACACCACAGCAGAGCAGAGTCCAAACTAACAGAATTAGAGAACCTGAGCCATACTATTGCTCAGGCTACCTTTCAATTTAAGGCATAGCGACCCCCCCAAATTTGAGGGGTCCGCTACACAAGTATCACAGACTCCTCCCATGTACATAAGTATCACCTTGCAGCTTCACTGCCCGTTTCCTACTGCACATGCACGAGTCTCGTGGCGCTGTATGAATGGGGCGGCTGCTCTCTGGGATACACACAGTTCCCAGAAGGCAGCGCGTCGCCCCATTCACCAGAAGACACCGCGAGGATGACGACCAGCCGTGGTATAGGAGGAGGCAGATTATGAAGATCTGCATAGCAACCGCAATTTCTGGTAAGTAAAAAAAATATTTTTTTTTCTATGTTTTTTTTTTCTATTTTTTTGTAGCATTTTGGTGGAATTTTTTTTAGGGTGGACCTCCACTTTAAGTAATTTTCTAGCAAAAAATACTAATTGTTACATGTGAACAAAAAGTGTCAGAAAAGGCCCGGAATTCTGACTCCCTTCATTATTATTTTTTATTTTTTTGGTTCTTTGTTGTTTTGATTTGTTGTTTTCTTCTTGAAGTATATGAATATACAGTATATATATATATATATTACTAAATCATAGTGAACCACTAGGTGGCAGCAAACGGTATAATGTGTATCTGGATGACTCCTGTATAGGGATGAGCTCGAACATCGGCTGTTCGCGCGTTCGGCGAACAACGAACGATTTGGGCCGTTCGCTACAAATTCGAGTGACGCGAACGGCCCACAATACACTGCGCCATCGCAGTGTAATCCCGGTGCTGTGATTGGCCAAGCATGCACTGTGACCCAGCATGCTTGGCCAATCACAGCGCCGGCAGCGAGGAGAGCAATGATTGGCCACAGGCAGGATGCCTGTGGCCAATTATAGCTGAGGGGGTTTAGTACACGCCCCACACTATAAAAGGCCGCCAGCGCGGCGGCCTTGTGTAGTGTGTTCCGGAGCAGGGAAAGTGAAGGATAGGCAGGGACAGTGTCAAATCTTGTCAAATTTATTCTTTGCTAAACCTTGTGTGCAGGGAGAGAGAAGGATAGGCAGGGGACAGTGTCAGTGTCATTGTTGCTAAGCCTCCTGCACATATTACACCTTAACTTAGCCTGTATTGCTGCTTTTTCCTGGTGTGTTACACCAACAGGATTTTGCGGCACTTACAGCGGGCGGAGTGTGCCTCCTGACCATATTACACCTTAACTTAGCCTGTATTGCTGCTTTTCCCATTTCCCTGCAGGCCATTAGAATGTCTGGAAGGCAAACGAGGAGAGGCAGACAGTCAGGAGCCAATAAAAGAGGGCAAGCAGGCTCTGTGTCTAGAGACAACAGTGCTGGTCGTGGACGCGGTGCATCGCCATCAGCACTTGGCCATGGGACACGCTTGTCCTTCTTTTCGGCAGCTGGACGTGTTGAGCCGCATCATGCCGAAGACTTGGTAGAGTGGATGACCAAGCCCTCCTCATCCTCCTCATCCTCTCTCACCCAGGCTCAGGGTACTGGCAAAGCAGCTGCCAAAGCGTCCTCTTCCCTGGTATCAATGTCATCATCAGTCACTGCTTCCCTAGACCAACCATGTCCTCCTGAGGAGTCCCCCTAACTGTTTGAGCACAGTGTTGGGTACATGCTTCAGGAGGATGCCCAGCGTTTCGAAGGGTCTGATGATGATACCCAGCTAGAGGAAGGCATTAGCGTGAGAGCAGAGAGAGGGGATGCTCAAGAAGGACACCAATCTGGCAGTCATGTTCCAGCAGCTGCAGCATACTGCCAGATTGGCTCCAGTGATGAGGCGGGAGGGGATGATGAGGTCACTGACTCCACGTGGGTGCCTAATAGGAGAGAGGAGGAGGAGGAGGATGAGGAGGAGGCACATCTCCAACGAAGCAGGATGCCCTTTGGTGGCCAGCGTAAGGGCAGCACACCGACGGAATCACACCGCAGAGCTCCGCCTGAGCAGGGCGCTGCCTCTGCCCGTTATTCAAAAAGTTTTTTGGTGTGGGCCTTTTTTGAGTCGAGTGCATCAGATCGCACAGCTGCTGTTTGCAACATATGTCTCAAGCGTATATCGCGTGGCCAAAACATCACCCGCTTGGGCACCACATGCTTGACCAGACATATGTTGACCTGCCATGCAGCTCGTTGGCAAGCCTACCTTAAAGACCCACACCAAAGAACAAAGCGGACCTCTCCTTGCACCGCATCAGCTGGGATCTCCAACCCCACTATACCTTCACTCCTCTCTGAAACCTGCTCTGAAAGGAATGAAGGTGTAGAATTAGGTGTGTCACAGCCAAGTACTTGCGGCCACTCTGCTAGCAGTACACCGACGTCCGATTCTAGCAGGCAAATTTCCCTGCCCCAGCTGCTGGACCGTCGAAAGAAGTTCACTCCCAGCCATCCACATGCCCAGCGGTTGAATGCTAGCTTGGCTAAATTGCTAGCACTTCAACTGCTGCCTTTTCAGTTGGTAGACTCGGCCCCCTTCCGTGAGTTTGTGAAATGTGCGGCTCCTCAGTGGCAGGTTCCCAAACGCCACTTTTTCTCAGGGAAGGCGATTCCGGCTCTCTACCGGCATGTGGAAGGCAATGTCTTGGCCTCGCTGGACAGGGCGGTCAGCGGTAAGGTGCATATTACCGCTGACTCATGGTCCAGCAGGCATGGACAGGGACGTTACCTTTCTTTCACGGCCCATTGGGTCACTCTTTTGGCAACTGGGAAGGATGCAGGACAAGGTGCAGTAGTGTTGGAGGTTGTTCCACCGCCACGCCTCCAAAATGCTACTACTGGTTGTGACACACCTCTGTCCTCCACCCCCTTCTCTTCTTCTTCCTCCGTGGCCTCTTCCTGTGCTTTGTCCTCGGAACCAGCGGTGCTCCGTAGGCGTTCAAGGGGCTACGCAAGTACGCAGGCAAAAAGATGCCATGCCGTGCTTGCGCTGGTGTGTTTGGGGGACAGGAGCCACACTGGGGCAGAGGTTCTGTCTGCTCTGCAGGGGCAGGCCGAGAGGGGGTTGACGCCACGCCAGCTTAAGCCAGGAATGGTAGTTTGCGACAATGGCACCAACCTCCTCTCCGCTCTCCGACAGGGACAACTGACCCATGTGCCCTGTGTGGCTCACGTCCTTAACCTGGTGGTGCAGCGGTTCTTGGGCAGGTACCCGGGCTTACAGGATGTCCTGAGGCAGGCCAGGAAAGTCTGTGTGCATTTCCGCAGATCTTATAATGCCAGTGCTCGCCTGGCTGAGCTGCAAAAGGAGTTGAACCTGCCCAAGAACCGCCTTATATGTGACATGCCCACCAGGTGGAACTCAACGTTGGCCATGCTGCAGCGGCTGCACACGCAGCAGAGGGCCATCAATGAGTACCTGTGCGACTACGGCACCAGGACAGGGTCAGGGGAGCTCGTTTTTTTTTCACCACGCCAGTGGGGCATGATCAGGGATGCATGCACTGTCCTGGCACCATTTGAGGAGGCCACGAGGATGGTGAGCAGTGACAGTGCATGCATCAGTGACACTGTACCTCTTGTCCACCTGTTGGAACATACGCTGCGTGGAATAATGGACAGGGCACTTGAGGCAGAACAGAGGCAGGAAGAGGAGGACTTCCTTGCCTCTCAAGGCCCCCTTTATCCAGACAGTGTTCCTTCTGTCCCACCCATCGCACAGGAAGAAGAGGAGGAGGAGGAGGATTGTGTCAGCATGGAGGTGGAGCCTGGCACTCAGCATCATCAGCAGAAGTCTTTTAGGGATGATTTACAGTCCCAAAAAACCAGTGGACTTGTACGTGGCTGGGAGGAGGTGGCTGCGGATCATGTCGTCCTTAGTGACCCAGAGGACTCCGGACCGAATGCCTCAGCTAACCTACGCTGCATGGCCTCCCTGATCCTGCAAAGTCTGCTGAAGGATCCTCGTATTCTTCGGATCAAGGAGAGGGACCATTACTGGCTGGCCACTCTCCTTGATCCACGGTACAAGGGTAAGGTTGCGGACCTTATCTTACCGTCGCAGAGGGAGCAGAGGATGAGACAACTCCGGGAGGCCTTGCAGAAAGGTCTGTGCAACGCGTTCCCAGAGACTGGGAGGTTACAAACTCCTGGTCCTGGACAACGAGTTGCTGAGGCTTCGGTCAGTCAAAGAAGGAGCGGTGGGGAAGGTGGCCGTCTGACCGAAGCGTTCAGACAATTCTTTAGTCCGCAGCCCCAAGGTATGATCGGTTCCAGCAACCATCGCCAGCGTCTGATATACATGGTGCAGGAATACCTAGGGGCAAGGTCAGACTTGGACACCTTCCCCACCGAAAATCCTCTGGCTTACTGGGTCTTGAGGATGGATCACTGGCCAGAGCTTGCACAGTATGCAATTGAGCTACTGGCCTGTCCTGCATCCAGTGTTCTTTCAGAACGCACATTCAGTGCTGCTGGAGGATTTGTCACGGATCACAGGGTGCGCCTGTCCACCGACTCTGTTGATCGACTGACCTTCATAAAGATGAACCAGTTTTGGATCACCACCAGCTACCAAACACCTGAAGCTGATATAACAGACTAATTTATTTTCAAATGTCACATCCCTTCAAGACTGATGCTGATGCTGAGAGACTTCCTGTTATGTTGACTGACTATCCTCCTCCTCCTCAATGATCCGATTGACGATGATAGCTTGGAAGAACATTTTTGTTTCTGGGTGCCGCCACCAGTGGCTAAGGCCCAATTTTTCAGCCCCTGTTTAACAGGGGTGTGTTATTACAATTTTTTATGCAATGCTTTGCAGCAGGGTTCATTCCTGAACTCCAACTAGAGTATCTGGGAGTGGTTGCAGTGTCGTGGCACCAGCACCAGTGGCTAAGGCCCAATTTTTCAGCCCCTGTTTAACAGGGGCGTGTAATTATAATTTTTGATGCAATACTTTGCAACAGGGCTCATTGCTGTGCTCCAAGTACAGTATCTGTGAGGGGTTGCAGTGTTGTGGCACCAGTGCCTAAGGCCCAATTTTTATGCCCCTGTTTAACAAGGGCATGTAATTACAATTTTTTATGCAATGCTTTGCAGCAGGGCTCATTCCTGCACTCCAACTAGAGTATCTGGGAGAGGTTGCAGTGTCGTGGCACCAGCACCAGTGGCTAAGGCCCAATTTTTCAGCCCCTGTTTAACAGGGGCGTGTAATTACAATTTTTTATGCAATACTTTGCAACAGGGCTCATTGCTGTGCTCCAAGTACAGTATCTGTGAGGGGTTGCAGTGTTGTGGCACCAGTGCCTAAGGCCCAATTTTTCTGCCCCTGTTTAACAGGGGCGTGTCATTACAATTTTTGAAGCAATACTTTGCAACAGGGCTCATTGCTGTGCTCCAAGTACAGTATCTGTGAGGGGTTGCAGTGTTGTGCCACCAGTGCCTAAGGCCCAATTTTTCAGCCCCTGTTCAACAGGGGCATGTAATTACAATTCTTGATCTAATAATTCACAGCAGGGCCCATTCCTGTGCCCACCAAGACTAACTGTGAGGCCTTACAGTGTTGTGTCAACACCACCACCACCACCACCACCAAAGGCCCAATTTTTCAGCCCCTGTTCAACAGGGGCATGCAATTACAATTCTTGATCTAATAATTCACAGCAGGGCCCATTCATGCGCCCACCAAGAGTAACTGTGAGGGCTCACAGTGTTGTGGCAACACCAACATGTAAGGGGCAAATTTCAGCTGAGTATATACGGCAGGCCCCTACTTTCAAACATCCAACTTACAAACGACTCCTCCCTGCAAACGGAAGGATACAACAGGAAGTGAGAGGAAATCTACCCCTAGGAAGGCAAATTCTCTCCTGTTAAGAGTTAATATGGGAAAAAAAAGTGTCTCCTCTCCACTGATGCTTTATCACCAATTCTTGTTTCAATAAAAACCCCAAATTTTCAAAAAACAGTTGTCATTGGGACGGAAAGTGAGGTGAAATGTTCTGAACAGGGGCACAGACAGCAAAACAAATGTTACAGGGGTGATAACCCTTCCCTATGTTTTCCAAAAAGCTCAAAAATAGATTTTTTGGCTGGAGCTACACTTAAACAATGTACCTGTTCAAAATTACAAACAGATTCTACATAAGAACAAACCTACAGTCCCTGTCTTGTATGCACCGCCTGTATACGGCTGTTCAGAGTATATAGGGCCTTTTTTATTTCCATACAAGACCCAAAGGGGCTGGTAATGGGCTAGGGTAGGGGGGGGGGGGGGTGTGATGGGGTAGCTATGCCATTTTTCTTAAAGATTTTCATCCATATTACCGGGACCAGACATTACATTAAAGTAGGGTGACCAGACATCCCCGGTTTCAGGGGACAGTCCCCGGATTGAGGACACTGTCCCCGGACCAAGTCTGTCCCCAGTTTTGTCCCCGGATTGGATGTGAACAGGGGCTGGGGCAATTTCAAAGACAGTCAGTGCAGAATAATAAAAAAAAAAATCTGAAATACACCCCCCCGCTCCTACTAGCTTGGGGGGGGGTGTATTTTTTCCATTATCTGTGCCCCTTTCTGATGACCATGTGCTGGTCGGAGCGGAGGGAATATTTCTTCAGTTTCGGGCACATGCCCATTCAGCTCTGCTCGCATGTTCTTCTGCCTTGGCTTAAGTCCCTGCCAGCCGCCTGCCTGTTTATCTCCTTGCCTTCCCGGGTGGAGTGATCTTCCTCCGCTCCCCACCCAGTAGTAGCCGGGGCCCGGAGAGTGAGACTTGAGAGGCTGTGAGGCAGGCCGCGGCGATGGGCAGAGAGTCGCTGATTGCCGCCATTACTAGTAAAAAAAAAATATATGTCCCCGGATTTAATTTAAAAAATCTGGTCACCTTACATTAAAGCCGCAAGCAGTTTTAAATGGCTTTTTTTCCTTTAGAAATGTCATTTTGTGCAGGGACAGTTCTAAACACGGGAAACACGTGGCACTTCACAGGCATACTTTAGACACCCCCCAGGTACGATATTTAAAGGAATATTTGACTTTTTTTTTTTTTACTTTATGCATCATTAAAATGACTGCTCCCGAAAAACGGCCGTTTTTAAAACTTTTTTTTGCATTGATACATGTCCCCTGGTGCAGAAGCCGGGTTCCCAAACTGTTTTTAGGGCAATAACATGCATAATAGTCGTTAAATTAGCACTTTAGATTTCGAACGTTCGCATCCATTGTATTTAATAGGGTTCTAAAGTTCGTGCGAACTTTCAGTCCGTTCGCGGGTTCTGGTGCGAACCGAACCCGGGGGTGTTCGGCTCATCACTACTCCTGTACAATGAAATGATGATAAATGTCACAATGTAGCACAACTCGTTCTCTGTTCTCCCTCTCTGTACAGGGACCAATGGGAGCAGCTCTACATTTTTGCAGTTCCATCCCACATCATCTGGTGCAGTTATGCCGCGTACACAAGATCGGAATTTCCGATGAAAAAAGTCAGACAGAGTTTTTTCATCGGAAAATTCCGACCGAGTGTGGGCCCCATCGGACTTTTTTACATCGGAGTTTAGAAATAGAACATGTTTTATTTTATTTTTTCCTATGGAAAAAAAAATCCTATGGGAAATTACGATCGTCTGTGTGGAACTCCGTCGGACGAAAAACCCGCGCATGCTCAGAATCAAGTTGACGCATGCTCGGAAGCATTGAACTTCATTTTTCTCGGCTCGTCGTAGTCTTGTACGTCACCGGCGTTCTTGACGGTCGGAATTTGGTGTGACAGTGTGTATGCAAGACAAGCTTGAACGAAATTCCGACGGAAAATTCCATCGGATTTTATCCCATCAGAAATTCCGATCGTGTGTACAGGGCATTAGCCTATTTCTGACATTTGTTGCTAACACTGGCCATACACTGTACGAAAAATCGGGCGGAAATCGGTCGTTCAGACAGTTCTTTCGTTTTTTCGGACAGTTAATGGGCACAAAATCGATAATCGGTTGGGACGTTTTTGAGCCGAAAAAACGAAGGACAAGTTTGGAAATTTTCTGCCGAACGAACGATAAATCGGAAGGTTAATGCGTTTCCCGTCCGAACTTTCTGCACTCGGTATATGTAAAAAAAACGAACCAATTTTTTTTTTATTTATGTCCACTGAACGATTTATCTGTCAATACATGATGGCGCCATCGTTTGCGCTCACGACGGAACGTTCGTTTTTCGAAAGTTCGTTCGGACGATTTTTCCTATAGTGTATGGCCAGCATTACAAGTTAAAATCCATATTTTTTGCTAGAAAATTACTTAGAACCCCCTAACATTATATATATTTTAGCAGAGAATCTAGAGAATAAAATGGCGATTGTTGCAATATTTTATGTCACACGGTATTTGTGCAGCTGTCTTTCAAACACAATTTTGTGGGGAAAAAAGACACTTTCATGACATTAAAAAAAACTAAACAGTAAAATTAGCCCAGGTTTTTTTGTACAATGTGAAAGATGATGTTACGCCGAATAAATAGATACCAAACATGTCACGCTTTGAAATTGCGCACACTCGTGGAATGGCGACAAACGACGGTACTTTAAAATCGGCATATGCGACGCATTAAAAAAAAAATTACGGTTACCAGGTTAGAGTTACAGAGGAGGTCTAGTGCTAGAATTATTGCTCTCATGCTGATGATCGCGGCGATACCTCACATGTGTAACTTGAACACCGATTACATATGCGAGCGCGACTTGCGTATGGGTTTTCGTTGCTGTGCCGAGCTTGCGGGGACAGGGGCACATTCAATTTTTTTTTTATTATTATTTCTTTTTCTTTTTTTATATTGTGTTTTAAAAAAAAAAAATATTTTGATCACTTTTATTGCTGTCACAAGGAATGTAAACATCCCTTGTGACAGTAATAGGCGATGACAGGTACTCTTTATGGAGGGATTGGAGGTCTAAAAGACCCCAAATCCCTTTTTTGCACTTCAAAGTATTTGGATCGCCAAAAACGGCGATTCTGAATACTGTATTTTTTTTTAAACCGGCGCCATTGGCACCCGAGTAAACCGGAAGTGACGTCGTGACGTCGCTTCCATGTTTACATAAAGGAGACTGGAACGAAGCCATTTCCGGCTTCGTGACAGTCTGTCTCTAGGCGCCGGAAGTGGCGGATCGAGGATCGGGTCTCCCGATGGGACGGAAGGGCCGGTAAGAGCGGCGGAAGGCCGCCCGGGGGGGGGGGATGTCCCCTCCCGCTCCTCCAGTATAACAGGAGGGTTGCACCGATACCACTTTTTTAAGACCGAGTAACAAGTACCGATACTTTTTTTTCAATTACTCGCCGATACCGATATTTTTTTTTAATGTCATGTGACAAACACGAGAGTTCATTTGCCATTCACTCTCGTGTTTGGCAGATGAACTCAGAAATTAAATTGAAGAGCCGCCGTTAGACGCCACACTCAGATACTTGACTTTACATTCCACATATAGGAATAAAAGTAGAGACAAAGCCTCCGATAGTGTAAAATCACTTAGGTTTAGGACTTTTTTTCAGGTGGAACTTGGTGGAACTCAGTTCCACCACCTCTGGCTCCTACCCTTTGGTGCCTGCTCACCACAATCACTTGTAAACACAGAAGTCCGGTTTCTGTGTTTACAAGTGACAGCTCTGCACTCTGTGTGCAACCCAATTCTGTGTGGAATTGCAAGATATTGCCACATTCTTTTTCATGGACATTTATTTATGATTATATTTAGTTGGACACATTTATAGATGGTAACTGTTTTTCTTTGAGCGCCACTGTGATAAAGTTACCGTATATATGTGCATTCTTATTTAATGATTTTTTTTTTCACTTGTTGGTTTATAAGTTGTGGTTTTGTCAAACTTTTCCAGTGGTCTCTGAAATTCGGAATTATTGACCTGAAAGCCCCATTGAAGTCAATGGGAATCTAAAACAGGCTCCAAAAAGTGTATTTTACAGCAAGTAGTAATGTAGAATTTTGCAGAATGGTTGGATAAATGCATCATATGGTGTTTTCTGAATTCCTCTGGATCATCTGTGGATAGAGGATTTATGTATATGGAGGTTTTTGGTTTACTTATTTTTTTTGGTTGAACTAGATAGTCAGGTTGTCTACAAATGACACAAGACTAACTATGTAACTACAGTATATTTGGGAGGCTCCTGGTTTCCCTGTATAATGACAGGGACAAAAAAATAGGACAAATCTTTAAAAATCGGAAAAACCAGCAGCTCACAGCAGTCCCGGAAACGCCCTAAGAAGATATAGAGGGGGTGGAACTTGGTGGGACTGGCAGTCAAGATGAGGAAGGGTGAAACTGGCAGTTAAGCTAAGTAAGGGTAGAACATGGTTGAACTCACAGTCAAGTTTAGCAAGGGTGAGACCTAGTGGGACTGGCAATCAAGCTAGGTAAGGGTAGAACCTGGTTGAACTCAAAGTCGATTTAAAGAAGGGTGGGACCTAGTGGGGCTGGCAGTCAAGCTAAGTAAGGGTGGGACTGGCAGTCAAGCTGAGGAAGGGTGAAGCCTGGTTGGATTGGTAGTCAAGCTGAGGAAGGGTAGGACCTGGTGTGACTGGTAGTCAAGCTGAGGAACGGTGGAACCTGGTGGGACAGGCAGTCAAGCTAAGGAAGAGAGGTGCCTGGTTGAACTGGCAGTAAAGCGAAGTAAAGATGAGACCTGGTAGGACTGGTAATCAAGCTGAGGAAGTGTGGAACCTGGTTGAACTTGCAATCAAGTTAAGGATGGGTGAGACCTAGTGGGACTGGCAATCAAGCTAGGTAAGGGTAGAACCTGGTTTAACTCAAAATCAATTTAAGGAAGGGTGGGACCTAGTGGGGCTGGCAGTCAAGCTAAGTAAGGGTGGGACTGGCAGTCAAGCTGAGGAAGGGTGAAGCTTGGTTTGATTGGTAGTCAAGCTAAGGAAGGGTGAAGCCTGATTGGATTGGTAGTCAAGCTGAGGAAGGGTAGGACCTGGTGTGACTGGTAGTCAAGCTGAGGAACGGTGGAACCTGGTGGGACAGGCAGTCAAGCTAAGGAAGGGAGGTGCCTGGTTTGACTGGCAGTAAAGAGGAGACCTGGTGGGACTGGTAGTCAAGCTGAGGAAGGGTGGAACCTGGAACCTGGTTGAACTTGCAATCAAGTTAAGGAAGGGTAAGACCTAGTGGGATTGGCAGTCAAGATGAGGAAGGGTGAAGCCTGGTGGGACTGGCAGTCAAGCTGAGGAAGGGTGGGATCTGCTGGGACTGACAATCAAGCTGGGGAGGGGTGGAACATGGTGACATTGCAAGTCAAGTTAAGGAAGGGTAGAACCTGGTGGGAATAGCAACTAAACTAAGAAAGGGTGTAATCTGGTGAGATTTGCAGTAAAGATAGGGAAGGTAGGAACCTGGTGGGATTGGCAAATAAACTAAGAAAGGGTAGGACCTGGTGGGACTGGCAGTCAAGCTAAGGGTGCACAAAAACGAGCAGAAGCAGACATAAGTCAAGAGCAATCTGAGCGCATCGGGAAATAAAATCACCAAAATAACATTGAAATCCCCCTAACATCAAAGAATTAGGGGAAAGAATACAAGTTTTGGAAAGGACAAACCCCACCCAGACGGCAGCTGGAGAGGAGAGGACAGTGTGCAGCCGCGCCGCCCGGGTGGAGAAGATTGTGACAGAGAGGAGGAGAAGAACAAATGACAGGCACTGCACGGCACAGACCGCCCCCCAACGACGTCACTGAGTGGGTCTCTCTCCGAACAGAGACAGCCGCTCCGATCTCCTCTGACAGAAGGATGGAGGGGGGACGGACTTGGGCAGAAAACACAGCGGCGGCGGTGACCAGCGGAGAGAGCGGCCTCTGGACACCTACAAGGAGAGGAAGAGGAGGAGGGAGGGGAGCACTCTGGCGCTTGAGCACCCCCACCTCTGTAGCGCCCGGGTGAACTGCACCCCGTGCACCCGCCTAGGATCGGCCCTGATTCCAGACTTGTACTTGGACCAACAGACTTGGGTGGGAATTAGCTCAAATGTAGCACTTTACAGATTCAGTCCACCTGCGCTTTAGGGCTTTCCTGACCACTTTTATTAAAAGAAAACTTCCCAATGCGGGGATTATTGATCATCTCTTTGCCAAAATCAATACTTTAGTAAGCCTGCTGACTTTTCTTGCAGCCCGGCTGCGTTAGCCCTAAGGCTTGGAGCCTTTGTTTGTTTTTTTCTAATGACTCTTCTCTCAAATTCTCTGTGTAAACGCATACACAGCCTGGCTGCCATGGAGACCTCCATTGTCTTCCCAGACAGAAACCTACAGTCAACTTCCATAGCACAGTACAATCAGTAGGTGCTGGTTCCCACCAATAAAGGGACCTAGGCTTGGAGGCTTCATCCCACTCAAAATACAAACAAGTGGCCACAGCCCCCACCTAAAACTGGTCTATTGCATGCAGCAAAGAGGACTGGAAGGGCGAAACATGTCAAACAAATACCAGGAGATTTTCGAGCTCAAACTTACCAACCAGCCAGCGACCAACCAAATTGACCGGTCTAACCTGTCTAATTATACAAGTCCCCCCCACCTAATCTCCTCTTGCTGCCCCTCCCCCCACCTCACATGATACCACAGTGCCCAGGGCAGCCGCCCCTCCTGCTCACCCCTTGTCCAGGCCCTGGTGGTGGCACCAGTGTCTTTCTTGACCCTGTGACCCAGTTCCACCTCTTGTTAGTGAATCCATGCATGCCCAACCTTGCTCTAACCGCCTTTTTTATACCCCGATATGGCGCTAACCTGTCACAGGGGTCAATAAAATGCTGTTGCAGACATTGCAAAGTGCGGAAATTTTCCATCTGGGGGCCCAAATGTAGTCCTATGAATGAAAGACATTGGATACAAACCTCACGGGATATTGTCACCCCAGTGATGAAGTTGGCATTGGGGAAGGGTTCCTCACACTGGATGTCACCTTGTGGTGGAATGAGAAGAGGGGTTCTGGATGGCCCCGTCCAATGGAGTGACGTTAAGAATGGAGGGGTCACGTATTAATCTACTTATAGAGAAGAGATTGTGTAGGCAGGGTGGGAGATGGAAGAATAGGCAACCCCGACACCTTCTACAAAGCTTGTAGGTCAGTCATCATCATAGCAAATGCTCCTCTGACCCACCAGAACCTCGGAGATCTACAAGAGGACAAGCTACCCCCTCCATGATGGGGAATGAAGTGTATAGCCAGAAAGTGTGGAGGAATCAAAGTGATACAAAGTAACAGAAGAGAGAAATAAATCAATGTCAGGATAAGGTATCCAGCAGGACCCCAGAAGAAGAATTCACCCCCTTCCCCACTCACCTGTGTCCCCTCCTGTGTCCGGGAACCGTAACAGAAGGAAATCTGATGGATTCCGGGAGGAGATCACTGAACAGCTTTCCTTTTCACATGAACTGAAACTGAAAGAAAAGAAACACTCCCACTACTAAGAATATACAATATGCATACTACAGGGAGGGACAGTGCCAGGCACTCCGTATACTGTGTGTATATAGACTGGCAGTGCCAGGGACGCTGTATACTGTGTGTATATAGACTGGCAGTGCCAGGGACTCCTTATACTGTGTGTATATAGACTGGCAGTGCCAGGGACTCTGTATACTGTGTGTATATAGACTGGCAGTGCCAGGGACTCCTTATACTGTGTGTATATAGACTGGCAGTGCCAGGGACTCTGTATACTGTGTGTATATAGACTGGCAGTGCTAGGGACTCCTTATACTGTGTGTATATAGACTGGCAGGGCCAGGGACGCTGTATACTGTGTGTATATAGACTGGCAGTGCCAGGGACGCTGTATACTGTGTGTATATAGACTGGCAGTGCCAGGCACTCCGTATACTGTGTGTATATAGACTGGCAGTGCCAGGGGCTCTGTATACTGCGTGTATATAGACTGGCAGTGCCAGGGGCTCTGTATACTGTGTGTATATAGACTGGCAGTGCCAGGCACTCCGTATACTGTGTGTATATAGACTGGCAGTGCCAGGGACTCTGTATACTGTGTGTATATAGACTGGCAGTGCCAGGAACTATGTATACTGTGTGTATATAGACTGGCAGTGCCAGGGACGCTGTATACTGTGTGTATATAGACTGACAGTGCCAGGCACTCCGTATACTGTGTGTATATAGACTGGCAGTGCCAGGGGCTCTGTATAGTGTGTGTATATAGACTGGCGGTGCCAGGGGCTCCATATACTGTGTGTATATAGACTAGGGACTCTGTATACTGTGTGTATATTTATATGAAAGTGCTGTGAATGTAGAAGAAGTTATTTAAATTTGGTCCCATCAAAATATTGTAATGGAAAAAGTATTACCCATTCCACCTTACCTGAATGCAATATATTCTAGAATATCCAGGTAAAATATTTATATATATTCAGGGTTGTGGCCATGACCCCAGTTGGGGATAATCAAGAATTATACAACATAAATGAATAACTAGTATCATTGTTATTTATTTTTATAGACCTCCTGGTATCCAGAGGGGTCAACTACTATACTTTGCCATTCTTGATGCCTTTGGGATAAATAAGACGTCTCTTTATAGAAGGTACAAAAATATCAATATCCATGTTTTGAATGTATCCTATCACTTGGCCACTATATGTGAGCCAAGAGGAATATATCAATATTAGTGATGAGCCGAACACCCCCGGGTTCGGTTCGCACCAGAACCCGCGAACGGACCGGAAGTTCGAACGAACATTAGAACCCTATTAAATACAATGGATGCGAACGTTCGAATTCTAAAGTGCTAATTATAACAACTATTATGCATGTTATTGTCCTAAAAAGGGTTTGGGAACCCGGGTTCTGCACCAGGGGACATGTATCAATGCAAAAAGAAGTTTTAAAAACGGTCGTTTTTCGGGAGCAGTCATTTTAATGATGCATAAAGTGAAAAAAAAAAAGTCAAATATTCCTTTAAATATCGTACCTGGGGGGTGTCTAAAGTATGCCTGTGAAGTGCCACGTGTTTCCCGTGTTTAGAACTGTCCCTGCACAAAATGACACTTCTAAAGGAAAAAAAAGCCATTTAAAACTGCTTGCGGCTTTAATGTAATGTCTGGTCCCGGTAATATGGATGAAATTCTTTAAGAAAAATGGCATAGCTACCCCATGACCCCCCCCCCCCTACCCCAGCCCATTACCAGCCCCTTTGGGTCTTGTATGGATATTAAGGGGAACCCCGCACATAAAATAAAAAAGGCCCTATATACTCTGAACAGCCGTATACAGGCGGTGCATACAAGACAGGGACTGTAGGTTTGTTCTTATGTAGAATCTGTTTGTAATTTTGAACAGGTACATTGTTGAAGTGTAGCTCCAGCCCAAAAATCTATTTTTAAACTTTTTGGAAAACATAGGTAAGGGTTATCACCCCTGTAACATTTGTTTTGCTGTCTGTGCCCCTGTTCAGAACATTTCACCTCACTTTCCGTCCCAATGACAACTGTTTTTGAAATGTGGTGTTTTTCTTGAAACAAGGATTGCTGATAAAGCATCAGTACAGAGGAGACACCTTTCTCCCATATTTATTCTTACAGGAGAGAATTTTCCTTCCTAGTGGTAGATTTCCTCTCACTTCCTGTTGTCTTCTTGCGTTTGCAAGTAGGAGTCGTTTGTAAGTTGGATGTTTGAAAGTAGGGACCTGCCGTATATACTCTGCAGAAATAGGCCCCTTAGTTGTTGGTGTTGGCACAACACTGTAAGCACTCACAGTTACTCTTGGTTGGTGCTGGAACGCCCTGCTGTCAACTATTATATCAGGAATTTTAATTACATATAATTGTTGAACAGTGGTAGTAAAAATTGGGCCTTTGATGGTGGTGCTGGTGCCACAACACTGTAAGCCCTGACAGTTACTCTTGGTGGGTGCAGCAATGGGCCCTGCTGTGAATTATTAGATCAAGAATTGTAATTACATGCCCCTGTTGAACAGGGGCTGAAAAATTGGGCCTTAGGCACTGGTGGCACAACACTGCAACCCCTCACAGATACTGTACTTGGAGCACAGCAATGAGCCCTGTTGCAAAGTATTGCTTCAAAAATTGTAATGACACGCCCCTGTTAAACAGGGGCTGAAAAATTGGGCCTTAGGCACTGGTGGCACAACACTGCAACTCCTCACAGATACTGTACTTGGAGCACAGCAATGAGCCCTGTTGCAAAGTATTGCTTCAAAAATTGTAATTACACGCCCCTGTTAAACAGGGGCTGAAAAATTGGGCGTTAGGCACTGGTGGCGGCACCCATAAACAAAAATGATCTTCCAAGCTATCATCATCAATCGTATCATTGAGGACTCGGAGGAGGAGGATAGCCAGTCAACATAACAGCACAGGCACTCAGCATCAGCATCAGTCTTGAAGGGATGTGACATTTTAAAATCAATTAGTCTGTTATATCAGCATCAGGTGTGTGGTAGCTGGTGGTGATCCAAGACTGGTTCATCTTGATGAAAGTCAGTCGATCAACCGAGTCGGTGGACAGGCGCACCCTGTGATCCGTGACAAATCCTCCAGCAGCACTGAATGTGCGTTCCGAAAGAACGCTGGATGCAGGACAGGCCAGTAGCTCAATTGCATACTGTGCAAGCTCTGGCCAGTGATCCATCCTCAAGACCCAGTAAGCCAGAGGATTTTCGGTGGGGAAGGTGTCCAAGTCTGACCTTGCCCCTAGATATTCCTGCACCATGTTTATCAGACGCTGGCGATGGTTGCTGGAACCAATCATACTTTGGGGCTGCGGACTAAAGAATTGTCTGAACGCATCGGTCAGACGGCCACCTTCCCCACCGCTCCTTCTTTGACTGGCCGAAGCCTCAGCAACTCGTTGTCCAGGACCAGGAGTTTGCAACCTCCCAGTCTCTGGGAACGCGTTGCACAGACCTTTCTGCAAGGCCTCCCGGAGTTGTCTCATCCTCTGCTCCCTCTGCGACGGTAACATAAGGTCCGCAACCTTACCCTTGTACCGTGGATCAAGGAGAGTGGCCAGCCAGTAATGGTCCCTCTCCTTGATCCGAAGAATACGAGGATCCTTCCGCAGACTTTGCAGGATCAGGGAGGCCATGCAGCGTAGGTTTGCTGAGGCATTCGCTCCGGAGTCCTCTGGGTCACTAAGGACGACATGATCCGCAGCCACCTCCTCCCAGCCACGTACAAGTCCACTGGTTTCTTGGGACTGTAAATCATCCCTAAAAGACTGCTGCTGATGATGCTGAGTGCCAGCCTCCACCTCCATGCTGACACAATCCTCCTCCTCCTCCTCCTCCTCCTCCTCTTCCTGTGCGATGGGTGGGACAGAAGGAACACTGTCTGGGTAAAGGGGGCCTTGAGAGGCAAGGAAGTCCTCCTCTTCCTGCCTCTGTTCTGCCTCAAGTGCCCTGTCCATTATTCCACGCAGCGTGTGCTCCAACAGGTGGACAAGAGGTACAGTGTCACTGATGCATGCACTGTCACTGCTCACCATCCTCGTGGCCTCCTCAAATGGTGCCAGGACAGTGCATGCATCCCTGATCATGCCCCACTGGCGTGGAGAAAAAAAACCAAGCTCCCCTGACCCTGTCCTGGTGCCGTAGTCGCACAGGTACTCATTGATGGCCCTCTGCTGCGTGTGCAGCCGCTGCAGCATGGCCAACGTTGAGTTCCACCTGGTGGGCATGTCACATATAAGGCGGTTCTTGGGCAGGTTCAACTCCTTTTGCAGCTCAGCCAGGCGAGCACTGGCATTATAAGATCTGCGGAAATGCACACAGACTTTCCTGGCCTGCCTCAGGACATCCTGTAAGCCCGGGTACCTGCCCAAGAACCGCTGCACCACCAGGTTAAGGACGTGAGCCACACAGGGCACATGGGTCAGTTGTCCCTGTCGGAGGGCGGAGAGGAGGTTGGTGCCATTGTCGCAAACCACCATTCCTGGCTTAAGCTGGCGTGGCGTCAACCACCTCTCGGCCTGGCCCTGCAGAGCAGACAGGACCTCTGCCCCAGTGTGGCTTCTGTCCCCCAAACACACCAGCGCAAGCACGGCATGGCATCTTTTTGCCTGCGTACTTGCGTAGCCCCGTGAACGGCTACGGAGCACCGCTGGTTCATAGGACAAACCACAGGAAGAGGCCATGGAGGAAGAAGAAGAGGAGGGGGTGGAGGAGAGAGGTGTGTCACAACCAGTAGTAGCATTTTGGAGGCGTGGCGGTGGGACAACCTCCAACACTACTGCACCTTGTCCTGAATCCTTCCCAGCTGCCAAAAGAGTGACCCAATGGGCCGTGAAAGAAAGGTAACGTCCCTGTCCATGCCTGCTGGACCATGAGTCAGCGGTAATATGCACCTTACCGCTGACCGCCCTGTCCAGCGAGGCCAAGACATTGCCTTCCACATGCCGGTAGAGAGCCGGAATAGCCTTCCGTGAGAAAAAGTGGCGTTTGGGAACCTGCCACTGAGGAACCGCACATTGCACAAACTCACGGAAGGGGGCCGAGTCTACCAACTGAAAAGGCAGCAGTTGAAGCGCTAGCAATTTAGCCAAGCTAGCATTCAACCGCTGGGCATGTGGATGGCTGGGAGTGAACTTCTTTCGACGGTCCAGCAGCTGGGGCAGGGAAATTTGCCTGCTAGAATCGGACGTCGGTGTACTGCTAGCAGAGTGGGCGCAAGTACTTGGCTGTGACACACCTAATTCTACACCTTCATTCCTCTCAGTGCATGTTTCAGAGAGGACTGAAGTTATAGTGGGGTTGGAGATCCCAGCTGATGCGGTGCAAGGAGAGGTCCGCTTTGTTCTTTGGTGTGGGTCTTTGAGGTAGGCTTGCCAACGAGCTGCATGGCAGGTCAACATATGTCTGGTCAGGCATGTGGTACCCAAGCGGCTGATGTTTTGGCCACGCGATATACGCTTGAGACATATGTTGCAAACAGCAGCTGTGCGATCTGATGCACTAGCCTCAAAAAAGGCCCACACCAAAGAACTTTTTGAATGACGGGCAGAGGCAGCGCCCTGCACAGGCGGAGCTCTGCGGTGTGATTCCGTCGGTGTACTGCCCTTACGCTGGCCACCAAAGGGCATCCTGCCTCGTTGGAGATGTGCCTCCTCCTCATCCTCCTCCTCCTCCTCTCTCCTATTAGGCACCCACGTGGAGTCATTGACCTCATCATCCCCTCCCTCCTCATCACTGGAGCCAATCTGGCAGTATGCTGCAGCTGCTGGAACATGACTGCCAGATTGGTGTCCTTCTTGAGCATCCCCTCTGTCTGCTCTCACGCTACTGCCTTCCTCTAGCTGGGTTTCATCATCAGACCCTTCGAAACGCTGGGCATCCTCCTGGAGCATGTACCCAACACTGTGCTGAAACAGTTCGGGGGACTCCTCAGGAGGAGGACATGGTGGGTCTAGGGAAGGAGTGACTGATGATTTGTCTGACATTGATACCAGGGAAGACGACGCTTTGGCAGCTGCTTTTCCAGTACCCTGAGCCTGGGTGAGAGAGGATGAGGAGGAGGAGGAGGGCTTGGTCATCCACTCTACCAAGTCTTCGGCATGATGTGGCTCAACATGTCCAGCTGCCGAAAAGAAGGACAAGCGTGTCCCATGGCCATGTGCTGATGACAATGCACCGCGTCCACGACCAGCACTGTTGCCCCCAGACACAGAGCCTGCTTGCCCTCTTTTATTGCCTCCTGACTGTCTGCCTCTCCTTGTTTGCCTTCCAGACATTCTAATAGATGGCCTGCAGGGAGATGGGAAAAAAGCAATAAGGGCTACCTTCAGGTGTCCTTCTCTGTCCCTGGAAACAAGGACTTGCAGAGTGAAAGAAAAAAAACACTCTCCCTACCTACAGTTTTCTGTCCCTAGAAAAAATGTTTTTTTTAATCACAATATAGCACAAGGAAAATTAACTCACTGTCCTTACAGGTCCCTGGAAACAAGGACTTGCAGAGTGAAAGAAAAAAAACACTCTCCCTACCTACAGTTTTCTGTCCCTAGAAAAAAATGTTTTTTTTAATCACAATATAGCAAAAGGACAATTCACTCACTGTCCTTCCAGGTCCCTGGAAACAAGGACTTGCAGAGTGAAAGAAACTGACACTGTCCCTACCTAGAGTTTTCTGTCCCTGGAATAAATGTTTTTTTCAGCACAATATAGCACAAGGACAATTAACTCACTGTCCTTACAGGTCCCTGGAAACAAGGACTTGCAGAGTGAAAGAAAAAAAATACTCTCCCTACCTACAGTTTTCTGTCCCTAGAAAAAAATGTTTTTTTTAATCACAATATAGCAAAAGGACAATTCACTCACTGTCCTTCCAGGTCCCTGGAAACAAGGACTTGCAGAGTGAAAGAAACTGACACTGTCCCTACCTAGAGTTTTCTGTCCCTGGAATAAATGTTTTTTTCAGCACAATATAGCACAAGGACAATTAACTCACTGTCCTTACAGGTCCCTGGAAACAAGGACTTGCAGAGTGAAAGAAAAAAAATACTCTCCCTACCTACAGTTTTCTGTCCCTAGAAAAAAATGTTTTTTTTAATCACAATATAGCAAAAGGACAATTCACTCACTGTCCTTCCAGGTCCCTGGAAACAAGGACTTGCAGAGTGAAAGAAACTGACACTGTCCCTACCTAGAGTTTTCTGTCCCTGGAATAAATGTTTTTTTCAGCACAATATAGCACAAGGACAATTAACTCACTGTCCTTACAGGTCCCTGGAAACAAGGACTTGCAGAGTGAAAGAAAAAAAATACTCTCCCTACCTACAGTTTTCTGTCCCTAGAAAAAAATGTTTTTTTTAATCACAATATAGCAAAAGGACAATTCACTCACTGTCCTTCCAGGTCCCTGGAAACAAGGACTTGCAGAGTGAAAGAAACTGACACTGTCCCTACCTAGAGTTTTCTGTCCCTAGAATAAATGTTTTTTTTAATCACAATATAGCAAAAGGACAATTCACTCACTGTCCTTCCAGGTCCCTGGAAACAAGGACTTGCAGAGTGAAAGAAACTGACACTGTCCCTACCTAGAGTTTTCTGTCCCTAGAATAAATGTTTTTTTTAATCACAATATAGCAAAAGGACAATTCACTCACTGTCCTTCCAGGTCCCTGGAAACAAGGACTTGCAGAGTGAAAGAAACTGACACTGTCCCTACCTAGAGTTTTCTGTCCCTAGAATAAATGTTTTTTTTAATCACAATATAGCAAAAGGACAATTCACTCACTGTCCTTCCAGGTCCCTGGAAACAAGGACTTGCAGAGTGAAAGAAACTGACACTGTCCCTACCTAGAGTTTTCTGTCCCTAGAATAAATGTTTTTTTTAATCACAATATAGCAAAAGGACAATTCACTCACTGTCCTTCCAGGTCCCTGGAAACAAGGACTTGCAGAGTGAAAGAAACTGACACTGTCCCTACCTAGAGTTTTCTGTCCCTAGAATAAATGTTTTTTTTAATCACAATATAGCAAAAGGACAATTCACTCACTGTCCTTCCAGGTCCCTGGAAACAAGGACTTGCAGAGTGAAAGAAACTGACACTGTCCCTACCTAGAGTTTTCTGTCCCTAGAATAAATGTTTTTTTTAATCACAATATAGCACAAGGAAAATTAACTCACTGTCCTTACAGGTCCCTGGAAACAAGGACTTGCAGAGTGAAAGAAAAAAAACACTCTCCCTACCTACAGTTTTCTGTCCCTAGAAAAAAATGTTTTTTTTAATCACAATATAGCAAAAGGACAATTCACTCACTGTCCTTCCAGGTCCCTGGAAACAAGGACTTGCAGAGTGAAAGAAACTGACACTGTCCCTACCTAGAGTTTTCTGTCCCTAGAATAAATGTTTTTTTAATCACAATATAGCAAAAGGACAATTCACTCACTGTCCTTCCAGGTCCCTGGAAACAAGGACTTGCAGAGTGAAAGAAACTGACACTGTCCCTACCTAGAGTTTTCTGTCCCTAGAATAAATGTTTTTTTTAATCACAATATAGCAAAAGGACAATTCACTCACTGTCCTTCCAGGTCCCTGGAAACAAGGACTTGCAGAGTGAAAGAAACTGACACTGTCCCTACCTAGAGTTTTCTGTCCCTAGAATAAATGTTTTTTTTAATCACAATATAGCAAAAGGACAATTCACTCACTGTCCTTCCAGGTCCCTGGAAACAAGGACTTGCAGAGTGAAAGAAACTGACACTGTCCCTACCTAGAGTTTTCTGTCCCTAGAATAAATGTTTTTTTTTAAGCACACTATAGCAGAAGCACAAAACACACTGACACTCTCCCTACCTATCCTTCTCTTTCCCTAAACTAAAGGAATCCAGGTTAAGCAAGAAAGAAATAACAGTCACTGTCCCTGCCTATGCTGCTCTATCCCTGCTCCGGAACACACTACACTAGGCCGCCGTGCTGGCGGCCTTTTATAGTGTGGGGCGTGTACTAAACACCCTCAGCAATAATTGGCCACAGGCATCCTGCCTGTGGCCAATCATTGCTCTCCTCGCTGCCGGCGCTGTGATTGGCCAAGCATGCGGGGTCACAGTGCATGCTTGGCCAATCACAGCGCCTGGATGACACTGCGATGGCGTAGTGCATTGTGGGCCGTTCGCGTCACTCGAATTTGGCGCGAACGGCCCAAATCGTTCGATCTTCGTCGAACGATCGAACAGCCAATGTTCGAGTCGAACGTATGTTCGACTCGAACACGAAGCTCATCCCTAATCAATATACTGATATGAGAAAAACGATTTTATCTAGAACCTACCATCGTAAACTGTGTGTCTCTTTGAGAGTTCCTGTGTCCTCCGGGGCGGGCCACCCTCTTGATCCGGTTCTCGGTCATGCATATGGCGCAGCACCCACGGTGAGGCCTCAGGGTGGGTTGGGCTTGGTTCACGGGATGGATGCATATCTTTTTCATATATTAACCACTTCAATACAGGGCTTTTTGTACCTATTCAATACCGGGCCTATTTTGGCACTTCTCTCCTACATGTACAAATCATCATTCTTTTGCTAGAAAATTACTCAGAACCCCCAAACATTATATATGTTTTTTTAGCAGACACCCTAGGGAATAAAATGACGGTCATTGCAACATTTTTTCTTGCACAATATTTGCGCAATAATTTTTCAAACGCCTTTTTAAAAAAAACAAATGGTTTCATGAATTAAAAAATAACAAAACAGTAAAGTTAGCCCAATTTTTAGGGAACATATGAAAGATAATGTTACGCCGAGTAAATAGATACCTAACATGTCACGCTTTAAAATTGCGCACACTCATGGAATGGCGCCAAACTTCGGTACTTAAAAATCTCCATAGGCGACGCTTGAATTTTTTTTACAGGTTACCAGGTTAGAATTACAGAGGAGGTCTAGTGCTAGAATTGTTGCACGCGCTCTAACGCACGCGGCGATACCTCACATGCGTGGTTTGAACGGCGTTTACATATGTGGGCGACTTACGTGTGCATTCGCTTCTGATTGCGAGCTACCGGGGACAGGGGCGTTTTAATTTTTTTTTAATTATTATTTATTTATTTATTTTACTTATTTATTTATTTTTTTACAATGATTTTACTTTTTTTTTTTTTTTTGATCTTTTACTTTTTTTTTTTTTTTGATCACTTTTATTCCTATTACAAGGAATGTAAACATCCCTTGTAATAGGAATGTGTGTGACAGGTTCTCTTTATTGAGAGATGCGGGGTCAATAAGACCCCACATCTCTCCTCCAGGCTGGAAAGCATGAGATCAGTGAAATTTTTTTCACTGATTTCATACTTACAGCCGCAATGGCGGCTTTGTTTACATTTGAGGACCCGGGCGTGACGTCATCACATCGCGCCCGGGCCTCCGACGATCATAGAGATGACTGGTGACCATCTGGTCACCAGTCATCTCTATGCTCATCACGTGACTCCACCAACAGCGCCGGAAGATTCGCTCCGGGTCCCCGATCGCACGGGGGAGCCCGGAGAAGCACCGGATGGCGGCGGGAGGGGGGGGTGTCCCCTCCCGCCGCCTATAAGAACGATCAAGCGGCGGAACCGCCGCTATGATCATTCTTATGG
Source organism: Rana muscosa (assembly GCA_029206835.1). Classification (NCBI taxonomy): domain Eukaryota; kingdom Metazoa; phylum Chordata; class Amphibia; order Anura; family Ranidae; genus Rana; species Rana muscosa. The sequence goes on along the minus strand of JARGYO010005626.1, from coordinate 215,401,638 downwards.
TGCACAGAATCGCCGGCACTTTAAAAGGATATCTGAATGATGCCTCTAGCTGCAGGCATCATTCAGATATCCCCCTACAAAGCCGAGGACGTCATATGACGTCCACCCAGGATGGGAGATCCCATCTGTGGACGTCATTTGTCTATGGCTGGGTAGGGAAGTGGTTAAATTGTAACCTTATAGATCCACAATGTACAATAATACTAGTAATGTTCTTTCTATTTATAGTTATGTGACAAAATCCATGTATATCTCCTAACAAAAATATATACCTGTATATAGCTCCTGAGGAAGCCGATATTACGGAATAAACCGCGAAACACGTAGAGCCTCTATACTATGCACTATTGATGATTGGATATTTCATTGGTAACAATTAAATGTCAATAACGAGTTATTTCATGATTGTCACAAGTAACAATTTTTTATTCTATAAATATGTATATCAATTTTTCTATATTTTGTAATAAAATCTTTTTATACTATACCCTTGACTGATTATCAGTTCCACATACGGTGCCATCAAAGTCCACTTTAGCCTCTATTTCCATTACAATATGTGTGTGTGTATATAGACTGGCAGTGCCAGGGACTCTGTATACTGTGTGTATATAGACTGGCAGTGCCAGGGACTCTGTATACTGTGTGTATATAGACTGGCAGTGCCAGGGACTCCGTATACTGTGTGTATATAGACTGGCAGTGCCAGGGACTCTGTATACTGTGTGTGTGTATAGACTTCTTCAGAAAATACTGGTTGCCTGGCTGTCATGCTGATCCAATGGCTTCAATAAATGAAGTCACTGACCAGAAGCAAGTACACAAATCAGGATGCATGCTTGTTCTGGGTCAGTGACAGGCAGCCAGGCGATTGGTATTCTCAGGAGGCCAGGCAAGGCTTTAGCTTCTTTTTCTCCCAGTACTCTGACATCACCGGCCATGGCTGGGATCAGCAATTCTCTAACAGCAAATCATTTATAATGTGGAATGACGCCTAGGCACACAGGAATGATCACACCCCTTTATTTATGCTCCGCCCCTTGTGTGTCATGTGATTATTTTTTGTACAAACAGTGCTAGAAAGTGCAATAGGGGGGCAGCTTTATATACAGAGCTCATTTATGGCTGCACAGATCACCAGACAGCAAAGACGAGAAATCTTTCCTGAACTGTAGAGAGCCTTCCGACTTCTCTCACCCCCCCCCCCACATTCAACCTACACTTCCTCCACCCCCTTCCCTCAACACCAACTCCACCTCTCTCCCCCCACATCCCCTGCACCACTTACCCCTACAATAAGGTGACCAGATTTTTAAAATGAAATCCAGGGACATTTTTTTTTTTTTTACTAGTAATGGCGGCAATCAGTGACTCTCTGCCTGTTGCCGCCACTGCCCACCTCACAGCCTGTTAAAGGGGTTGTAAACCCTTGTTTTTTAAACTTAATGCATCCTATAACGTGGGCACTGGGGGGCGGGGCCGAGTCATATATTCGGCGGCTATGGACGCCTAATGAATGACTCGGGAGCACACTCGCAAGGTAAACCCCCTGGGAGAGCGTTTCTCCTAGGGGGGGTTATCTAATGCAGGGAGGAGCCGCTGAGGGATCCCAGAAGTCGGTGTTCGGGGCCACTCTGCAAAACGATCTGCACAGTGGAGGTAAGTATGATATGTTTGTTATTTTAAAAAAAAAAAACGATCCTTTACAATCACTTTAATTCTTACTCTCCGGGCCCCGGCTACTACTGGGTGGGGAGCGGAGGAAGATCACTCCACCAGGGAAGGCAAGAAGATAAGCAGGCAGGCGGCTGGCTGGGACTTGAGCCAAGGCAGAGGAACATGCGAGCGGAGCTGAATGGGCACCCGAAACTGAAGAAATCTTCCCTCTGCTCCGACCAGCACATCATCATCAGGAAGGGGCACAGATAATGGAAAAAATACACCCCCTAAGCTAGTAGGAGCGGCGGAGCGGGGGTGTGTAAGTCAGATTTTTTTTTTTATTCTGCACTGTCTTTGAAATTGCCCCAGCCCCTGTTCAAATCCAATCCGGGGACAAAACCGGGGACAGACTTGGTCCGGGGACAGTGTCCTCAATCCGGGGACTGTCCCCTGAAACCGGGGATGTCTGGTCACCCTACCCTACAACCCTTACACCCCTTCCCTTCTATATACCTTACACCCCTTCCCTTACATCCCTCGTTCCCCTCCCTCCTACATATCCTGCACTCTTTCCCCCCTACATCCTGTAGTGAAGTCAGATATATAGTCCACCGATGACCCAATACTTAGGTTATTAAGATGATGTATATAAGTTGTGTTCCGCAGCAAACGCCCAAGTTCTCCAGAGGATGCGCTCCAATAGACTTTCCAATACAGAACAAAGTCCAATACTGATGACAACGACCCCAACAGAGTATATTCTAGACCTGTGCTTTCATATTCCTACAGAATATATCCTGTGCCTTCATCCTTCATGATCATGCAGGAATACCAATGACTAGCCTGAATATTAGCTTTATATATCTTATCTATTGAATGACTGAGCAATTTGATTGGCTGTCTTTGATCCACACTCTGTGTTTCAGGATGACAAAGAATGACCCCCAACCTAGCCGGAGACGACCACAGCCATTATTTGCATTCTTGCATAATAACATCAACAAGCTGTCTTTTGACACATGCAATTAGATTACGGAGACGGAAGGTGACCTGAATACCGCCCTGATATGTAAAGATAGACTCGTCCTGGAAACAAGTCCCCTTGATAAGATTAACACATCAAAGCTGTCTTCTAGCCTCCCTCACATGTGCAATCCAGTTGACTGACAACTGCTGGCCTGGTCAATATTGTATTCACATATAAACACACATATATATATATACATACACATATATGTCCATACACATACACATATCTAATAAATCAGCCAACATATTACAACACATCCCTTGCACCTCCCTTCCCCCTTCATCTCCTGCACCTCCTTTCCCCCAACAACCCCTGCACCACCCTTCCCCCTACATCACCTGAACCCCCCCTCAATATCCCCTGCACCCCCTTCCCCCTACATTTCCTTCACCTCCCTTCCCCCAACAACCCCTGCACCACCCTTCCCCCTACATCACCTGAACCCCCCTCAATATCCCCTGCACCCCCTTCCCCCTACATTTCCTTCACCTCCCTTCCCCCAACAACCCCTGCACCACCCTTCCCCCTACATCACCTGAACCCCCCCCCTCAATATCCCCTGCACTCCCTTCCCCCTACATTTCCTTCACCTCCCTTCCCCCAACAACCTCTGCACCACCCTTCCCCCTACATCACCTGAACCCCCCCCCCCTCAATATCCCCTGCACCCCCTTCCCCCTACATTTCCTTCACCTCCCTTCCCCCAACAACCCCTGCACCCCCTTCTCCCTACATCACCTGAACCCTCCCTCAATATCCCCTGCACCCCCTTCCCCCTACATTTCCTTCACCTCCCTTCCCCCAACAACCCCTGCACCCCCTTCTCCCTACATCACCTGAACCCTCCCTCAATATCCCCTGCACCCCCTTCCCCCTACATTTCCTTCACCTCCCTTCCCCCAATGTTGTGGAGATTTTTATGAAGATGTATTTAATATGTATTGTCATAGTGTCACCCAGTGTTAGTACTTCCACAACCCGCTCTAAAAGAGCTGATTGGGGTAGTCTGAGGCTGGTTGAATCCCGTCTGATAGGGGAAAACGTTTTGAGGTTGGAGTGTGATGTTTGCAGGGTGCGGATATGTCCGCCAACGGGGGCCCTCTGTGCATTAGCATGGACGATCGTTAAGGAGGGGATATGCTCGCTCTGCAATGACATCATTGGTTATAGGCGGATGGGCGCTCTTGTCTCTGCTATGTCTGATCAACATTGGTTGGAATTCGTAGCGTGCGTCTGCAGATAGCCTCCCTCCCCCATTCAATAATAGTATAATCTTATTATGCGTTATTCTATGGAATAGCGCAGAATAAGAATTCCTATCAACGGTAACTTAAGCCATCCTACGTTATTATATTCATGTATGACATATCCTGTTGGAAGGAATGTCCAAGTGTTGTCATTTTCATGTGAGGGAACATCCTATGAGGTTCCCGCCCATGGGGAGGGGATTGGTTGCTGCAGCCAATCACCTCCTGTCTTGAGATCTTTTGAGTTTAATAAAAGCCTATGAGTAGGCGTCGGCTTAACAGAGTCTTTGCTGGAATGGCCTGATAAGAAGATAAGCTTTTGTGGTGCTGCCTTTCTTGATTGAATGGGGATGAACGGTGAGTGGATTTTAGCAAACTAAACTTAATGATAGCATTACTTCAAAAAGATGAATCTCAAGTGTGTGCTTAGATAGCACAGGAATTATAGGCTGTGTGCTCTGTAAACAGCAGCCTAAAATTCCACAACAGTAATGGCGCCTCACGGTTGGGACCAATTGCGGCCTCTTTGAGCATCAGATCAGCAGAGGAGGAGAGTGGACCTGCGATGTGATGTGTAAAGAGGCTGTACTTTGAAACGAACGGAAAAAAAAAAAAATTGTCTTTTTGAAATAATGTTTCAAGTTTGCAGCGTGTGTGTATGTCTGTGAATCCGATCGGATGCCTGTGAATTTGTTTGTGTATGCCCGTGTGTGATTGTTTGTGCGATGTATTGAGAAGTCTGATGCCAGCCATGGCTGCTGCATTGTCCTGGTCTTTGTGAGCCATGAGGTTTAGCGGGGGAGGGGCTGCCAGCATCTCAGGTACAAGGGTGAAAGTTGGTGACTTTCTGTAAATAGCATGCAGGAGTTTTGTAGTGGGAGGGCCCTGAGAGATGATCTGATGGAAACTGTGGGCTGTAAGAGTGTAACTAAGCGAGAAATATAAACTGTATATTGTGTATGAAATGAAGGTATAGATGTGGTATTTAGTGCACTGAGAAGTTTGTAAAGTAGATTGTCTGTTTGGCTGCCATGTGCTTGAATGGGGGAAGGGCTTGCCCACTGTTTTGTGTTGCAATGGCTGTGCCCTGAGGGAAAGACACTCTAAGCAAATGTTACAAGCAACAATATACTGTATGTGTGTGGTGTTTGTGATTTCTATGAAGAATAGAAATGGTTAGATTGTGATTTTTACCTTTATAGGGGACAAAGACACATGTCCCCATAAGTGTAAAAATATTAAGTGTTTGGTTTTTGAGTTGAAAGTTCCTGCCAAGTGGCCAGGCATTGCTAGAAGGCAGACATAGTAGCTGTTTGTTGAAAGGAATACGCCCTTTGAATGGTTGCAGGCTGTTTTGGATGCTAGCATTGAGGAGTTATATTTCTCAATGGCTTGTTATGAAAGCTGATGCCACAGTGTGTATATGAACTTTATGTAGAGAAATTAACATGTTTTTAATATTGTCATGTAACTCACATTTATTGAATGTGCTGTTTAGTTGGCCAAAGGGAGGCTAAGTTTGTAAGTGTACATGTGGTCCTTGTAGAGTGTAGCTGACACCTTTTTCAGTGGATTTTGATGATAATTTAGAAAAGTTTCAATGGTGTAGTCAGTCTTTGTGGAGAAAAACATTTTTGATTTTCTTTTAAAGAGATGCTGGTTTTGGCGGGAAAAAGCAATGGCGCCATTCTTGGTTTTTGTTAGCCTTGCAGGTTTGTCTGCCATTTTGAGGCACAGTTTTCCTTGGCACCTTCCCTTATATGATACTCACAGGCTAGACACCTTTCTTTTGGGCACTATACCATGTGGCATTCGTCAGCTATGTTGCTGATAGAATTTCTCAGTTTTTGATGTTTAGTGCGAATTGGGTAGTGCGGCCTTTTTAACCTGCTGGAGGCCATTTGTGTTTGTCTTTGTGTGGGGGAACCCATGTGGTGTTCATTGTGACGCCCCATGCGGGTTATTGGCGGGAAAAAATTGCATGCGTCAATGGCGCAATTTTTGTTGTCCATGAGGTGCTGTGGTGGGTCATCCACCATTTTGTTATCCTGGCTTGTCGGCCATTTTGAGAGACGTTTACAGTTTGAGATAGGAAGTTCCGGGTTGGCAAACACAGCGCCTGGATGCTATATTAACATTTGTTGATTGGCGCAGTTTTTCGCCTGTTTTATGCGTTTACAGTTTGACCTGTGCACTGCTGTGGAGAGTAGTGAGACACCAGGGGGACATACTGAGAGGCTGTTTTTGTTTAATGTTGAATTCGCTGGTTAAAACTGTTTTAAACTGTTTTTGTAAGCATCACCTTTTGAGGTGAGTTGAGTGGTATCTTAAAATAGCGCGGTCTTACCCTGAGGGGCCACAACGTGCTTGCGGACACACGCACATGCTGGGGCCTATTTATGGATAGGATCTGGCTGGCCTACCAGCAGTTGGAGTGTGTGGGGAGGCCAACGCAGACACAGGGAGGACATGCAAACTCCATGCACATGATGTTAGGTTGGGGATTTCTCTGTTTTCATTTAAGTAGATGTGAGCTATTGCAGGGTCAGCTGACTTTGCAGTATATGAAAAACTTCACTTTACACTGAATTTTGATGGATTGTAAGACTAACAGAGTTTTTGTACAATGATGTGTTTTTATGTTTAAATATTTCCTTCCCAGAGGGCAATTCATATGTTTTGAAGCTTGTATTGTATAGCCTGTAGAGGAGGAGTGGGGGTTTTGGTCGAAACCCCTAGAGCCATCTTTTTGCAGGAGTTTTGCATTTGAGTCAACTTGTGGTTTTGCTTGCAGGGGATGTTTGGGTCAGGACCCTCTCATTTGCAAAGGGGGGTTTTATTCCACCATTTTCTTGACAAGGTTTTAAATTGTTGAAATATATAATGTGTAGCCATGGATTTTTTTGGAGTCTTGATAGACACAGCAATGTGGCTGGGCTCCCCCCTCCCCCTCCCTCTTCCTGAACAATTGATATGTAAATAAACCAGTTTGGTTTTTTAAGAGCTGAGCATAACCGGAAGTTTCTTTTCAGCATTTATATATCAGCAGAAAGTTAGTGGGAGGAGCTTGGGGTTTTTAAAGGTGAGAAATGAGATTTGTGTCTGGAAGGAAAATGGAAAGCATTTTGGCGTTTAAAAGTGTTTTATATTTTGTTCCAGTTTTGTGAAGTTTTGTACTGTAATACAGTTTTGGGTAGAGAGAAAAACAGGGGGTAGCACCATTATTCTATCATCTAGATACAGAGAGAAGCCACATTGTCCTGCAGGTGGTAAACGGGCGTAAGTGTTCTGTGTGGTTTAGTCTGACAACGCAGTGTATGGGTGTATAGCGGAAAACGCTTGTGTATGCATACACTGTGAGAGGTAGAGGCCTAATTCGGGGGTTGATCTGTGGTTGTTGCTGTAGTTCCAAAAGTGTTGGGACAACAAGCCATAGAGTTGACGCCTCGGTTAGGGTTTCTAGTTGGAGGACTTGACCATATAGTGGTTGTAGTTCTGCAATTCACCGTATAAGAAGACACCGGGCGGTGATCTCCGAAAATGGGTGCAACGGTTTAACCTGGACGCAGGTTTAAGCCGATAAGCCGATTCGAATCGCCATGGACACAAGGAGGTCTGTGCAAAGGGAAGGAATGGAGGCTTCCCACAGTCAGACGGTCACACAGTGCACGAAGCCTAGTTTTGGGGCAAAGGCCTTTGAACCCCAAAAAGATTAACATAGGTGGTCCAAGGATACTATTTTGGGTATCCCTCTGGAATGGATGTAGTTGAGCTGCGGCTTCAGAAATCTGTAATGATGAGGAATGGTGGCTCATGCCCGTTTGTTTGAACCTTGTATGGCTGGTCCATGCAAGCTTCTCGAGTTGCTCTCATATTCCCATTGTATTTTTTCCTATTGCTGAAAGAGTGAAGGTAGAATTCTGGCTGTTTTTGTTTTTTTCATTTGTGGTTTTGGAAACTGGGAAGTATTTCCCCCACGTTTGTATCTGAGTGTTTGTATGTAGTGTGACAGCAGGAAGGTAAAGTCACCTGGTTGCATCCAGGGGGGTAGATATATTTCGCCCAGATTCAGGCTTTACGCCGACTTATACAACTAGGTGGAGAGTTGTATAAGGCTAGTGGGCTCATGGATGACTCATACCTCTAGGGAGAGGGCTGGGCGTCGTGCAGACAGGGAGTTGATGAGACCAGCTGAAGCTTGTCAGCTCATTTAGGCCTCTATAAGAACTCCCAGCTTCATTAGATGTTAGCTCATGCCTGGAACCAGACCTGTGTGGACTGTCTAGGGAGAGTGAACCCCTGTGCGGTGAGACAAAGCCTGTGTGGCTATTTGCTTGGACATTTAAAACCAGGGACTTAGGGACTAGGACAGCACTAGGCTGATCCCAGTTGTTAGTTAGGAAACCTGTATGTTTAGTCAGAGGTCAACTTGACCAGGATTTATTTTGGTTATGTTTCTTTTGCTTTGCTGTGTTTTGTCACTGTAAATAGAAAATAAACCGCACCTTTTTGATTTTGAAAACCACAACCTCCGTTTGCTGGGCCTGTTTTTTGTGGGGAGCACATCCCGGGGGTCACACACACCCGCTGCCGAGCTAACCCCCTCACAGTTTGTGGAGAACCAGTGGCAGTTTTTTTTTAAGCCAGCATGGAGGAGATACTGAAACAGCTGGCTCTAGCAAATGCCAATCAACAGCAGACAAATGCAGGTTTGCAAAGGAGCCTTGCAGCCCAGCAGCAAGCTCATCAACAGAGCCTTGCAGCCCAGCAGCAAGCTCACCAACAGAGTCTGGAAGCTCAGCAACAAGCCCAGCAGCAATCTGAGGCCCGCTTCATAGACCTGTTACAGAAGCAAGAGCAGAGACTACAACAAATGGAAGCAGTAATGCAGCAACGTCCGCAGACCAGTGAGGAAAGCCGTCCCACTAATACCGCGTCCTTTGGGGTGAGTCGTTTATTGACAAAAATGACTGGAGAGGATGATCCAGAGGTATTTTTGACCACATTTGAAAGGACCGCTGAAAGAGAAAAGTGGCCTGAGGAGCAGTGGGCTGGACTGGTGGCTCCTCTGTTAACTGGTGAATCGCAGAAAGCTTACTATGACCTAGAGCCTAACCAAGCAAAAGACTATGTGATGCTAAAAGCTGAAATTTTGGCAAGGCTGGGTGTCACCCAGGCTGTCCGGGCTCAGCGTGTGCATAACTGGACTTTCCAGCTTGGAAAACCCCCCAGGTCTCAAATGTATGATCTCATTCACCTGAGCAGAAAGTGGCTACAGCCAGAGACTTTGTCCGCACCAAAGATTGTGGAACGTGTTGTAATGGATCGGTTTTTGAGAGCCCTTCCTACTGCCATCCAAAAGTGGGTAAGCCATGGAGACCCAGAGACGGCCGATGGTCTTGTGGATCGTGTGGAGAAATACTTGGCTACAGAGAACCTGACGGCCTCTTCCAGAGACACTCGGACTTTCCACCCTAAGACCAGACCATCCCCAGGGGCGGATAAGAGGATTCCAAGGGGTGAGGGTGGAGAGAGTGAGAGGGTGGGAGCTCTACCCCAAGTTTGGCGAGAACAGCCTGGGAAATCAGCGGCTCAAGAGGCGGCAAGAAGGATCGTTTGCTACCGCTGCTGGCAAGCGGGACATATTGCAGCCAATTGCCCGGTTGTGGAGGAACCCATGCAGTGTGACTTTCTGACGGGCAGACGTCAGTCGCTGTGTGCGACAGTCGCATGCACTGCCATTCGAGGAACTGAGAAACATTTATGCAAAATGTGTGTTAATGGTAGAAATGTTGTGGTATTGCTGGATTCAGGTAGCCTTGTGACCCTGATAAAGGCTGAGTTAGTTAAAACAGAGGTCTCTGGGAATAGCAAGGTAGCTGTTATTTGTGTGCATGGGGACACCCGAGAGTATCCAGTGACTACAGTGTGTTTCGAGACCCCCAAAGGTACCCTCTCTCATCCAGTGGGCTTAGTATCTCAGTTACCGCATGACGCCATTGTGGGAAGGGATTTTCCGAAGTTCTGGGAACTGTGGGATGATCCTGAGCCCCTCACTGGTGCCCCTATGTACCAGGAATGTGATAGCCAGAACTCCCCTGAGAGTGGTGAGGACTCTCCGGAATTTCCCTTATCAGTATTGGCAGGGGAGACTCAAGAAACTGGAGAGGAGCCCACCTCCTCAGACGAAAACCTACCGTCTGTGGAGTTTTCTGATCTTGAGGTTCACAGGGAAAACTTTGCCACAGAACAGTTGAAAGACCCCGCCCTAATAAAGGCACGGGAAAACGTAGTGAAAATAGATGGCGAGTTAGTGAACCCAGATAATACCTGCACTTACCCATACTTCAGCGTAGAGAAGGACCTACTCTATCGGGTGGCAAAAAGGGCAGAAGAAACCGTTGAGCAGCTTGTGGTGCCCAAACCTTACAGGAAGTTGGTGTTGGAGTTGGCCCATGGGCACATTCTTGGAGGTCATCTGGGGACAGAGAAAACCCGAGAGAGGGTATTACAGAGATTCTATTGGCCGGGGGTGATGAAGGACGTAGAAAATTATTGTTCCTCCTGCCCTGTGTGTCAGAGGTTGGCCCCGATGCCACATTTCCGTAGCCCGCTGGTCCCTCTACCCATCATTGAGGTCCCGTTTGAGAGGATCGCCATGGATTTGGTAGGTCCTATAATCAAGTCCGCTAGGGGGCACCAGTACATATTAGTTATAATGGACTATGCCACCCGTTATCCAGAAGCGATCCCTCTCCGAAATACCTCGGCCAAAACCATAGCCAAAGAGCTATCTCTTGTTTTTAGCCGGGTGGGTATTTGTAAAGAACTGCTTACGGACCAAGGTACACCCTTTATGTCCCGGGTTATGAAAGAGCTGTGTAAATTGTTCAAAGTGACGCAATTGCGTACGTCTGTGTATCACCCCCAAACCGATGGGCTGGTTGAAAGATTCAACAAAACCCTAAAACAAATGTTGAAGAAAGTGGTGGATAGAGATGGAAAGGATTGGGACTGTTTACTTTCTTATTTGATGTTTGCTATTAGGGAGGTGCCCCAATCCTCTACGGGATTCTCCCCCTTTGAGTTACTGTATGGGAGACACCCAAGAGGGCTGTTGGATATTGCCAAGGAAACTTGGGAAAGTGAGAGTTCTCCCCACAGGAGTGTGATTGAGCATGTCGCCCTGATGCAAGATCGAATTGCACAGGTAATGCCCATCGTGAAGGAACATTTGGCCCAAGCGCAGTTGGCACAGCAGAGAGTGTACAACCGTGGAGCCAAGACCCGTACCTTTTCCCCGGGGGATAGGATATTGGTACTTGTCCCTACGGTTGAAAGTAAATTCCTTGCCAAATGGCGAGGCCCCTACGAGATAATGGAAAAAGTGAGCGAAGTGAATTACAAGGTCAGACAACCAGGAAGGCGAAAGCCCGAACAGATCTATCACGTTAATCTGTTGAAAGCCTGGAGGGATAGAGAGTCCCTAGTCGCAGACACTTGGTCACCAGCTCAAACTGGTTGCGTGATTCCTGAGGTTGGAATAGCAGCCACCTTGTCACAACCCCAACAACAGGAGGTTAAGGAGTTTGTGCTTCGCAACAAGGAGGTATTCTCTGAGCTGCCGGGACAAACATCTGGGGTAGAGCATGACATCATTACCCCGCCCGGTGAAAGGGTGAAGTTAAAACCCTATCGGATCCCAGAGGCTCGACGGGAGGCAATACGGGAGGAAGTACAGAAAATGCTGAACTTAGGGGTGATAGAGGAGTCCCAAAGTGATTGGTCTAGTCCCATCATGTTGGTGCCTAAACCGGATGGGAGCTGGCGATTTTGTAACGATTTTCGTCAGTTGAACAAAGTTACAAAATTTGACACCTACCCCATGCCACGTATAGATGAGTTGATCGACCGGCTGGGAACAGCCCGATACATGACGACTCTTGACCTCACAAAAGGGTATTGGCAAATCCCCCTGGCCAAGTCGGCCAAAGAGAAAACCGCATTTGTAACCCCAGACGGGGCGTTCCAATATAAAAGAATGCCGTTCGGGTTACAGAATGCGCCGGCCACATTCCAGCGGAAAATGGACCAGATGCTGAAGCCCCATCGGAAGTATGCTGCGGCTTACCTGGATGACGTAGTTGTCCATAGCACAGATTGGGCCTCACATCTGCCAAAAGTGCAAGCAGTCCTGGACTCTGTTCGGGAAGCGGGGTTTACGGCTAACCCCAAGAAGTGTACCATTGGGCAGGAGGAGGCCAAATATCTTGGGTACACCATTGGGAGGGGAGTAATAAAACCCCAACTCAACAAAGTCGAGGCCATCCAGAGTTGGCCACGTCCCAACAGCAAGAAGCAGGTACGAGCCTTTCTGGGAATCGCTGGGTATTATCGGCGATTCATTCCCCACTTTGCTTCTAAGGCTGTGCCCCTAACCAACCTGACGAAGGGGAAAGGGTCGGTCATGATTAAATGGACCCCCGAGGCTGAGGCAGCATTCCAATTCTTGAAACAAGCCTTATGTAGCCAGCCAGTGTTGTACTCACCCGACTTCTCTAAAGACTTTGTCGTACAAAGTGATGCGTCAGATGTGGGGTTAGGAGCAGTATTGTCCCAGGTCTGGAACGGGGAAGAGCACCCAGTCATTTACCTCAGCAGGAAGTTGAAGTCCCATGAGGTAAATTACGCCACCGTTGAAAAGGAGTGTTTAGCGGTGAAGTGGGCTCTAGATTCCCTTCGGTACTACCTGCTAGGTAGGCACTTTGACATGGTTACGGATCACGCTCCGTTAAAGTGGATGGCTCAAAACAAGGAAACAAATAGAAGAGTGAATAGGTGGTTCCTGGCCCTCCAGGAATTCAACTTCACAGTAAAGCATCGCCCTGGCGTTCAAATGGGGAATGTGGATGCTTTGTCTCGAGTACATGAAAGCCTGATTGCTGGTGTTCCAACCCCGAGGTTAAAACAAGAGGGGGGGTATGTGACAGCAGGAAGGTAAAGTCACCTGGTTGCATCCAGGGGGGTAGATATATTTCGCCCAGATTCAGGCTTTACGCCGACTTATACAACTAGGTGGAGAGTTGTATAAGGCTAGTGGGCTCATGGATGACTCATACCTCTAGGGAGAGGGCTGGGCGTCGTGCAGACAGGGAGTTGATGAGACCAGCTGAAGCTTGTCAGCTCATTTAGGCCTCTATAAGAACTCCCAGCTTCATTAGATGTTAGCTCATGCCTGGAACCAGACCTGTGTGGACTGTCTAGGGAGAGTGAACCCCTGTGCGGTGAGACAAAGCCTGTGTGGCTATTTGCTTGGACATTTAAAACCAGGGACTTAGGGACTAGGACAGCACTAGGCTGATCCCAGTTGTTAGTTAGGAAACCTGTATGTTTAGTCAGAGGTCAACTTGACCAGGATTTATTTTGGTTATGTTTCTTTTGCTTTGCTGTGTTTTGTCACTGTAAATAGAAAATAAACCGCACCTTTTTGATTTTGAAAACCACAACCTCCGTTTGCTGGGCCTGTTTTTTGTGGGGAGCCCATCCCGGAGGTCACACACACCCGCTGCCGAGCTAACCCCCTCACAGTAGTAACGTGAATATGTTCGAACTTACCGCGGCGATCCTTCAATGCGTCGCGGCTGTTGTATTTTTGTAGGAACGGGAAAAGTAAGGGTTACAAAGGGTTTTGTTTGAATCAGTTTTGAAAGAATGTCATTGACAATTTACCAATGTACAGGAATGTCATTATTGTTTTACCATTCTTTGCAGGTTAAATATGAAGGATAGAGTAATGATTTTGCTTATAAGTATTTTTCAGGTCCAAGGAGTTTGTACACAGAGAACAGGTGTATGTAGACAGCGGTACATATGGATAAATATGAGTCTAAGGCGGTAAAAGTATCACAGGCTATTTCATTGTTTCTTTTTTCCTGCACCACACATTTCTTCCTTCAGTCTGTAATGAGGAAGAAAAGGGGGGAGAATGATAAATGTAAGAATGACAGTTTTTTTTTTCTGTCAAACTAATAATAACCTCTGTAATTCTAACCAAGTTTGTGCCAAGACTGTCTTTCTTTGATAGAATTTGAATCGGCAAGCAGCAGTCTGGTGAATTAGGTTCCCATCCCAGAGGCTAAGAACCTTGTCAATGGTTTCAGGTATTGTAAGCCACGCACAGGTTATGCAGTGACCACAGTCCCGATGTCTGGGTTATTGTCATATGAGGGTTGTTTGGAGGTCAATCAAAATCAGGGTCGTACTCTCCTCATTAGCTGTCACTTATATTCTCGGCTGATGGGGTGGGTGCGATCGTTGTGACATGAACTTCAAAATGTCCACCAAAAGGATTTCACGAGTCCCTCCTGGACCCTGACTTAATAATCAGTTTACATTCTTTCCAACCAGGTGACTGGGTCGTTGTAAAGAAGCTTGAGGGATGAGACCACGCCAGCCACTGCAAGAAGCGGCTCAACCACACCAAAGAATGAGGAGTATCTTTGTTTATTTATATTTTTGTTGTTTAGTAAATTTTAGTGTAGCGGCCCCACCCTCGCTCCATCTTTATCGGTTACACACCAACTCATGTCTAGGGGTTCCTGGGTTGTGAGAGTGAGATGCGCCACGGCCCATGTCCTCCCCATTGTAGTAGGGAGGTGAAGGCCACTTACTGATGTTTCCTCGGGCCGGTGTGTTCTGTGAATGCACTGAGTCTGTAATTGCAAGCTCACCAGCCTCCCCTTTGCTTCCAGTAACTGGAGTTCACACACCGGAGAAAGGTCCAACACTTGTTTATTTGACACTCCAATACGCAAAGCACAATAAACAGTTCTTTCGCAGCAAACTGGTTGGGACCTATAACCTTGACACCGGTGTGGCGAGCAGATCGAGGCACTTCCTAAAGTTTAAGTTCTATGCCACTGTACTATGACCAGCGGCGCCTAAGCCAATCCGGCTGTTACAGAACAGGAAAGATGGGGTCTCTTCCAGCAACCCCTATGAACAGCAATGGAGCCCTCTTCGATACGCTGTGGCCCCTATCAGGGGGATGTGTCCTCCCAAGAGAGTTCCCAGAGGCCCACTGTCACCGGGTTGGTGCTGCTCCGGGTCTTCAGTGGGTAACCTCCCCGGCCTCCTCACCTCAGGTACGAGTCCCTCCGCTCAGGGACCCTCGGACAGTCCACCCTAGCGGGACCCAGTCGAAGGTACTGGGCCCCAGGCCTCCTCGATAGTACCTCACCCCAGGCTAAAGGTGCCTGGGATGGACGCCAACATGACTCCGGACCAGGCCATGGGCACCTGGACCAGACTCCTGGATCTCCCGCACCCTCCTCCTCCGAGGACCTTCTTCTCCGCCAGACGACGACGACGACCACCTCGTGGTGAGGGCGTCTCCCCCTTTTATCTACTCCCATCAACGGCTCAGCGGGTTCCCCGCCCCAGCCATACCATCTCCGAGAAGGGACAAAACAGGGAGCACTACAGGAGATGATTCTACCTGAAGCCCGTGGGTACCCCGCCACCCACAGGCAAAGGAGAATACTACATCCTCCAATCCTCCACGAAACAAAAAGGGGTCTGAATCCTAACACAATTATACACCTGGGTCACACTATTGCCCAGGTGTATCCCATCAATTTGAGGACCCCGCTACACACTCCCCCCTGTAATTTGACGCTGGTCCCCAGCGTCAGGTGCACACCCATGCCTCCCATAAAGTGGTGACATGGAGTGAAACCCCTGAGGCAGTTCCTCTAAATTTTTCCCAAGTGCCAAGACCTGCTCAGGGAATGGGGAACATATAAAACAACTTATGTCATAAAACACTTTAAACATCTGCATAATCACAACCCCTCTCCCACACTGTCTAAGAGCCACCCACTCTCAATGATCTTGATTGACGATCCTCCTGCAGGGGAAAGAAAAAAACAACATCCTAACATAATTTCGTGTCATTTGGGATGAGTGGGCCCGTCAGCCGAGAGACCCACTCACTCCAACAAGCAAGGTGATGTGTGTGTGAAACATTTTCAAACATTTGTTGCGCAACACTGCCACCTGGTGACAGCGCCACAGTCATGACACTCAACGAATCTTCGTTCTTCCAGCTTTTCCCTACTCTGCCACTATTCCCTCGTAAGCTGCGGGTCTTCCACCCGGGGCGTGCTGTCTCCTGTGTACATAGGTGAATCCCGTACCGCACGGGAAGCAAGAAGTGGCACTCTATCCCAGCCCTTGCGGCTGAACAGTTCGTCTATCTCGCCATCATCTCCGCAATCAGACAGCGACTCTAGGTCGGAGGTGTCATACATCTCCGCAGGCAGATATCTTCCGGTGGACACAGAATCAACCTCCCTGGGGGGCTCCACCTCCAATGGGCCCCCGACACCTCCAACCACCACCACAGTCCCAGCCCCTGGCTCACCTGACCCTTGTAGACTGGGATGTCCGGGACTTCCTTCTCGACCGGCGCCATCCAGGCCAGGCAAGCAGCGGGGTGAAGCTCGACCACGTCCATAGGATGCCTGTACTAGGCCAACTTTCCTCTTCAGGGGTGGGAGCAGAGAACTTGTGGCGACCGAGGCAGCATCCTCGGATTTTTCTCTGTTGGGCAGTCCATCGCCCTGGTCAGCGCGCACGGGAACCTCGACAGAGGCCTTGATCTCCCCTTCCGGAGTAGCAGTACCCGTGAGGTGGTTGAGGCGAAGGGCCCGGGGCCTTGCTGTGGACGACTCGACCTCAAAAAGGAATTCTCTGCACTCCTCACATCGCCCGAATGGCTTCAGGGTGACCACCAGTCCCGAGCAACCGGGACAGATCACACCGAGGGCCTCCGTGTCTCTGCAAGTGTACAGAGCCAACCGCCCTCGGGGCCTAAGTCTTATCCCCGTGTCTGTGATGGGGGCAGCAAAGGAAGTCATTCTCGTGGGGTGAGGAACCATAATCCACGGGGCACTTGAGGTCATCCTGACTATCTGCTGCTCCATCATGCACTGACCCCGCGCCGGAGTCTCCACGTGTATCCCCACACTTGGCCAGACTCCTCCCACGAGCTGTACATTTTCGCGGGCTTCCTCTTGACTCCGCCCACGAACGATGTCGCCATGGGGTGCCTCGTGGCGCAGTGCGTTAACAGTCCCCACGTGCAGTACGTCACACGGCTGGACCTCTCCCTTTTTCCGCTCCTCCGCATGGGCCTTTACCGTGTTAGGGTCATTTCCACAACTCCGAGCAGGGACGCACTTTGGCCAGTAATATGGCCGATCTGCTCGGAACTCCTCTGGGCAGCAAAGTTCAAATGTAGACATTCTCAAGTCCATCTTTAGAACACACTCTATCCCGGACGAGCCCCCACGTGTAGCGGCCCCACCCTAGCGGGACCCAGTCGAAGGTACTGGGCCCCAGGCCTCCTCGATAGTACCTCACCCCAGGCTAAAGGTGCCTGGGATGGACGCCAACATGACTCCGGACCAGGCCATGGGCACCTGGACCAGACTCCTGGATCTCCCGCACCCAGGCCTAAGGGCCCTGGGTGCGGGCCGCAACCCTCCTCCTCCGACAACCTTCTTCTCCGCCAGACGACGACGACGACCACCTCGTGGTGAGGGCGTCTCCCCCTTTTATCTCCTCCCATCAACGGCTCGGCGGGTTCCCCGCCCCAGCCATACCATCTCCGAGAAGGGACAAAACAGGGAGCACTACAGGAGATGATTCTACCTGAAGCCCGTGGGTACCCCGCCACCCACAGGCAAAGGAGAATACTACATCCTCCAATCCTCCACGAAACAAAAAGGGGTCTGAATCCTAACACAATTATACACCTGGGTCACACTATTGCCCAGGTGTATCCCATCAATTTGAGGACCCCGCTACATTAGCGAGGGTAACGGTGAAAAGCATCCCAAGTTATTATTTAAAGTGTATGTCCTGACTAGCTCAGAAAGCGAACAGGACCGATGGTCTGTTCTGAGTCTTCACCGAGTTTTAGTCCCCAGCGATGACAGCGGTACATGACATTTATGATGTTATTATGGGTATGAGGAGTTTTAGTCCCCAGCGATGACAGCGGTACATGACATTTATGATGTTATTATGGGTATGAGGAGTTTTAGTCTCCAGCGATGACAGAGGTACATGCCATTTATGATGTTATTATGGGTATGAGGAGTTTTAGTCCCCAGCGATGACAGCGGTACATGCCATTTATGATGTTATTATGGGTATGAGGAGTTTTAGTCCCCAGCGATGACAGAGGTACATGTCATTTATGATGTTATTATGGGTATGAGGAGTTTTAGTCCCCAGCGATGACAGAGGTACATGACATTTATGATGTTATTATGGGTATGAGGAGTTTTTGACAAACTAGTGAAGACTCCAGACAGACACTTGTCAATGGAATCTAACGATGTATTTTTAGAGGGTAAAATTGGTTTTAGTTTTAATGGCTCTGTCTCTTGTCGGTTTGGGTATCTAGGCAGCCCACAAGTGTGTTTGAACTTTAGTTTGGTGTTTATGTGGATCTGCAGCTTATAAAGGTAATTCCCCCAAAGCAAGAGGTTCATGCGCGATGGTGAAGCTGTCCCAACATTTTAGGTCGCGGCCGATCGCGAGGATCTGATGGCGCAGGAAATTAAGAATGGCAGGGACAGCTAGTAGGGATTTGTTCACCAATCCCGACCAGGTCTGGGCATGGGGTCCTGCATGTACAAGGTGGGGGGGGCTCGGGCTTGGGATACAATTGAACAATTCTCATCCGTTAAGGATAGGGTTCTTCATGTAATTGTTGAAGCCAGAGCTGTAGCTAAGTGAAGGTTGGGAGTCCTTTTTTTTAAGGGTCTGGGAATCTTTGGGGATCTAATTTTTTATTTTACAGCGGATCGTGGTTAAAGGAAGTGGGAATATATATACTCATGTCGTTTTTATTTCTATTCTTTCTATGTCGTGACGAGAGGCTCCTGTTGCCTGATTTGACGCGTGACCAGAGTTTCCTTGATGAGACGCCCCGAAGCCGGACCCACATACAAGACAGAGAATCACAGACGGATCGGCGATTACTACAGCTCACCATGTCGTGTCCTCCTTTATAAGTCATGCCCCTGAAGAGTAGAGTCTACATGTCAAGCCGTGTTTTCCTTTTTATGGACTAATAACTGATTGATTTCCAGGTGTAAGAAGCAGATCAACTCTCATCGAGGGACACATAGGGTGCATATGACAAAAAAGGGAGGACTGTTGTGGAGATTTTTATGAAGATGTATTTAATATGTATTGTCATAGTGTCACCCAGTGTTAGTACTTCTGCAACCCGCTCTAAAAGAGCTGATTGGGGTAGTCTGAGGCTGGTTGAATCCCGTCTGATAGGGGAAAACGTTTTGAGGTTGGAGTGTGATGTTTGCAGGGTGCGGATATGTCCGCCAACGGGGGCCCTCTGTGCATTAGCATGGACGATCGTTAAGGAGGGGATATGCTCGCTCTGCAATGACATCATTGGTTATAGGCGGATGGGCGCTCTTGTCTCTGCTATGTCTGATCAACATTGGTTGGAATTCGTAGCGTGCGTCTGCAGATAGCCTCCCTCCCCCATTCAATAATAGTATAATCTTATTATGCGTTATTCTATGGAATAGCGCAGAATAAGAATTCCTATCAACGGTAACTTAAGCCATCCTACGTTATTATATTCATGTATGACATATCCTGTTGGAAGGAATGTCCAAGTGTTGTCATTTTCATGTGAGGGAACATCCTATGAGGTTCCCGCCCATGGGGAGGGGATTGGTTGCTGCAGCCAATCACCTCCTGTCTTGAGATCTTTTGAGTTTAATAAAAGCCTATGAGTAGGCGTCGGCTTAACAGAGTCTTTGCTGGAATGGCCTGATAAGAAGATAAGCTTTTGTGGTGCTGCCTTTCTTGATTGAATGGGGATGAACGGTGAGTGGATCTTTAGCAAACTAAACTTAATGATAGCATTACTTCAAAAAGATGAATCTCAAGTGTGTGCTTAGATAGCACAGGAATTATAGGCTGTGTGCTCTGTAAACAGCAGCCTAAAATTCCACAACACCAACAACCCCTGCACCCCCTTCTCCCTACATCACCTGAACCCTCCCTCAATATCCCCTGCACCCCCTTCCCCCTACATTTCCTTCACCTCCCTTCCCCCAACAACCCCTGCACCACCCTTCCCCCTACATCACCTGAACCCCCCCTCAATATCCCCTGCACCCCCTTCCCCCTAAATTTCCTTCACCTCCCTTCCCCCAACAACCCCTGCACCCCCTTCTCCCTACATCACCTGAACCCTCCCTCAATATCCCCTGCACCCCCTTCCCCCTACATTTCCTTCACATCCCTTCCCCCAACAACCCCTGCACCACCCTTCCCCCTACATCACCTGAACCCCCCTCAATATCCCCTGCACCCCCTTCCCCCTACATTTCCTTCACCTCCCTTCCCCCAACAACCCCTGCACCACCCTTCCCCCTACATCACCTGAACCCCCCCTCAATATCCCCTGCACTCCCTTCCCCCTACATTTCCTTCACCTCCCTTCCCCCAACAACCCCTGCACCACCCTTCCCCCTACATCACCTGAACCCCCCCTCAATATCCCCTGCACTCCCTTCCCCCTACATTTCCTTCACCTCCCTTCCCCCAACAACCCCCTGCACCCCCTTCTCCCTACATCACCTGAACTCCCCCAATGTCCCCTGCACCCCCTTCCCCCAACATCCCCTGCACCTCCATTTCCCCTACATCTCCTGCATCCCCTCAATATCCCCTGTGCCACCTTCCCCCAACACCCCCTGCACCTCCCTTCCCCCCACATCCTCTGCACCTCTCCCCTCTATGTCCCCTGTTGTCCTTCCCCCTTGTTACAATTTATAAATTGAGCAACAAAAAAAAAAATACAAGGAAGTTCTGAGCAATTCTCAATTGAGGTTCCCCTCCCCCGCTGCCTGTCGATGATGTCAGCTAAGCTCTAATTATCTTATGTTTGTCCCAAGTTTTGCGGTTTTCCTTCCAAATCTGCTGACAACCCTCTACCATGATAACTGAGAGTTGCAAAAATTTGGATTTACTTTCTTTTGCAAAGAGTGCACAGAGGAGGACTGCGGGGGCAGCACCGGGGCAACATCTGCCTACTCAGGTCTGAGTCGTCAGTGGAAAAAAGGAAGAGGACATCTGCGTGGCCATTGAGTCCTCCTGGCTTATAGTGTATTTTATAGTGGAAATGGGTCAACCGGGCAACCCATCTTTGTTCTAGGGCGTAGGGCCCCCAATTTTGCAGACTCCAGGTAAGCAAGATGATGATTGTCAGTATAGACCTCGATCTTAAACCTGTTGAGATATTCAGCAAACTTTTCGTTGATGGCCCAGACTAGGGCTAAAAGTTCCAGCTTAAACAAGCTATAGTTGTGGGGGTTTCGTTCGGAGGACCCAGAGGCGGCTCTTTAATTAGACAAATTAGGTGGTCGCCTAAGGCCTCGCACTCACAGGGGCCCCGCAGCCACCTAACTTACCCAATGTATTACCCCAGTTTTGAGCGACAGGGGACCTTAACGCTGCTGTGCTCAGGCAGCGTTAAGAGCCCTGACTCAGGAGCGGGGCCGCCATCATCCCTTACAACCAGTGAATATCGGTGACGCCACCCCTTGTGACGTCAATGACCCAGCAATCCCTCAGTCAATGACGTCACAAGGGGGCGGGTTCACCAGGTGACATCACGGGGTGGCCCCCGCCCCTTAGTTATTAAGGAGCAATTATTTTTCCCATCATGGATGTGAGTGGGGCCCCATGTCAAGTTTTGCCTAAGGCCTCACAAAGCCTAGAGCCGCCTCTGGGAGGAACAAAGGCTGCGGCTCACATACGTGCTCACACCCACCTTGCTCTTGCACGAGTACGGCGCCCGGGTCTTGCAGGCTCCCATCGGTGTATACCTGGAAGGGCTTCGAGTAGTTGGCGTAGGCAGAGTAGCAGACGTCAGGCTTTGTTTCAGGGCGTCAAACACTTCCTGCTGAGGCTCACCCCACTGGGCCTGGATGGACAGTGAAGGCCTCTTTTTTTTGTTGAGGAAGCTGTCTGCTTAGCAGTTGGTTAGAAGGCACCGCGATTGGGGCGAACTTAGGGATAAACCATCTGTAGTAACCCACTAGGTCTAAAAAGGAATGCAGCTCCATGGGCGTTTTTTGGGGCATGCCATTTTTGTACTGCTTGAACTTTTGTAGGATCTGGGGAAACTCCCCCGGCTTCCACGATATGCCCCAAATACTGGATCTTCTACTTCATCGGGTGACATTTACTGGGCTTCAGCTTCAACTCGAAGTTGTGAAAGAAGAGTAAACACCTGTGTCCAAGTGTTGAATGTGGTTGTTAGGGACGTGCTGGCCATAGCGCAGCTGAAGCTCCAAGGCACCCTGAAGGTGCCCATCTTGCCAAGCACAGGTACACAAATATCCACACGCAGGTGCGAACGCCTATGCGCGCGCATCTTAGCCATTAACGCTGGTGCCAAATGGCCTATATAACTGCACTAGACCTTTGCTGTCTGATCTGCAGCTGTACCCATGTTCCTGATTCTGTTACTTCTGTGTTTGACCCGGCTTGCTCTTGACTTCCTACCCTGACCCTGGCCTGTATCTGGACTTTGCCTCTGCCTTCTGCTCATCTGCCTGACCTCGTGGTGCCATTCTCTGCCTGCACCTTGACCATTCCTTGCCTGCCGTCTCTGCCTGCATCTGACCGTCTGTTGCCAACCTGGTTTGTCTGACCATGCATCCAGTCTTTCATCTGCCAAGCATGTACCTGCCTGGCTCCTGCTGGAGATTCCTCTACTGTGGGCCACTGGTCTTCTTGCATCATCAGGGCAGCACAGTGGTGTAGTGGTTAGCACTTTCACCTAGCAGCAAAAGTGTCGCTGGTTCGAATCTCGACCACGACACCATCTGCCTGGAGTTTGCATGTTCTCCCTGTGTCTGCGTGGGTTTCCTCCAGGTACACTGGTTTCCTCCCACACTCAAAAGACATGATGGTAGGTTAATTGGATCTTGTCCAAATTGGCCCAGTATATATGTGTGTCCCAAGCGTATCGAGATCCTACGGGGTAAATGACCGCACCAGCCAAGCAGACACAGGCTGCAAAAGCGCCTAGAGGCGATTCAGTTCGCATGTGAGGCGCTGTACAAGTCATTCATTCATTTAGCTATCAGCCGCTGCCGCCTGCTTACCAGCCCAGGGTCTGCTGTTCCTGCTGTTGTCTGCTGTTTCAGCTAGGAAGAAAAAAGTCCTGGACGGCCGCACACCATTGTGTCATGGATATGCATTAATGTCTGTCTGCCATCTTACCTTTCCTCCTCATGTATTCATCTTAGAGGCCAGAACCCTTTCACCTGGCTTCCTTTATAATCTCCTCCCAGCCTGACTCCACCCCAGGCCCTATCACAGAACACTATATTAACCTGTGCACTGCAAGCCTGCTTTGCTGATCAACGTGTTTGTTAGGCATTGTGTGTTTGGGTTCCTGCCTGCCGTGTGCTACGTCTGTCTCTCTGTTACGTTATTGGCTTGTCCCCGACTATCCCTGTCTGCTCGTGACCCTTGACCTTCGGCTTGTCTTTCGTTATCCTTGTCTGCTTGTGGCCCTTGACCTTCAGCTTGTTATTCGTTACTCTTATATCTTGTGCTGCTGCTTCCCCTCTTGTCCCCTTATCCTACGGGGCGTGAGCTAGGAGACTCTAGGGGCCGCGACCTGGACCCAGCCTGAAGCATAACATCCTCACCACTAGAGGCTCTGGAGAAGACCTGCTGGGTCTTAGACTCCGCGCCCTGGGGAATCTTGGCTCTAGCTTCCTTTAGGATCCCGGTTGTGCTCCTCTGGTCCCGCTTTCCACAACCACCCAGTTTCCTATCCGCAGCAGTCAGCCATAGGGTTCACTACCTTGCGGTGCACTCCTGTCCCCCTACGGTGTGCATCTGTCACCTGGCTGTAGGTGACCTGACAGTTTGATCAGCCATGAACCCGGCTGACATGCCGCTCCCCGCGGATGATCCATTTCAGGGCATAGTTCGCAGACTTGAAACCCAGGAATCGAATCAGACTCAGGTGATGCAATTCCTCCAGGATCTGGCTTCTCGATTCGAGCAGCTTCAGGCCTCCTTGGGAACCCCGAATCCGCAACCTCAAGTACAACCAGCGGTTGTACCTATCGCACCAGTCGCAGCCACACACTCACTAACACTGCCAGCTCCGTTCCGTTTCTCTGGGGACTCCAAGGCCTGCAGGGGGTTTCTCAGCCAATGCACGATCCATTTTGAGCTTCAGCCTCAAAACTTCCTGTCTGACCGGGCTAAGGTAGCCTATATCATTTCCCTCCTCTCCGGTGAAGCTTTGGCCTGGGCTGCCCCCCTGTGGGAGAGGAATGATCCGGTGGTTTCCAGCCTGTCTGACTTCTTGAAGCTCTTTCGTAATATCTTCGAAGAGCCGGCTCGGGCTTCTTCAGCGGCTAGTGCTGTCTTACGTCTTCGCCAAGAATCTAGTTCAGTGGGACAATATGCTCTTCAGTTCCGTATCCACACAGCTGAATTGAGCTGGAATAATGAGGCCCTGGTCGCTACCTTTTTACATGGCCTCTCTGACCGAGTGAAAGACGAATTAGCGGGAAGAGCCATTCCCGTCGGTCTGGACGATGTAATTTCGTTATGCAATCAGATCGACATTCGTTTTCAAGAGAGGTCCTTAGAAAAAAGACGCCAGCACTCTCTGGGTTCTAGCCAGTCTGAGCTCCCCTCCCTTCGTCCTGTGGAGCATCCTCTACCTGCTGAGGAACCTATGCAGCTGGGCCGGACCAGACTAACCCCCGAAGAACGTGCTAGGCGCAGAACTCTGGGCTTGTGCCTCTATTGTGGGGGCAAGGGTCATTTTCGTGACTCCTGCTCGCTTCGTCCGGGAAACGCTCGGGTCTAATACATTTGGAAGGTGGAGTATTGGACCCAGAAACATCATCTTCTCGCCTTCTCTTGCCTGTGTTCCTTCATGTAGGCACTTCTCCTCAGTCAACCCTTGCATATCTGGATTCCGGGGCTGCCGGCAATTTTATGGATTGGAGAACTGCTTCTTCTATAAAGCTTACCCTTTCACCTCTCACTACCCCATTGGTAGTCTCGGCAATTGATGGCACTGTTCTCCCAGGGGGCCCTATTCGCTTCCAGACGCTACCCATTAGGATGTCGGTAGGGATTCTCCACCAGGAGTGGATATCCTTTCTTATTCTACCCAAGGCCTCTACCCCAGTTGTATTGGGCCTCCCTTGGCTACAGCTCCATTCTCCACATGTGGACTGGGTCTCTATGCAGATCCTGGCCTGGAGTTCCTCATGTTTCTCGTCATGTCTTCTCAAGGTGACCCCCAAGGAGAGTCTTCCGGTTGCTGCCACTTCTGTTCATTCTGATCTTCCTGCTGCATACAGCGATTACCGGGATGTGTTCTGTAAGAAATCAGCTGAGGTGCTTCCTCCCCACAGGTCTTTTGACTGTGCTATTGATCTTGTCCCCAGAGCAACTCTACCCAGGGGTCGTACCTGCCCTCTGTCCATCCCAGAGACCCAGGCCATGTCTGAGTATGTCGCAGAGAATTTGGAGAGAGGTTTTATCCGGAAATCCTCTTCGCCTGCAGGGGCAGGGTTCTTTTTTGTTGCCAAAAAGGATGGTACCTTAAGACCCTGCATCGATTATCGGGGTTTAAATGCGGTTACTATTAAAAATCAATACCCCTTACCCTTAATATCTGAGCTATTAGATAGGTTGAAGCGTGCCTCCATTTTCACCAAGTTGGATCTCAGAGGCGCGTACAATCTCATTCAAATACGGGAGGGTGACGAATGGAAGACTGCATTCAACACTAGAGACGGGCATTACGAATACCTGGTGATGCCTTTTGGTCTGTGTAATGCTCCAGCCGTGTTCCAAAACTTTGTCAATGAAATCTTCAGAGATCTGCTGTACCAGTTTGTTGTCATCTATCTGGATGACATTCTGATCTTTTCTGAAAATCTGCTCGTCCACAGAAACCATGTCCGCACTGTACTTCAGCGTCTTAGAGAGAACAATCTCTATGCCAACCTGGAGAAATGTTCCTTTGAATGTTCTGAGGTCCTGTTTCTGGGGTGCTTTGTCTCATGTTCGGGTCTTCGTATGGATCCTGGGAAGGTCTTGGCTATTACCAACTGGCCTCTTCCTGCTAGCCTCAAGGCCACACAGTGCTTTCTTGGCTTCACTAATTATTATAGGCAGTTCATAAGGAACTACTCTTCCATTGCCGTGCCTATTATCGCTTTGACCAAGAAGGGTGTGAATGCCAAAGACTGGCCTCCCGAAGCTGTCTCTGCATTTCACAACCTGAAACAGGCCTTTGTTTCTGGCCCCCTCTTGAGGAGACCAAATCCTGGGAATGCATTTTTTATTGAAGTGGACGCTTCCTCAATGGGGGTGGGAGCTGTGCTTCTTCAAATCTTTGAGAAGAGACGTCAACCATGTGCGTTCTTCTCCAAAAAGTTTTCTCAGGCAGAGAGGAATTATGCCATCGGTGATCGGGAACTTCTCGCAATTAAATTGGCGTTAGAGGAGTGGCATCATCTCTTGGAGGGTTCCCCTCACTCCATAACGATCTTTACCGATCACAAAAATTTACAGTATCTACAGAATGCTAAACGTCTGAATCCTAGACAGGCCAGGTGGAGTCTCTTCTTTGTCCGTTTTAATTTCACGATTACTTACAAACCTGGTTCCTGCAACGGTCGGGCTGATGCGCTCTCTAGGTCATTTGACACTTTGGACGAGGAGTCCGCCCCTGAACCTGAGCCGATCATTCCAACCTCATGCCCTTGCCCATTCCTAAGGAGCCCTGGGCTCATATTGCCATGGATTTTATCACCGACCTCCCACTGTCTGAGAATAATACAGTCATTTGGGTGGTAATCGATCGGTTCTCCAAGATGGCTCATTTTGTTCCACTTCCTGGTCTTCCTTCTGCCCCTGCCTTGGTTCCCATTTTCATTCGAGAAATTCTCCGCCTGTCACGATCAGGCGTCGGGCTTGAAGACCAATTGCAATAGCAGTGGCAGGACAGGCATACAGGCAGTCACTTCTGGTAGATGACACAGGCTCACCTGAGGTGCGGAGTCTAAGTACTAGCTGGTTTTCCCCAGAGCTCCGGGTGGTGGAGATGGATTTGGCTGCAAGCTAGTACCAGGTCACAGTCCTCAAGTTTGCCCCACCAGGGTGTGAGCAAGCCGGGGTCCAATAGCGTATAAACAGACAAGGATGAAACAGCAACGTGGTCAAAGAACAGGCCGAGGGTCAAACACGGATAGTTGCAGATAGGGATCAGGCAGTAGAGAAGTCCAGGAACAAGCCAAAGGTCAATCACGAGTGGTTGTAGGTACAGATGGCAACAGGAAAACCAACAGCAAGGCACTGGCAGGGAAGGCACAATAACCTGGCAAAGAGGAAGTGCTGAGACAAGGCTTATATAGGAAGTTCATGGGAGGAGCAAGGAGTTCAAGGTTCATCGGTAATCAAGACTCAAGGCAGGGTTGTCCATTGGATCAGATAGGTTTGTCCAGCAGATCAGGCAAGGAGCTGTCCAGCATCCCAGATAGCTCAGTGGGAAGAGTAAACGCCAGACACAGATGAGGTCCCAGGTTCAAGCCCAGGTCCTGACACCGCCTTCATGGGGTTCCTTCTCATATTGTTTCCGACAGGGGAGTCCAATTCACATCTCGTTTTTGGAGAGCCTTTTGCAAATCCCTCAAGATTGTCTTGGATTTTTCTTCTTCTTACCATCCCCAATCCAATGGACAGACTGAGAGGGTTAATCAGGAGTTAGAGGTCTTTCTTCGCACCTTTGTGTCTTCTCACCATGACGATTGGTCCTCTCTACTCCCGTGGGCAGAATTCTCCCATAACAATCATGTGAATACCAGTTCGCAGAAGACACCCTTTTTCACAGTTTATGGAAAACACCCTCAACTTCCTCTTCCCATGATCTGTTCTCCAGATATTCCAGCTTTGGCTTCGGTTCAGGAGTCTCTCAATTCCGTTTGGGGTGACGTTCATGATTCCCTCCGGGCAGCTGCTGAAAAATTCAAAGGCTTTGCCGACCGCCGCAGGCGTAAACCGCCTTCTCTTCAGCCAGGGGACAAAGTCTGTCTCTCTACCAGGAACATCAAGCTCCGAGTTCCTTCTCTGAAGTTTGCTCCACGATTCATTGGTCCATACACGGTAACTGCTAAACTGAATCCGGTTTGTTTCAAACTCCAGATTCCTAAAAGCCTTAAAATCACTAACTCCTTCCATGTTGCCCTTCTGAAGCCTTTAGTCCTCAATAAATTCTCTCGTCCTCTCCCTACCGTGGCACCTGTCTCTGAGGATAATCAGGAGTACGAGATCAGCCAAATTCTGGACTCCCGACTCTGTAAAGGCGCTCTTCAGTACCTCGTTCATTGGAAAGGGTTTGGTCCTGAGGAGAGGTCTTGGGTCACTGCATCTGAGGTCTTTGCACCTCGTCTGTTAAAGGAGTTTCATCTAAAGTTTCCCTCTAAACCTGGGCCCAGGCGGCGAAGGGGGAGGCCTCGTAAAAGGGAGGGTACTGTCATGGATATGCATTAATGTCTGTCTGCCATCTTACCTTTCCTACTCATGTGTTCATCTTAGAGGCCAGAACCCTTTCACCTGGCTTCCTTTATAATCTCCTCCCAGCCTGACTCCACCCCAGGCCCTATCACAGAACACTATATTAACCTGTGCACTGCAAGCCTGCTTTGCTGATCAACGTGTTTGTTAGGCATTGTGTGTTTGGGTTCCTGCCTGCCGTGTGCTACGGCTGTCTCTCTGTTACGTTATTGGCTTGTCCCCGACTATCCCTGTCTGCTCGTGACCCTTGACCTTCGGCTTGTCTTTCGTTATCCTTGTCTGCTTGTGGCCCTTGACCTTCAGCTTGTTATTCGTTACTCTCATATCTTGTGCTGCTGCTTCCCCTCTTGTCCCCTTATCCTACGGGGCGTGAGCTAGGAGACTCTAGGGGCCGCGACCTGGACCCAGCCTGCAGCATAACATCCTCACCACTAGAGGCTCTGGAGAAGACCTGCTGGGTCTTAGACTCCGCGCCCTGGGGAATCTTGGCTCTAGCTTCCTTTAGGATCCCGGTTGTGCTCCTCTGGTCCCGCTTTCCACAACCACCCAGTTTCCTATCCGCAGCAGACAGCCATAGGGTTCACTACCTTGCGGTGCACTCCTGTCCCCCTACGGTGTGCATCTGTCACCTGGCCGTAGGTGACCTGACACATTGAAGGCATCTTTATTAATAATATAAAATACAATACAGTCACTTCAAGTGTAGAAAGAACAGAAAAAAAACAGTTAATGTGTTTCACGCGGTATGCTGGTGCTTAATCATAGCTCACTTTTTTTCTTCTTTCATGTTTGTGCAGAGACGGCACCCGTGAGTTCATCATAGGGCGTGTGTTCGTAAAGGTCCGAGGCTTAGTGAGCGGCAATCTTTTCCCTGCTGTTTCAGCTACCTGGTCCATCCTGGTGACACACACCTGCCACGTATCACTGCTTCCAGGGGAAGCCTACACAGGCACTCATACCTTGCCGCACTCTCGTGCCCACTGTTACAACATCAGTGGTCTCTGAGCCGGGGGGGGCTATTTGAGAAACCTTCCCTCTGCACGTCAGGCTCAGCCGCAAGGTACGGGGACAGTGGTCTTCAAAGGTCTGGAAAATGATAATGTCATCTAAGTGTAGTGCACAGACCCCACTCCTACCTGCATTAACTTTGGCTCCTCGCAGGAAGAGAGAGGCACACGGCACTAACAGCCCGTACCCTCCTGTGTGAGGAGGTTGAGCGGTGTTGTTGTTGGGTCTTCTACGGTCAGAACAGGAAAACCTCCAGAGAATGATTCTCACCTCTATGTTAAGTAGAGACAAGTCCTTGACTTCCCCAGTAAAGTGAATGTCCACACCAGCTGAAACTCCAACTCAGAGTTTATTTTCTCTTAGCAATAACACAGTCTCTGATAGGAAACGGTTGGAGCAAGAAAACAGGACAGCACAAGGTGTGGAGGAGGTCCAGGCACAAACGTTACAGATCTTTGCTCAGATTCTCAAGCAAATTTAACTAGGCGCACAGTCTCTGCCACAGACCGTGAGGTTGGTCTCTGCCACAGACCTGGTGAAGCTGATCTTTAGCTATGGCCCCTTTTTAGGAGAAGACATCCCTCCGGAGAGTTACCGGGACCCTACCGTCACCATGACACTGCACTGGGTCTTCGGAGAGTTCCTCCCCCGGCCTCCTCATCCTAAATACGGGTCCCCTCGCAAGGCGGCACCCTGAGAGTCCTCAATCCTTGGTGGGCCCCAGCCGAAGGTGCTGGGCCCAGGCCTTTGCTGCAGCCCCTGAGCCTACATACCCAGGGCGGACAGGAACAGCAGAATAGTACCTCACCCTGGGGCTAAAGGTGCCCAGGGCGGACCGGAACAAGACAACCCTGCCCTCGGGCTTAAGGTGCCCAGGGCAGGCAGGAACAAGAACCCACCCCTGGGCCAAAGGCACCCAGGGGGGACCGGAACAAACACCCTGGGGTAGGACCCCGCAGACAGAAACACCCCGACCAGGCAGCGTCTGCCCCTTTTATATCCTATCCCAGCATGCACAGCAGGTAAACCCTGCCCACTGCACGGTTGCCGAGAGGGGACACACAAGGCACAGCACTGTATCAGCGGTTCAACCCTGGCCTACCATGGCAGTGCCACCTGTAGGCCACAGGGAACTGCACACCGATACTCTTCCTGTGGATAAAAATCAAGACCCCTGACAAATTAGGGTGTTTGAGTATAACTACCACTCAAACACTTCCCCTAAATTTAGCGCCCGCTACATAAGTAGATCAGCAGAGTCTCAAAGTTATAATCTCCAAGGTGTAGCACCACCCCCGAGGGAGCAGCTGGTTACATCGGATCCCCTGTTCTTACCTTGACCTTGGCAAGTGCCTCAGCACCACTGACACCTCGGGTATACGCGTTAGTAGAGATAAATTAGAAATTTTTGTTAATACCTTATGCCGCGTACACACAATCGATTTTCTCGACGTGAAAACACCGTCGAGAAAATCGACAGGAAAAACGAGGGAACGGCTTGTTCCCCTACACACGGCCGTTTTTCCCGACATTTTTTTTCTTGGTCGAGAAAAACGACCGTGTGTAGGCTCCCCGGCTGTGTTTCCCTATGGGAAAACTGCCGCGGAAAAAAAACGACGGGAATCACGACGAGAAAAATTAGAGCATGTTCTAATTTTTCTCGTCGTGATTAATGCCGTTTTTCCCGTCGGGAAAAATGACAAAAAGCCCACAGACGATCGTTTTCCCGACGGGAAAAATGATCGTGTGTAAGCGGCATAAGGGTCACCCTGAAATGTGACTCGAGACCTTGTAGCAAATAACAGAGTATATTGCCAAGTAGGGATGAGCTTCGTGTTCGAGTCGAACATACGTTCGACTCGAACATCGGCTGTTCGATCGTTCGACGAAGATCGAACGATTTGGGCCGTTCGCGCCAAATTCGAGTGCCGCGAACGGCCCACAATGCACTACGCCATCGCAGTGTCATCCAGGCGCTGTGATTGGCCAAGCATGCACTGTGACCCCGCATGCTTGGCCAATCACAGCGCCGGCAGCGAGGAGAGCAATGATTGGCCACAGGCAGGATGCCTGTGGCCAATTATTGCTGAGGGTGTTTAGTACACGCCCCACACTATAAAAGGCCGCCAGCACGGCGGCCTAGTGTAGTGTGTTCCGGAGCAGGGAAAGAGCAGCATAGGCAGGGACAGTGACTTTTATTTCTTTCTTGCTTAACCTGGATTCCTTTAGTTTAGGGAAAGAGAAGGATAGGTAGGGAGAGTGTCAGTGTGTTTTGTGCTTGTGCTATAGTGTGCTTAAAAAAAAACATTTTTTCTAGGGACAGAAAACTGTAGGTAGGGAGAGTGTCAGTTTCTTTCACTGTGCAAGTCCTTGTTTCTAGGGACTGGGAAGGACAGTGAGTGAATTCTCCTTGTGCTATAGTGTGCTTAAAAAACATTTTTTCTAGGGACAGAAAACTGTAGGTAGGGAGAGTGTCAGTTTCTTTCACTGTGCAAGTCCTTGTTTCTAGGGACTGGGAAGGACAGTGAGTGAATTCTCCTTGTGCTATAGTGTGCTTAAAAAAACATTTTTTCTAGGGACAGAAAACTGTAGGTAGGGAGAGTGTCAGTTTCTTTCACTGTGCAAGTCCTTGTTTCTAGGGACTGGGAAGGACAGTGAGTGAATTCTCCTTGTGCTATAGTGTGCTTAAAAAAAACATTTTTTCTAGGGACAGAAAACTGTAGGTAGGGAGAGTGTCAGTTTCTTTCACTGTGCAAGTCCTTGTTTCTAGGGACTGGGAAGAACAGTGAGTGAATTCTCCTTGTGCTATAGTGTGCTTAAAAAAAACATTTTTTCTAGGGACAGAAAACTCTAGGTAGGGAGAGTGTCAGTTTCTTTCACTGTGCAAGTCCTTGTTTCTAGGGACTGGGAAGGACAGTGAGTGAATTCTCCTTGTGCTATAGTGTGCTTAAAAAAAACATTTTTTCTAGGGACAGAAAACTGTAGGTAGGGAGAGTGTCAGTTTCTTTCACTGTGCAAGTCCTTGTTTCTAGGGACTGGGAAGGACAGTGAGTGAATTCTCCTTGTGCTATAGTGTGCTTAAAAAAAACATTTTTTCTAGGGACAGAAAACTCTAGGTAGGGAGAGTGTCAGTTTCTTTCACTGTGCAAGTCCTTGTTTCTAGGGACTGGGAAGGACAGTGAGGGAATTCTCCTTGTGCTATAGTGTGCTTAAAAAAAACATTTTTTCTAGGGACAGAAAACTGTAGGTAGGGAGAGTGTCAGTTTCTTTCACTGTGCAAGTCCTTGTTTCTAGGGACTGGGAAGGACAGTGAGTGAATTCTCCTTGTGCTATAGTGTGCTTAAAAAAAACATTTTTTCTAGGGACAGAAAACTCTAGGTAGGGAGAGTGTCAGTTTCTTTCACTGTGCAAGTCCTTGTTTCTAGGGACTGGGAAGGACAGTGAGTGAATTCTCCTTGTGCTATAGTGTGCTTAAAAAAAACATTTTTTCTAGGGACAGAAAACTGTAGGTAGGGAGAGTGTCAGTTTCTTTCACTGTGCAAGTCCTTGTTTCTAGGGACTGGGAAGGACAGTGAGTGAATTCTCCTTGTGCTATAGTGTGCTTAAAAAAAACATTTTTTCTAGGGACAGAAAACTCTAGGTAGGGAGAGTGTCAGTTTCTTTCACTGTGCAAGTCCTTGTTTCTAGGGACTGGGAAGGACAGTGAGTGAATTCTCCTTGTGCTATAGTGTGCTTAAAAAAAACATTTTTTCTAGGGACAGAAAACTGTAGGTAGGGAGAGTGTCAGTTTCTTTCACTGTGCAAGTCCTTGTTTCTAGGGACTGGGAAGGACAGTGAGTGAATTCTCCTTGTGCTATAGTGTGCTTAAAAAAAAACATTTTTTCTAGGGACAGAAAACTGTAGGTAGGGAGAGTGTCAGTTTCTTTCACTGTGCAAGTCCTTGTTTCTAGGGACTGGGAAGGACAGTGAGTGAATTCTCCTTGTGCTATAGTGTGCTTAAAAAAAACATTTTTTCTAGGGACAGAAAACTCTAGGTAGGGAGAGTGTCAGTTTCTTTCACTGTGCAAGTCCTTGTTTCTAGGGACTGGGAAGGACAGTGAGTGAATTCTCCTTGTGCTATAGTGTGCTTAAAAAAAAAAAAATTTCTAGGGACAGAAAACTGTAGGTAGGGAGAGTGTCAGTTTCTTTCACTGTGCAAGTCCTTGTTTCTAGGGACTGGGAAGGACAGTGAGTGAATTCTCCTTGTGCTATAGTGTGCTTAAAAAAAACATTTTTTCTAGGGACAGAAAACTGTAGGTAGGGAGAGTGTCAGTTTCTTTCACTGTGCAAGTCCTTGTTTCTAGGGACTGGGAAGGACAGTGAGTGAATTCTCCTTGTGCTATAGTGTGCTTAAAAAAAACATTTTTTCTAGGGACAGAAAACTGTAGGTAGGGAGAGTGTCAGTTTCTTTCACTGTGCAAGTCCTTGTTTCTAGGGACTGGGAAGGACAGTGAGTGAATTCTCCTTGTGCTATAGTGTGCTTAAAAAAAACATTTTTTCTAGGGACAGAAAACTGTAGGTAGGGAGAGTGTCAGTTTCTTTCACTGTGCAAGTCCTTGTTTCTAGGGACTGGGAAGGACAGTGAGTGAATTCTCCTTGTGCTATAGTGTGCTTAAAAAAAACATTTTTTCTAGGGACAGAAAACTGTAGGTAGGGAGAGTGTCAGTTTCTTTCACTGTGCAAGTCCTTGTTTCTAGGGACTGGGAAGGACAGTGAGTGAATTCTCCTTGTGCTATAGTGTGCTTAAAAAAAACATTTTTTCTAGGGACAGAAAACTGTAGGTAGGGAGAGTGTCAGTTTCTTTCACTGTGCAAGTCCTTGTTTCTAGGGACTGGGAAGGACAGTGAGTGAATCCTCCTTGTGCTATAGTGTGCTTAAAAAAAACATTTTTTCTAGGGACAGAAAACTGTAGGTAGGGAGAGTGTCAGTTTCTTTCACTGTGCAAGTCCTTGTTTCTAGGGACTGGGAAGGACAGTGAGTGAATTCTCCTTGTGCTATAGTGTGCTTAAAAAAAACATTTTTTCTAGGGACAGAAAACTCTAGGTAGGGAGAGTGTCAGTTTCTTTCACTGTGCAAGTCCTTGTTTCTAGGGACTGGGAAGGACAGTGAGTGAATTCTCTTTGTGCTATAGTGTGCTTAAAAAAAACATTTTTTCTAGGGACAGAAAACTGTAGGTAGGGAGAGTGTCAGTTGCTTTCACTGTGCAAGTCCTTGTTTCTAGGGACTGGGAAGGACAGTGAGTGAATTCTCCTTGTGCTATAGTGTGCTTAAAAAAAACATTTTTTCTAGGGACAGAAAACTCTAGGTAGGGAGAGTGTCAGTTTCTTTCACTGTGCAAGTCCTTGTTTCTAGGGACTGGGAAGGACAGTGAGTGAATTCTCCTTGTGCTATAGTGTGCTTAAAAAAAACATTTTTTCTAGGGACAGAAAACTCTAGGTAGGGAGAGTGTCAGTTTCTTTCACTGTGCAAGTCCTTGTTTCTAGGGACCGGGAAGGACAGTGAGTGAATTCTCCTTGTGCTATAGTGTGCTTAAAAAAAACATTTTTTCTAGGGACAGAAAACTCTAGGTAGGGAGAGTGTCAGTTTCTTTCACTGTGCAAGTCCTTGTTTCTAGGGACTGGGAAGGACAGTGAGTGAATTCTCCTTGTGCTATAGTGTGCTTAAAAAAAACATTTTTTCTAGGGACAGAAAACTGTAGGTAGGGAGAGTGTCAGTTTCTTTCACTGTGCAAGTCCTTGTTTCTAGGGACTGGGAAGGACAGTGAGTGAATTCTCCTTGTGCTATAGTGTGCTTAAAAAAAACATTTTTTCTAGGGACAGAAAATTGTAGGTAGGGAGAGTGTCAGTTTCTTTCACTGTGCAAGTCCTTGTTTCTAGGGACTGGGAAGGACAGTGAGTGAATTCTCCTTGTGCTATAGTGTGCTTAAAAAAAAAAAATTTTCTAGGGACAGAAAACTGTAGGTAGGGAGAGTGTCAGTTTCTTTCACTGTGCAAGTCCTTGTTTCTAGGGACTGGGAAGGACAGTGAGTGAATTCTCCTTGTGCTATAGTGTGCTTAAAAAAAACATTTTTTCTAGGGACAGAAAACTGTAGGTAGGGAGAGTGTCAGTTTCTTTCACTGTGCAAGTCCTTGTTTCTAGGGACTGGGAAGGACAGTGAGTGAATTCTCCTTGTGCTATAGTGTGCTTAAAAAAAACATTTTTTCTAGGGACAGAAAACTGTAGGTAGGGAGAGTGTCAGTTTCTTTCACTGTGCAAGTCCTTGTTTCTAGGGACTGGGAAGGACAGTGAGTGAATTCTCCTTGTGCTATAGTGTGCTTAAAAAAAACATTTTTTCTAGGGACAGAAAACTGTAGGTAGGGAGAGTGTCAGTTTCTTTCACTGTGCAAGTCCTTGTTTCTAGGGACTGGGAAGGACAGTGAGTGAATTCTCCTTGTGCTATAGTGTGCTTAAAAAAAACATTTTTTCTAGGGACAGAAAACTGTAGGTAGGGAGAGTGTCAGTTTCTTTCACTGTGCAAGTCCTTGTTTCTAGGGACTGGGAAGGACAGTGAGTGAATTCTCCTTGTGCTATAGTGTGCTTAAAAAAAACATTTTTTCTAGGGACAGAAAACTGTAGGTAGGGAGAGTGTCAGTTTCTTTCACTGTGCAAGTCCTTGTTTCTAGGGACTGGGAAGGACAGTGAGTGAATTCTCCTTGTGCTATAGTGTGCTTAAAAAAAACATTTTTTCTAGGGACAGAAAACTGTAGGTAGGGAGAGTGTCAGTTTCTTTCACTGTGCAAGTCCTTGTTTCTAGGGACCTGGAAGGACAGTGAGTGAATTCTCCTTGTGCTATAGTGTGCTTAAAAAAAACATTTTTTCTAGGGACAGAAAACTGTAGGTAGGGAGAGTGTCAGTTTCTTTCACTGTGCAAGTCCTTGTTTCTAGGGACTGGGAAGGACAGTGAGTGAATTCTCCTTGTGCTATAGTGTGCTTAAAAAAAACATTTTTTCTAGGGACAGAAAACTGTAGGTAGGGAGAGTGTCAGTTTCTTTCACTGTGCAAGTCCTTGTTTCTAGGGACTGGGAAGGACAGTGAGTGAATTCTCCTTGTGCTATAGTGTGCTTAAAAAAAACATTTTTTCTAGGGACAGAAAACTGTAGGTAGGGAGAGTGTCAGTTTCTTTCACTGTGCAAGTCCTTGTTTCTAGGGACTGGGAAGGACAGTGAGTGAATCCTCCTTGTGCTATAGTGTGCTTAAAAAAAACATTTTTTCTAGGGACAGAAAACTGTAGGTAGGGAGAGTGTCAGTTTCTTTCACTGTGCAAGTCCTTGTTTCTAGGGACTGGGAAGGACAGTGAGTGAATTCTCCTTGTGCTATAGTGTGCTTAAAAAAAACATTTTTTCTAGGGACAGAAAACTGTAGGTAGGGAGAGTGTCAGTTTCTTTCACTGTGCAAGTCCTTGTTTCTAGGGACTGGGAAGGACAGTGAGTGAATTCTCCTTGTGCTATAGTGTGCTTAAAAAAAACATTTTTTCTAGGGACAGAAAACTCTAGGTAGGGAGAGTGTCAGTTTCTTTCACTGTGCAAGTCCTTGTTTCTAGGGACTGGGAAGGACAGTGAGTGAATTCTCCTTGTGCTATAGTGTGCTTAAAAAAAACATTTTTTCTAGGGACAGAAAACTGTAGGTAGGGAGAGTGTCAGTTTCTTTCACTGTGCAAGTCCTTGTTTCTAGGGACTGGGAAGGACAGTGAGTGAATTCTCTTTGTGCTATAGTGTGCTTAAAAAAAACATTTTTTCTAGGGACAGAAAACTCTAGGTAGGGAGAGTGTCAGTTTCTTTCACTGTGCAAGTCCTTGTTTCTAGGGACTGGGAAGGACAGTGAGTGAATTCTCCTTGTGCTATAGTGTGCTTAAAAAAAACATTTTTTCTAGGGACAGAAAACTCTAGGTAGGGAGAGTGTCAGTTTCTTTCACTGTGCAAGTCCTTGTTTCTAGGGACCGGGAAGGACAGTGAGTGAATTCTCCTTGTGCTATAGTGTGCTTAAAAAAAACATTTTTTCTAGGGACAGAAAACTCTAGGTAGGGAGAGTGTCAGTTTCTTTCACTGTGCAAGTCCTTGTTTCTAGGGACTGGGAAGGACAGTGAGTGAATTCTCCTTGTGCTATAGTGT
This sequence comes from Rana muscosa, assembly GCA_029206835.1. Classification (NCBI taxonomy): domain Eukaryota; kingdom Metazoa; phylum Chordata; class Amphibia; order Anura; family Ranidae; genus Rana; species Rana muscosa. The sequence continues at coordinate 215,363,818 of JARGYO010005626.1, read as the reverse complement.
GCTTAAAAAAAACATTTTTTCTAGGGACAGAAAACTGTAGGTAGGGAGAGTGTCAGTTTCTTTCACTGTGCAAGTCCTTGTTTCTAGGGACTGGGAAGGACAGTGAGTGAATTCTCCTTGTGCTATAGTGTGCTTAAAAAAAACATTTTTTCTAGGGACAGAAAATTGTAGGTAGGGAGAGTGTCAGTTTCTTTCACTGTGCAAGTCCTTGTTTCTAGGGACTGGGAAGGACAGTGAGTGAATTCTCCTTGTGCTATAGTGTGCTTAAAAAAAACATTTTTTCTAGGGACAGAAAACTGTAGGTAGGGAGAGTGTCAGTTTCTTTCACTGTGCAAGTCCTTGTTTCTAGGGACTGGGAAGGACAGTGAGTGAATTCTCCTTGTGCTATAGTGTGCTTAAAAAAAACATTTTTTCTAGGGACAGAAAACTGTAGGTAGGGAGAGTGTCAGTTTCTTTCACTGTGCAAGTCCTTGTTTCTAGGGACTGGGAAGGACAGTGAGTGAATTCTCCTTGTGCTATAGTGTGCTTAAAAAAAACATTTTTTCTAGGGACAGAAAACTGTAGGTAGGGAGAGTGTCAGTTTCTTTCACTGTGCAAGTCCTTGTTTCTAGGGACTGGGAAGGACAGTGAGTGAATTCTCCTTGTGCTATAGTGTGCTTAAAAAAAACATTTTTTCTAGGGACAGAAAACTGTAGGTAGGGAGAGTGTCAGTTTCTTTCACTGTGCAAGTCCTTGTTTCTAGGGACTGGGAAGGACAGTGAGTGAATTCTCCTTGTGCTATAGTGTGCTTAAAAAAAACATTTTTTCTAGGGACAGAAAACTGTAGGTAGGGAGAGTGTCAGTTTCTTTCACTGTGCAAGTCCTTGTTTCTAGGGACTGGGAAGGACAGTGAGTGAATTCTCCTTGTGCTATAGTGTGCTTAAAAAAAACATTTTTTCTAGGGACAGAAAACTGTAGGTAGGGAGAGTGTCAGTTTCTTTCACTGTGCAAGTCCTTGTTTCTAGGGACTGGGAAGGACAGTGAGTGAATTCTCCTTGTGCTATAGTGTGCTTAAAAAAAACATTTTTTCTAGGGACAGAAAACTGTAGGTAGGGAGAGTGTCAGTTTCTTTCACTGTGCAAGTCCTTGTTTCTAGGGACCTGGAAGGACAGTGAGTGAATTCTCCTTGTGCTATAGTGTGCTTAAAAAAAACATTTTTTCTAGGGACAGAAAACTGTAGGTAGGGAGAGTGTCAGTTTCTTTCACTGTGCAAGTCCTTGTTTCTAGGGACTGGGAAGGACAGTGAGTGAATTCTCCTTGTGCTATAGTGTGCTTAAAAAAAACATTTTTTCTAGGGACAGAAAACTGTAGGTAGGGAGAGTGTCAGTTTCTTTCACTGTGCAAGTCCTTGTTTCTAGGGACTGGGAAGGACAGTGAGTGAATTCTCCTTGTGCTATAGTGTGCTTAAAAAAAACATTTTTTCTAGGGACAGAAAACTGTAGGTAGGGAGAGTGTCAGTTTCTTTCACTGTGCAAGTCCTTGTTTCTAGGGACTGGGAAGGACAGTGAGTGAATCCTCCTTGTGCTATAGTGTGCTTAAAAAAAACATTTTTTCTAGGGACAGAAAACTGTAGGTAGGGAGAGTGTCAGTTTCTTTCACTGTGCAAGTCCTTGTTTCTAGGGACTGGGAAGGACAGTGAGTGAATTCTCCTTGTGCTATAGTGTGCTTAAAAAAAACATTTTTTCTAGGGACAGAAAACTGTAGGTAGGGAGAGTGTCAGTTTCTTTCACTGTGCAAGTCCTTGTTTCTAGGGACTGGGAAGGACAGTGAGTGAATTCTCCTTGTGCTATAGTGTGCTTAAAAAAAACATTTTTTCTAGGGACAGAAAACTCTAGGTAGGGAGAGTGTCAGTTTCTTTCACTGTGCAAGTCCTTGTTTCTAGGGACTGGGAAGGACAGTGAGTGAATTCTCCTTGTGCTATAGTGTGCTTAAAAAAAACATTTTTTCTAGGGACAGAAAACTGTAGGTAGGGAGAGTGTCAGTTTCTTTCACTGTGCAAGTCCTTGTTTCTAGGGACTGGGAAGGACAGTGAGTGAATTCTCTTTGTGCTATAGTGTGCTTAAAAAAAACATTTTTTCTAGGGACAGAAAACTCTAGGTAGGGAGAGTGTCAGTTTCTTTCACTGTGCAAGTCCTTGTTTCTAGGGACTGGGAAGGACAGTGAGTGAATTCTCCTTGTGCTATAGTGTGCTTAAAAAAAACATTTTTTCTAGGGACAGAAAACTGTAGGTAGGGAGAGTGTCAGTTTCTTTCACTGTGCAAGTCCTTGTTTCTAGGGACTGGGAAGGACAGTGAGTGAATTCTCCTTGTGCTATAGTGTGCTTAAAAAAAACATTTTTTCTAGGGACAGAAAACTGTAGGTAGGGAGAGTGTCAGTTTCTTTCACTGTGCAAGTCCTTGTTTCTAGGGACTGGGAAGGACAGTGAGTGAATTCTCCTTGTGCTATAGTGTGCTTAAAAAAAACATTTTTTCTAGGGACAGAAAACTGTAGGTAGGGAGAGTGTCAGTTTCTTTCACTGTGCAAGTCCTTGTTTCTAGGGACTGGGAAGGACAGTGAGTGAATTCTCCTTGTGCTATAGTGTGCTTAAAAAAAACATTTTTTCTAGGGACAGAAAACTGTAGGTAGGGAGAGTGTCAGTTTCTTTCACTGTGCAAGTCCTTGTTTCTAGGGACTGGGAAGGACAGTGAGTGAATTCTCCTTGTGCTATAGTGTGCTTAAAAAAAACATTTTTTCTAGGGACAGAAAACTCTAGGTAGGGAGAGTGTCAGTTTCTTTCACTGTGCAAGTCCTTGTTTCTAGGGACTGGGAAGGACAGTGAGTGAATTCTCCTTGTGCTATAGTGTGCTTAAAAAAAACATTTTTTCTAGGGACAGAAAACTGTAGGTAGGGAGAGTGTCAGTTTCTTTCACTGTGCAAGTCCTTGTTTCTAGGGACTGGGAAGGACAGTGAGTGAATTCTCCTTGTGCTATAGTGTGCTTAAAAAAAACATTTTTTCTAGGGACAGAAAACTCTAGGTAGGGAGAGTGTCAGTTTCTTTCACTGTGCAAGTCCTTGTTTCTAGGGACTGGGAAGGACAGTGAGTGAATTCTCCTTGTGCTATAGTGTGCTTAAAAAAAACATTTTTTCTAGGGACAGAAAACTCTAGGTAGGGAGAGTGTCAGTTTCTTTCACTGGGCAAGTCCTTGTTTCTAGGGACTGGGAAGGACAGTGAGTGAATTCTCCTTGTGCTATAGTGTGCTTAAAAAAAACATTTTTTCTAGGGACAGAAAACTGTAGGTAGGGAGAGTGTCAGTTTCTTTCACTGTGCAAGTCCTTGTTTCTAGGGACTGGGAAGGACAGTGAGTGAATTCTCCTTGTGCTATAGTGTGCTTAAAAAAAACATTTTTTCTAGGGACAGAAAACTGTAGGTAGGGAGAGTGTCAGTTTCTCTCACTGTGCAAGTCCTTGTTTCTACGGACTGGGAAGGACAGTGAGTGAATTCTCCTTGTGCTATAGTGTGCTTAAAAAAAACATTTTTTCTAGGGACAGAAAACTCTAGGTAGGGAGAGTGTCAGTTTCTTTCACTGTGCAAGTCCTTGTTTCTAGGGACTGGGAAGGACAGTGAGTGAATTCTCCTTGTGCTATAGTGTGCTTAAAAAAAACATTTTTTCTAGGGACAGAAAACTCTAGGTAGGGAGAGTGTCAGTTTCTTTCACTGTGCAAGTCCTTGTTTCTAGGGACTGGGAAGGACAGTGAGTGAATTCTCTTTGTGCTATAGTGTGCTTAAAAAAAACATTTTTTCTAGGGACAGAAAACTGTAGGTAGGGAGAGTGTCAGTTTCTTTCACTGTGCAAGTCCTTGTTTCTAGGGACTGGGAAGGACAGTGAGTGAATTCTCCTTGTGCTATAGTGTGCTTAAAAAAAACATTTTTTCTAGGGACAGAAAACTGTAGGTAGGGAGAGTGTCAGTTTCTTTCACTGTGCAAGTCCTTGTTTCTAGGGACTGGGAAGGACAGTGAGTGAATTCTCCTTGTGCTATAGTGTGCTTAAAAAAAACATTTTTTCTAGGGACAGAAAACTGTAGGTAGGGAGAGTGTCAGTTTCTTTCACTGTGCAAGTCCTTGTTTCTAGGGACTGGGAAGGACAGTGAGTGAATTCTCCTTGTGCTATATTGTGCTTAAAAAAAACATTTTTTCTAGGGACAGAAAACTCTAGGTAGGGAGAGTGTCAGTTTCTTTCACTGTGCAAGTCCTTGTTTCTAGGGACTGGGAAGGACAGTGAGTGAATTCTCTTTGTGCTATAGTGTGCTTAAAAAAAACATTTTTTCTAGGGACAGAAAACTGTAGGTAGGGAGAGTGTCAGTTTCTTTCACTGTGCAACTCCTTGTTTCTAGGGACTGGGAAGGACAGTGAGTGAATTCTCCTTGTGCTATAGTGTGCTTAAAAAAAACATTTTTTCTAGGGACAGAAAACTGTAGGTAGGGAGAGTGTCAGTTTCTTTCACTGTGCAAGTCCTTGTTTCTAGGGACTGGGAAGGACAGTGAGTGAATTCTCCTTGTGCTATAGTGTGCTTAAAAAAACATTTTTTCTAGGGACAGAAAACTCTAGGTAGGGAGAGTGTCAGTTTCTTTCACTGTGCAAGTCCTTGTTTCTAGGGACTGGGAAGGACAGTGAGTGAATTCTCCTTGTGCTATAGTGTGCTTAAAAAAAACATTTTTTCTAGGGACAGAAAACTGTAGGTAGGGAGAGTGTCAGTTTCTTTCACTGTGCAAGTCCTTGTTTCTAGGGACTGGGAAGGACAGTGAGTGAATTCTCCTTGTGCTATAGTGTGCTTAAAAAAAACATTTTTTCTAGGGACAGAAAACTGTAGGTAGGGAGAGTGTCAGTTTCTTTCACTGTGCAAGTCCTTGTTTCTAGGGACTGGGAAGGACAGTGAGTGAATTCTCCTTGTGCTATAGTGTGCTTAAAAAAAAAAAATTTTTCTAGGGACAGAAAACTCTAGGTAGGGAGAGTGTCAGTTTATTTCACTGTGCAAGTCCTTGTTTCTAGGGACTGGGAAGGACAGTGAGTGAATTCTCTTTGTGCTATAGTGTGCTTAAAAAAAACATTTTTTCTAGGGACAGAAAACTGTAGGTAGGGAGAGTGTCAGTTTCTTTCACTGTGCAAGTCCTTGTTTCTAGGGACTGGGAAGGACAGTGAGTGAATTCTCCTTGTGCTATAGTGTGCTTAAAAAAAACATTTTTTCTAGGGACAGAAAACTCTAGGTAGGGAGAGTGTCAGTTTCTTTCACTGTGCAAGTCCTTGTTTCTAGGGACTGGGAAGGACAGTGAGTGAATTCTCCTTGTGCTATAGTGTGCTTAAAAAAAAAATTTTTTCTAGGGACAGAAAACTGTAGGTAGGGAGAGTGTCAGTTTCTTTCACTGTGCAAGTCCTTGTTTCTAGGGACTGGGATGGACAGTGAGTGAATTCTCCTTGTGCTATAGTGTGCTTAAAAAAACATTTTTTCTAGGGACAGAAAACTGTAGGTAGAGAGAGTGTCAGTTTCTTTCACTGTGCAAGTCCTTGTTTCTAGGGACTGGGAAGGACAGTGAGTGAATTCTCCTTGTGCTATAGTGTGCTTAAAAAAAACATTTTTTCTAGGGACAGAAAACTGTAGGTAGGGAGAGTGTCAGTTTCTTTCACTGTGCAAGTCCTTGTTTCTAGGGACTGGGAAGGACAGTGAGTGAATTCTCCTTGTGCTATAGTGTGCTTAAAAAAAACATTTTTTCTAGGGACAGAAAACTGTAGGTAGGGAGAGTGTCAGTTTCTTTCACTGTGCAAGTCCTTGTTTCTAGGGACTGGGAAGGACAGTGAGTGAATTCTCCTTGTGCTATAGTGTGCTTAAAAAAAAACATTTTTTCTAGGGACAGAAAACTCTAGGTAGGGAGAGTGTCAGTTTCTTTCACTGGGCAAGTCCTTGTTTCTAGGGACTGGGAAGGACAGTGAGTGAATTCTCCTTGTGCTATAGTGTGCTTAAAAAAAACATTTTTTCTAGGGACAGAAAACTGTAGGTAGGGAGAGTGTCAGTTTCTTTCACTGTGCAAGTCCTTGTTTCTAGGGACTGGGAAGGACAGTGAGTGAATTCTCCTTGTGCTATAGTGTGCTTAAAAAAAACATTTTTTCTAGGGACAGAAAACTGTAGGTAGGGAGAGTGTCAGTTTCTTTCACTGTGCAAGTCCTTGTTTCTAGGGACTGGGAAGGACAGTGAGTGAATTCTCCTTGTGCTATAGTGTGCTTAAAAAAAACATTTTTTCTAGGGACAGAAAACTGTAGGTAGGGAGAGTGTCAGTTTCTTTCACTGTGCAAGTCCTTGTTTCTAGGGACTGGGAAGGACAGTGAGTGAATTCTCCTTGTGCTATAGTGTGCTTAAAAAAAACATTTTTTCTAGGGACAGAAAACTGTAGGTAGGGAGAGTGTCAGTTTCTTTCACTGTGCAAGTCCTTGTTTCTAGGGACTGGGAAGGACAGTGAGTGAATTCTCCTTGTGCTATAGTGTGCTTAAAAAAAACATTTTTTCTAGGGACAGAAAACTGTAGGTAGGGAGAGTGTCAGTTTCTTTCACTGTGCAAGTCCTTGTTTCTAGGGACTGGGAAGGACAGTGAGTGAATTCTCCTTGTGCTATAGTGTGCTTAAAAAAAACATTTTTTCTAGGGACAGAAAACTCTAGGTAGGGAGAGTGTCAGTTTCTTTCACTGTGCAAGTCCTTGTTTCTAGGGACTGGGAAGGACAGTGAGTGAATTCTCTTTGTGCTATAGTGTGCTTAAAAAAAACATTTTTTCTAGGGACAGAAAACTGTAGGTAGGGAGAGTGTCAGTTTCTTTCACTGTGCAAGTCCTTGTTTCTAGGGACTGGGAAGGACAGTGAGTGAATTCTCCTTGTGCTATAGTGTGCTTAAAAAAAACATTTTTTCTAGGGACAGAAAACTGTAGGTAGGGAGAGTGTCAGTTTCTTTCACTGTGCAAGTCCTTGTTTCTAGGGACTGGGAAGGACAGTGAGTGAATTCTCCTTGTGCTATAGTGTGCTTAAAAAAAACATTTTTTCTAGGGACAGAAAACTGTAGGTAGGGAGAGTGTCAGTTTCTTTCACTGTGCAAGTCCTTGTTTCTAGGGACTGGGAAGGACAGTGAGTGAATTCTCCTTGTGCTATATTGTGCTTAAAAAAAACATTTTTTCTAGGGACAGAAAACTCTAGGTAGGGAGAGTGTCAGTTTCTTTCACTGTGCAAGTCCTTGTTTCTAGGGACTGGGAAGGACAGTGAGTGAATTCTCTTTGTGCTATAGTGTGCTTAAAAAAAACATTTTTTCTAGGGACAGAAAACTGTAGGTAGGGAGAGTGTCAGTTTCTTTCACTGTGCAAGTCCTTGTTTCTAGGGACTGGGAAGGACAGTGAGTGAATTCTCCTTGTGCTATAGTGTGCTTAAAAAAAACATTTTTTCTAGGGACAGAAAACTGTAGGTAGGGAGAGTGTCAGTTTCTTTCACTGTGCAAGTCCTTGTTTCTAGGGACTGGGAAGGACAGTGAGTGAATTCTCCTTGTGCTATAGTGTGCTTAAAAAAAACATTTTTTCTAGGGACAGAAAACTCTAGGTAGGGAGAGTGTCAGTTTCTTTCACTGTGCAAGTCCTTGTTTCTAGGGACTGGGAAGGACAGTGAGTGAATTCTCCTTGTGCTATAGTGTGCTTAAAAAAAACATTTTTTCTAAGGACAGAAAACTGTAGGTAGTGAGAGTGTCAGTTTCTTTCACTGTGCAAGTCCTTGTTTCTAGGGACTGGGAAGGACAGTGAGTGAATTCTCCTTGTGCTATATTGTGCTTAAAAAAAACATTTTTTCTAGGGACAGAAAACTCTAGGTAGGGAGAGTGTCAGTTTCTTTCACTGTGCAAGTCCTTGTTTCTAGGGACTGGGAAGGACAGTGAGTGAATTCTCTTTGTGCTATAGTGTGCTTAAAAAAAACATTTTTTCTAGGGACAGAAAACTGTAGGTAGGGAGAGTGTCAGTTTCTTTCACTGTGCAAGTCCTTGTTTCTAGGGACTGGGAAGGACAGTGAGTGAATTCTCCTTGTGCTATAGTGTGCTTAAAAAAAACATTTTTTCTAGGGACAGAAAACTGTAGGTAGGGAGAGTGTCAGTTTCTTTCACTGTGCAAGTCCTTGTTTCTAGGGACTGGGAAGGACAGTGAGTGAATTCTCCTTGTGCTATAGTGTGCTTAAAAAAAACATTTTTTCTAGGGACAGAAAACTCTAGGTAGGGAGAGTGTCAGTTTCTTTCACTGTGCAAGTCCTTTTTTCTAGGGACTGGGAAGGACAGTGAGTGAATTCTCCTTGTGCTATAGTGTGCTTAAAAAAAACATTTTTTCTAGGGACAGAAAACTGTAGGTAGGGAGAGTGTCAGTTTCTTTCACTGTGCAAGTCCTTGTTTCTAGGGACTGGGAAGGACAGTGAGTGAATTCTCCTTGTGCTATAGTGTGCTTAAAAAAAACATTTTTTCTAGGGACAGAAAACTGTAGGTAGGGAGAGTGTCAGTTTCTTTCACTGTGCAAGTCCTTGTTTCTAGGGACTGGGAAGGACAGTGAGTGAATTCTCCTTGTGCTATATTGTGCTTAAAAAAAACATTTTTTCTAGGGACAGAAAACTGTAGGTAGGGAGAGTGTCAGTTTCTTTCACTGTGCAAGTCCTTGTTTCTAGGGACTGGGAAGGACAGTGAGTGAATTCTCTTTGTGCTATAGTGTGCTTAAAAAAAACATTTTTTCTAGGGACAGAAAACTGTAGGTAGGGAGAGTGTCAGTTTCTTTCACTGTGCAAGTCCTTGTTTCTAGGGACTGGGAAGGACAGTGAGTGAATTCTCCTTGTGCTATAGTGTGCTTAAAAAAAACATTTTTTCTAGGGACAGAAAACTGTAGGTAGGGAGAGTGTCAGTTTCTTTCACTGTGCAAGTCCTTGTTTCTAGGGACTGGGAAGGACAGTGAGTGAATTCTCCTTGTGCTATAGTGTGCTTAAAAAAAACATTTTTTCTAGGGACAGAAAACTGTAGGTAGGGAGAGTGTCAGTTTCTTTCACTGTGCAAGTCCTTGTTTCTAGGGACTGGGAAGGACAGTGAGTGAATTCTCCTTGTGCTATATTGTGCTTAAAAAAAACATTTTTTCTAGGGACAGAAAACTCTAGGTAGGGAGAGTGTCAGTTTCTTTCACTGTGCAAGTCCTTGTTTCTAGGGACTGGGAAGGACAGTGAGTGAATTCTCTTTGTGCTATAGTGTGCTTAAAAAAAACATTTTTTCTAGGGACAGAAAACTGTAGGTAGGGAGAGTGTCAGTTTCTTTCACTGTGCAAGTCCTTGTTTCTAGGGACTGGGAAGGACAGTGAGTGAATTCTCCTTGTGCTATAGTGTGCTTAAAAAAAACATTTTTTCTAGGGACAGAAAACTGTAGGTAGGGAGAGTGTCAGTTTCTTTCACTGTGCAAGTCCTTGTTTCTAGGGACTGGGAAGGACAGTGAGTGAATTCTCCTTGTGCTATAGTGTGCTTAAAAAAAACATTTTTTCTAGGGACAGAAAACTCTAGGTAGGGAGAGTGTCAGTTTCTTTCACTGTGCAAGTCCTTGTTTCTAGGGACTGGGAAGGACAGTGAGTGAATTCTCCTTGTGCTATAGTGTGCTTAAAAAAAACATTTTTTCTAGGGACAGAAAACTGTAGGTAGGGAGAGTGTCAGTTTCTTTCACTGTGCAAGTCCTTGTTTCTAGGGACTGGGAAGGACAGTGAGTGAATTCTCCTTGTGCTATAGTGTGCTTAAAAAAAACATTTTTTCTAGGGACAGAAAACTGTAGGTAGGGAGAGTGTCAGTTTCTTTCACTGTGCAAGTCCTTGTTTCTAGGGACTGGGAAGGACAGTGAGTGAATTCTCCTTGTGCTATAGTGTGCTTAAAAAAAACATTTTTTTTCTAGGGACAGAAAACTCTAGGTAGGGAGAGTGTCAGTTTATTTCACTGTGCAAGTCCTTGTTTCTAGGGACTGGGAAGGACAGTGAGTGAATTCTCTTTGTGCTATAGTGTGCTTAAAAAAAACATTTTTTCTAGGGACAGAAAACTGTAGGTAGGGAGAGTGTCAGTTTCTTTCACTGTGCAAGTCCTTGTTTCTAGGGACTGGGAAGGACAGTGAGTGAATTCTCCTTGTGCTATAGTGTGCTTAAAAAAAACATTTTTTCTAGGGACAGAAAACTCTAGGTAGGGAGAGTGTCAGTTTCTTTCACTGTGCAAGTCCTTGTTTCTAGGGACTGGGAAGGACAGTGAGTGAATTCTCCTTGTGCTATAGTGTGCTTAAAAAAAACATTTTTTCTAGGGACAGAAAACTGTAGGTAGGGAGAGTGTCAGTTTCTTTCACTGTGCAAGTCCTTGTTTCTAGGGACTGGGATGGACAGTGAGTGAATTCTCCTTGTGCTATAGTGTGCTTAAAAAAAACATTTTTTCTAGGGACAGAAAACTGTAGGTAGAGAGAGTGTCAGTTTCTTTCACTGTGCAAGTCCTTGTTTCTAGGGACTGGGAAGGACAGTGAGTGAATTCTCCTTGTGCTATAGTGTGCTTAAAAAAAACATTTTTTCTAGGGACAGAAAACTGTAGGTAGGGAGAGTGTCAGTTTCTTTCACTGTGCAAGTCCTTGTTTCTAGGGACTGGGAAGGACAGTGAGTGAATTCTCCTTGTGCTATAGTGTGCTTAAAAAAAACATTTTTTCTAGGGACAGAAAACTGTAGGTAGGGAGAGTGTCAGTTTCTTTCACTGTGCAAGTCCTTGTTTCTAGGGACTGGGAAGGACAGTGAGTGAATTCTCCTTGTGCTATAGTGTGCTTAAAAAAAACATTTTTTCTAGGGACAGAAAACTGTAGGTAGGGAGAGTGTCAGTTTCTTTCACTGTGCAAGTCCTTGTTTCTAGGGACTGGGAAGGACAGTGAGTGAATTCTCCTTGTGCTATAGTGTGCTTAAAAAAAACATTTTTTCTAGGGACAGAAAACTCTAGGTAGGGAGAGTGTCAGTTTCTTTCACTGGGCAAGTCCTTGTTTCTAGGGACTGGGAAGGACAGTGAGTGAATTCTCCTTGTGCTATAGTGTGCTTAAAAAAAACATTTTTTCTAGGGACAGAAAACTGTAGGTAGGGAGAGTGTCAGTTTCTTTCACTGTGCAAGTCCTTGTTTCTAGGGACTGGGAAGGACAGTGAGTGAATTCTCCTTGTGCTATAGTGTGCTTAAAAAAAACATTTTTTCTAGGGACAGAAAACTGTAGGTAGGGAGAGTGTCAGTTTCTTTCACTGTGCAAGTCCTTGTTTCTAGGGACTGGGAAGGACAGTGAGTGAATTCTCCTTGTGCTATAGTGTGCTTAAAAAAAACATTTTTTCTAGGGACAGAAAACTGTAGGTAGGGAGAGTGTCAGTTTCTTTCACTGTGCAAGTCCTTGTTTCTAGGGACTGGGAAGGACAGTGAGTGAATTCTCCTTGTGCTATAGTGTGCTTAAAAAAAACATTTTTTCTAGGGACAGAAAACTGTAGGTAGGGAGAGTGTCAGTTTCTTTCACTGTGCAAGTCCTTGTTTCTAGGGACTGGGAAGGACAGTGAGTGAATTCTCCTTGTGCTATAGTGTGCTTAAAAAAAACATTTTTTCTAGGGACAGAAAACTGTAGGTAGGGAGAGTGTCAGTTTCTTTCACTGTGCAAGTCCTTGTTTCTAGGGACTGGGAAGGACAGTGAGTGAATTCTCCTTGTGCTATAGTGTGCTTAAAAAAAACATTTTTTCTAGGGACAGAAAACTGTAGGTAGGGAGAGTGTCAGTTTCTTTCACTGTGCAAGTCCTTGTTTCTAGGGACTGGGAAGGACAGTGAGTGAATTCTCCTTGTGCTATAGTGTGCTTAAAAAAAACATTTTTTCTAGGGACAGAAAACTGTAGGTAGGGAGAGTGTCAGTTTCTTTCACTGTGCAAGTCCTTGTTTCTAGGGACTGGGAAGGACAGTGAGTGAATTCTCTTTGTGCTATAGTGTGCTTAAAAAAAACATTTTTTCTAGGGACAGAAAACTGTAGGTAGGGAGAGTGTCAGTTTCTTTCACTGTGCAAGTCCTTGTTTCTAGGGACTGGGAAGGACAGTGAGTGAATTCTCCTTGTGCTATAGTGTGCTTAAAAAAAACATTTTTTCTAGGGACAGAAAACTGTAGGTAGGGAGAGTGTCAGTTTCTTTCACTGTGCAAGTCCTTGTTTCTAGGGACTGGGAAGGACAGTGAGTGAATTCTCCTTGTGCTATAGTGTGCTTAAAAAAAACATTTTTTCTAGGGACAGAAAACTGTAGGTAGGGAGAGTGTCAGTTTCTTTCACTGTGCAAGTCCTTGTTTCTAGGGACTGGGAAGGACAGTGAGTGAATTCTCCTTGTGCTATAGTGTGCTTAAAAAAAACATTTTTTCTAGGGACAGAAAACTCTAGGTAGGGAGAGTGTCAGTTTCTTTCACTGTGCAAGTCCTTGTTTCTAGGGACTGGGAAGGACAGTGAGTGAATTCTCTTTGTGCTATAGTGTGCTTAAAAAAAACATTTTTTCTAGGGACAGAAAACTGTAGGTAGGGAGAGTGTCAGTTTCTTTCACTGTGCAAGTCCTTGTTTCTAGGGACTGGGAAGGACAGTGAGTGAATTCTCCTTGTGCTATAGTGTGCTTAAAAAAAACATTTTTTCTAGGGACAGAAAACTGTAGGAAGGGAGAGTGTCAGTTTCTTTCACTGTGCAAGTCCTTGTTTCTAGGGACTGGGAAGGACAGTGAGTGAATTCTCCTTGTGCTATAGTGTGCTTAAAAAAAACATTTTTTCTAGGGACAGAAAACTGTAGGTAGGGAGAGTGTCAGTTTCTTTCACTGTGCAAGTCCTTGTTTCTAGGGACTGGGAAGGACAGTGAGTGAATTCTCCTTGTGCTATAGTGTGCTTAAAAAAAACATTTTTTCTAGGGACAGAAAACTGTAGGTAGGGAGAGTGTCAGTTTCTTTCACTGTGCAAGTCCTTGTTTCTAGGGACTGGGAAGGACAGTGAGTGAATTCTCCTTGTGCTATAGTGTGCTTAAAAAAAACATTTTTTCTAGGGACAGAAAACTCTAGGTAGGGAGAGTGTCAGTTTCTTTCACTGTGCAAGTCCTTGTTTCTAGGGACTGGGAAGGACAGTGAGTGAATTCTCCTTGTGCTATAGTGTGCTTAAAAAAACATTTTTTCTAGGGACAGAAAACTGTAGGTAGGGAGAGTGTCAGTTTCTTTCACTGTGCAAGTCCTTGTTTCTAGGGACTGGGAAGGACAGTGAGTGAATTCTCCTTGTGCTATAGTGTGCTTAAAAAAAACATTTTTTCTAGGGACAGAAAACTGTAGGTAGGGAGAGTGTCAGTTTCTTTCACTGTGCAAGTCCTTGTTTCTAGGGACTGGGAAGGACAGTGAGTGAATTCTCCTTGTGCTATAGTGTGCTTAAAAAAAAAAAAATTTCTAGGGACAGAAAACTCTAGGTAGGGAGAGTGTCAGTTTCTTTCACTGTGCAAGTCCTTGTTTCTAGGGACTGGGAAGGACAGTGAGTGAATTCTCTTTGTGCTATAGTGTGCTTAAAAAAAACATTTTTTCTAGGGACAGAAAACTGTAGGTAGGGAGAGTGTCAGTTTCTTTCACTGTGCAAGTCCTTGTTTCTAGGGACTGGGAAGGACAGTGAGTGAATTCTCCTTGTGCTATAGTGTGCTTTAAAAAAACATTTTTTCTAGGGACAGAAAACTCTAGGTAGGGAGAGTGTCAGTTTCTTTCACTGTGCAAGTCCTTGTTTCTAGGGACTGGGAAGGACAGTGAGTGAATTCTCCTTGTGCTATAGTGTGCTTAAAAAAAACATTTTTTCTAGGGACAGAAAACTGTAGGTAGGGAGAGTGTCAGTTTCTTTCACTGTGCAAGTCCTTGTTTCTAGGGACTGGGAAGGACAGTGAGTGAATTCTCCTTGTGCTATAGTGTGCTTAAAAAAAACATTTTTTCTAGGGACAGAAAACTCTAGGTAGGGAGAGTGTCAGTTTCTTTCACGGTGCAAGTCCTTGTTTCTAGGGACTGGGAAGGACAGTGAGTGAATTCTCTTTGTGCTATAGTGTGCTTAAAAAAAACATTTTTTCTAGGGACAGAAAACTGTAGGTAGGGAGAGTGTCAGTTTCTTTCACTGTGCAAGTCCTTGTTTCTAGGGACTGGGAAGGACAGTGAGTGAATTCTCCTTGTGCTATAGTGTGCTTAAAAAAAACATTTTTTCTAGGGACAGAAAACTGTAGGTAGGGAGAGTGTCAGTTTCTTTCACTGTGCAAGTCCTTGTTTCTAGGGACTGGGAAGGACAGTGAGTGAATTCTCCTTGTGCTATAGTGTGCTTAAAAAAAACATTTTTTCTAGGGACAGAAAACTGTAGGTAGGGAGAGTGTCAGTTTATTTCACTGTGCAAGTCCTTGTTTCTAGGGACTGGGAAGGACAGTGAGTGAATTCTCCTTGTGCTATAGTGTGCTTAAAAAAAACATTTTTTCTAGGGACAGAAAACTGTAGGTAGGGAGAGTGTCAGTTTCTTTCACTGTGCAAGTCCTTGTTTCTAGGGACTGGGAAGGACAGTGAGTGAATTCTCCTTGTGCTATAGTGTGCTTAAAAAAAACATTTTTTCTAGGGACAGAAAACTGTAGGTAGGGAGAGTGTCAGTTTCTTTCACTGTGCAAGTCCTTGTTTCTAGGGACTGGGAAGGACAGTGAGTGAATTCTCCTTGTGCTATAGTGTGCTTAAAAAAAACATTTTTTCTAGGGACAGAAAACTCTAGGTAGGGAGAGTGTCAGTTTCTTTCACTGTGCAAGTCCTTGTTTCTAGGGACTGGGAAGGACAGTGAGTGAATTCTCTTTGTGCTATAGTGTGCTTAAAAAAAACATTTTTTCTAGGGACAGAAAACTGTAGGTAGGGAGAGTGTCAGTTTCTTTCACTGTGCAAGTCCTTGTTTCTAGGG
Source organism: Rana muscosa (assembly GCA_029206835.1). Classification (NCBI taxonomy): domain Eukaryota; kingdom Metazoa; phylum Chordata; class Amphibia; order Anura; family Ranidae; genus Rana; species Rana muscosa. The sequence goes on along the minus strand of JARGYO010005626.1, from coordinate 215,348,794 downwards.
ACTGGGAAGGACAGTGAGTGAATTCTCCTTGTGCTATAGTGTGCTTAAAAAAAACATTTTTTCTAGGGACAGAAAACTCTAGGTAGGGAGAGTGTCAGTTTCTTTCACTGTGCAAGTCCTTGTTTCTAGGGACTGGGAAGGACAGTGAGTGAATTCTCCTTGTGCTATAGTGTGCTTAAATTTTTTTTTTTTCTAGGGACAGAAAACTGTAGGTAGAGAGAGTGTCAGTTTCTTTCACTGTGCAAGTCCTTGTTTCTAGGGACTGGGAAGGACAGTGAGTGAATTCTCCTTGTGCTATAGTGTGCTTAAAAAAAACATTTTTTCTAGGGACAGAAAACTGTAGGTAGGGAGAGTGTCAGTTTCTTTCACTGTGCAAGTCCTTGTTTCTAGGGACTGGGAAGGACAGTGAGTGAATTCTCCTTGTGCTATAGTGTGCTTAAAAAAAACATTTTTTCTAGGGACAGAAAACTGTAGGTAGGGAGAGTGTCAGTTTCTTTCACTGTGCAAGTCCTTGTTTCTAGGGACTGGGAAGGACAGTGAGTGAATTCTCCTTGTGCTATAGTGTGCTTAAAAAAACATTTTTTCTAGGGACAGAAAACTGTAGGTAGGGAGAGTGTCAGTTTCTTTCACTGTGCAAGTCCTTGTTTCTAGGGACTGGGAAGGACAGTGAGTGAATTCTCCTTGTGCTATAGTGTGCTTAAAAAAAACATTTTTTCTAGGGACAGAAAACTGTAGGTAGGGAGAGTGTCAGTTTCTTTCACTGTGCAAGTCCTTGTTTCTAGGGACTGGGAAGGACAGTGAGTGAATTCTCCTTGTGCTATAGTGTGCTTAAAAAAAACATTTTTTCTAGGGACAGAAAACTCTAGGTAGGGAGAGTGTCAGTTTCTTTCACTGTGCAAGTCCTTGTTTCTAGGGACTGGGAAGGACAGTGAGTGAATTCTCCTTGTGCTATAGTGTGCTTAAAAAAAACATTTTTTCTAGGGACAGAAAACTGTAGGTAGGGAGAGTGTCAGTTTCTTTCACTGTGCAAGTCCTTGTTTCTAGGGACTGGGAAGGACAGTGAGTGAATTCTCCTTGTGCTATAGTGTGCTTAAAAAAAACATTTTTTCTAGGGACAGAAAACTGTAGGTAGGGAGAGTGTCAGTTTCTTTCACTGTGCAAGTCCTTGTTTCTAGGGACTGGGAAGGACAGTGAGTGAATTCTCCTTGTGCTATAGTGTGCTTAAAAAAACCATTTTTTCTAGGGACAGAAAACTGTAGGTAGGGAGAGTGTCAGTTTCTTTCACTGTGCAAGTCCTTGTTTCTAGGGACTGGGAAGGACAGTGAGTGAATTCTCCTTGTGCTATAGTGTGCTTAAAAAAAACATTTTTTCTAGGGACAGAAAACTGTAGGTAGGGAGAGTGTCAGTTTCTTTCACTGTGCAAGTCCTTGTTTCTAGGGACTGGGAAGGACAGTGAGTGAATTCTCCTTGTGCTATAGTGTGCTTAAAAAAAACATTTTTTCTAGGGACAGAAAACTCTAGGTAGGGAGAGTGTCAGTTTCTTTCACTGTGCAAGTCCTTGTTTCTAGGGACTGGGAAGGACAGTGAGTGAATTCTCTTTGTGCTATAGTGTGCTTAAAAAAAACATTTTTTCTAGGGACAGAAAACTGTATGTAGGGAGAGTGTCAGTTTCTTTCACTGTGCAAGTCCTTGTTTCTAGGGACTGGGAAGGACAGTGAGTGAATTCTCCTTGTGCTATAGTGTGCTTAAAAAAAACATTTTTTCTAGGGACAGAAAACTGTAGGTAGGGAGAGTGTCAGTTTCTTTCACTGTGCAAGTCCTTGTTTCTAGGGACTGGGAAGGACAGTGAGTGAATTCTCCTTGTGCTATAGTGTGCTTAAAAAAAACATTTTTTCTAGGGACAGAAAACTCTAGGTAGGGAGAGTGTCAGTTTCTTTCACTGTGCAAGTCCTTGTTTCTAGGGACTGGGAAGGACAGTGAGTGAATTCTCCTTGTGCTATAGTGTGCTTAAAAAAATTTTTTTTCTAGGGACAGAAAACTGTAGGTAGGGAGAGTGTCAGTTTCTTTCACTGTGCAAGTCCTTGTTTCTAGGGACTGGGAAGGACAGTGAGTGAATTCTCCTTGTGCTATAGTGTGCTTAAAAAAAACATTTTTTCTAGGGACAGAAAACTGTAGGTAGGGAGAGTGTCAGTTTCTTTCACTGTGCAAGTCCTTGTTTCTAGGGACTGGGAAGGACAGTGAGTGAATTCTCCTTGTGCTATAGTGTGCTTAAAAAAAACATTTTTTCTAGGGACAGAAAACTGTAGGTAGGGAGAGTGTCAGTTTCTTTCACTGTGCAAGTCCTTGTTTCTAGGGACTGGGAAGGACAGTGAGTGAATTCTCCTTGTGCTATAGTGTGCTTAAAAAAAACATTTTTTCTAGGGACAGAAAACTGTAGGTAGGGAGAGTGTCAGTTTCTTTCACTGTGCAAGTCCTTGTTTCTAGGGACTGGGAAGGACAGTGAGTGAATTCTCCTTGTGCTATAGTGTGCTTAAAAAAAACATTTTTTCTAGGGACAGAAAACTCTAGGTAGGGAGAGTGTCAGTTTCTTTCACTGTGCAAGTCCTTGTTTCTAGGGACTGGGAAGGACAGTGAGTGAATTCTCTTTGTGCTATAGTGTGCTTAAAAAAAACATTTTTTCTAGGGACAGAAAACTGTAGGTAGGGAGAGTGTCAGTTTCTTTCACTGTGCAAGTCCTTGTTTCTAGGGACTGGGAAGGACAGTGAGTGAATTCTCCTTGTGCTATAGTGTGCTTAAAAAAAACATTTTTTCTAGGGACAGAAAACTCTAGGTAGGGAGAGTGTCAGTTTCTTTCACTGTGCAAGTCCTTGTTTCTAGGGACTGGGAAGGACAGTGAGTGAATTCTCCTTGTGCTATAGTGTGCTTAAAAATTTTTTTTTTCTAGGGACAGAAAACTGTAGGTAGAGAGAGTGTCAGTTTCTTTCACTGTGCAAGTCCTTGTTTCTAGGGACTGGGAAGGACAGTGAGTGAATTCTCCTTGTGCTATAGTGTGCTTAAAAAAAACATTTTTTCTAGGGACAGAAAACTGTAGGTAGGGAGAGTGTCAGTTTCTTTCACTGTGCAAGTCCTTGTTTCTAGGGACTGGGAAGGACAGTGAGTGAATTCTCCTTGTGCTATAGTGTGCTTAAAAAAAACATTTTTTCTAGGGACAGAAAACTGTAGGTAGGGAGAGTGTCAGTTTCTTTCACTGTGCAAGTCCTTGTTTCTAGGGACTGGGAAGGACAGTGAGTGAATTCTCCTTGTGCTATAGTGTGCTTAAAAAAAACATTTTTTCTAGGGACAGAAAACTCTAGGTAGGGAGAGTGTCAGTTTCTTTCACTGTGCAAGTCCTTGTTTCTAGGGACTGGGAAGGACAGTGAGTGAATTCTCCTTGTGCTATAGTGTGCTTAAAAAAAACATTTTTTCTAGGGACAGAAAACTGTAGGTAGGGAGAGTGTCAGTTTCTTTCACTGTGCAAGTCCTTGTTTCTAGGGACTGGGAAGGACAGTGAGTGAATTCTCCTTGTGCTATAGTGTGCTTAAAAAAAACATTTTTTCTAGGGACAGAAAACTGTAGGTAGGGAGAGTGTCAGTTTCTTTCACTGTGCAAGTCCTTGTTTCTAGGGACTGGGAAGGACAGTGAGTGAATTCTCCTTGTGCTATAGTGTGCTTAAAAAAAACATTTTTTCTAGGGACAGAAAACTCTAGGTAGGGAGAGTGTCAGTTTCTTTCACTGTGCAAGTCCTTGTTTCTAGGGACTGGGAAGGACAGTGAGTGAATTCTCTTTGTGCTATAGTGTGCTTAAAAAAAACATTTTTTCTAGGGACAGAAAACTGTAGGTAGGGAGAGTGTCAGTTTCTTTCACTGTGCAAGTCCTTGTTTCTAGGGACTGGGAAGGACAGTGAGTGAATTCTCCTTGTGCTATAGTGTGCTTAAAAAAAACATTTTTTCTAGGGACAGAAAACTCTAGGTAGGGAGAGTGTCAGTTTCTTTCACTGTGCAAGTCCTTGTTTCTAGGGACTGGGAAGGACAGTGAGTGAATTCTCCTTGTGCTATAGTGTGCTTAAAAATTTTTTTTTTCTAGGGACAGAAAACTGTAGGTAGAGAGAGTGTCAGTTTCTTTCACTGTGCAAGTCCTTGTTTCTAGGGACTGGGAAGGACAGTGAGTGAATTCTCCTTGTGCTATAGTGTGCTTAAAAAAAACATTTTTTCTAGGGACAGAAAACTGTAGGTAGGGAGAGTGTCAGTTTCTTTCACTGTGCAAGTCCTTGTTTCTAGGGACTGGGAAGGACAGTGAGTGAATTCTCCTTGTGCTATAGTGTGCTTAAAAAAAACATTTTTTCTAGGGACAGAAAACTGTAGGTAGGGAGAGTGTCAGTTTCTTTCACTGTGCAAGTCCTTGTTTCTAGGGACTGGGAAGGACAGTGAGTGAATTCTCCTTGTGCTATAGTGTGCTTAAAAAAAACATTTTTTCTAGGGACAGAAAACTCTAGGTAGGGAGAGTGTCAGTTTCTTTCACTGTGCAAGTCCTTGTTTCTAGGGACTGGGAAGGACAGTGAGTGAATTCTCCTTGTGCTATAGTGTGCTTAAAAAAAACATTTTTTCTAGGGACAGAAAACTGTAGGTAGGGAGAGTGTCAGTTTCTTTCACTGTGCAAGTCCTTGTTTCTAGGGACTGGGAAGGACAGTGAGTGAATTCTCCTTGTGCTATAGTGTGCTTAAAAAAAACATTTTTTCTAGGGACAGAAAACTCTAGGTAGGGAGAGTGTCAGTTTCTTTCACTGTGCAAGTCCTTGTTTCTAGGGACTGGGAAGGACAGTGAGTGAATTCTCCTTGTGCTATAGTGTGCTTAAAAAAACCATTTTTTCTAGGGACAGAAAACTGTAGGTAGGGAGAGTGTCAGTTTCTTTCACTGTGCAAGTCCTTGTTTCTAGGGACTGGGAAGGACAGTGAGTGAATTCTCCTTGTGCTATAGTGTGCTTAAAAAAAACATTTTTTCTAGGGACAGAAAACTGTAGGTAGGGAGAGTGTCAGTTTCTTTCACTGTGCAAGTCCTTGTTTCTAGGGACTGGGAAGGACAGTGAGTGAATTCTCCTTGTGCTATAGTGTGCTTAAAAAAAACATTTTTTCTAGGGACAGAAAACTCTAGGTAGGGAGAGTGTCAGTTTCTTTCACTGTGCAAGTCCTTGTTTCTAGGGACTGGGAAGGACAGTGAGTGAATTCTCTTTGTGCTATAGTGTGCTTAAAAAAAACATTTTTTCTAGGGACAGAAAACTGTATGTAGGGAGAGTGTCAGTTTCTTTCACTGTGCAAGTCCTTGTTTCTAGGGACTGGGAAGGACAGTGAGTGAATTCTCCTTGTGCTATAGTGTGCTTAAAAAAAACATTTTTTCTAGGGACAGAAAACTGTAGGTAGGGAGAGTGTCAGTTTCTTTCACTGTGCAAGTCCTTGTTTCTAGGGACTGGGAAGGACAGTGAGTGAATTCTCCTTGTGCTATAGTGTGCTTAAAAAAAACATTTTTTCTAGGGACAGAAAACTCTAGGTAGGGAGAGTGTCAGTTTCTTTCACTGTGCAAGTCCTTGTTTCTAGGGACTGGGAAGGACAGTGAGTGAATTCTCCTTGTGCTATAGTGTGCTTAAAAAAATTTTTTTTCTAGGGACAGAAAACTGTAGGTAGGGAGAGTGTCAGTTTCTTTCACTGTGCAAGTCCTTGTTTCTAGGGACTGGGAAGGACAGTGAGTGAATTCTCCTTGTGCTATAGTGTGCTTAAAAAAAACATTTTTTCTAGGGACAGAAAACTGTAGGTAGGGAGAGTGTCAGTTTCTTTCACTGTGCAAGTCCTTGTTTCTAGGGACTGGGAAGGACAGTGAGTGAATTCTCCTTGTGCTATAGTGTGCTTAAAAAAAACATTTTTTCTAGGGACAGAAAACTGTAGGTAGGGAGAGTGTCAGTTTCTTTCACTGTGCAAGTCCTTGTTTCTAGGGACTGGGAAGGACAGTGAGTGAATTCTCCTTGTGCTATAGTGTGCTTAAAAAAAACATTTTTTCTAGGGACAGAAAACTGTAGGTAGGGAGAGTGTCAGTTTCTTTCACTGTGCAAGTCCTTGTTTCTAGGGACTGGGAAGGACAGTGAGTGAATTCTCCTTGTGCTATAGTGTGCTTAAAAAAAACATTTTTTCTAGGGACAGAAAACTGTAGGTAGGGAGAGTGTCAGTTTCTTTCACTGTGCAAGTCCTTGTTTCTAGGGACTGGGAAGGACAGTGAGTGAATTCTCCTTGTGCTATAGTGTGCTTAAAAAAAACATTTTTTCTAGGGACAGAAAACTCTAGGTAGGGAGAGTGTCAGTTTCTTTCACTGTACAAGTCCTTGTTTCTAGGGACTGGGAAGGACAGTGAGTGAATTCTCCTTGTGCTATAGTGTGCTTAAAAAAAACATTTTTTCTAGGGACAGAAAACTGTAGGTAGGGAGAGTGTCAGTTTCTTTCACTGTGCAAGTCCTTGTTTCTAGGGACTGGGAAGGACAGTGAGTGAATTCTCCTTGTGCTATAGTGTGCTTAAAAAAAACATTTTTTCTAGGGACAGAAAACTGTAGGTAGGGAGAGTGTCAGTTTCTTTCACTGTGCAAGTCCTTGTTTCTAGGGACTGGGAAGGACAGTGAGTGAATTCTCCTTGTGCTATAGTGTGCTTAAAAAAAACATTTTTTCTAGGGACAGAAAACTGTAGGTAGGGAGAGTGTCAGTTTCTTTCACTGTGCAAGTCCTTGTTTCTAGGGACTGGGAAGGACAGTGAGTGAATTCTCCTTGTGCTATAGTGTGCTTAAAAAAAACATTTTTTCTAGGGACAGAAAACTGTAGGTAGGGAGAGTGTCAGTTTCTTTCACTGTGCAAGTCCTTGTTTCTAGGGACTGGGAAGGACAGTGAGTGAATTCTCCTTGTGCTATAGTGTGCTTAAAAAAAACATTTTTTCTAGGGACAGAAAACTCTAGGTAGGGAGAGTGTCAGTTTCTTTCACTGTGCAAGTCCTTGTTTCTAGGGACTGGGAAGGACAGTGAGTGAATTCTCTTTGTGCTATAGTGTGCTTAAAAAAAACATTTTTTCTAGGGACAGAAAACTGTATGTAGGGAGAGTGTCAGTTTCTTTCACTGTGCAAGTCCTTGTTTCTAGGGACTGGGAAGGACAGTGAGTGAATTCTCCTTGTGCTATAGTGTGCTTAAAAAAAACATTTTTTCTAGGGACAGAAAACTGTAGGTAGGGAGAGTGTCAGTTTCTTTCACTGTGCAAGTCCTTGTTTCTAGGGACTGGGAAGGACAGTGAGTGAATTCTCCTTGTGCTATAGTGTGCTTAAAAAAAACATTTTTTCTAGGGACAGAAAACTCTAGGTAGGGAGAGTGTCAGTTTCTTTCACTGTGCAAGTCCTTGTTTCTAGGGACTGGGAAGGACAGTGAGTGAATTCTCCTTGTGCTATAGTGTGCTACATAGTTACATAGTTAGTCAGGTTGAAAAAAGACACAAGTCCATCCAGTTCAACCGTAAAAAAAAAATAAAAAATAAAAATAAACATATATCGTACAATCCCATATACCCAATTCTATACACACAGTTGATCCAGAGGAAGGCAAAAAAACCCCAGCAGAGCATGATCCAATTTGCTACAGCAGGGGAAAAAATTCCTTCCTGATCCCCCGAGAGGCAATCGGATATTCCCTGGATCAACTTTACCTATAAATGTCAGTACCCAGTTATATTATGTACATTTAGGAAAGTATCCAGGCCCTTCTTAAAGCAATCTACTGAGCTGGCCAGAACCACCTCTGCAGGGAGTCTATTCCACATTTTCACAGCTCTTACTGTGAAAAAACCTTTCCGTATTTGGAGGTGAAATCTCTTTTCCTCTAGACGCAAAGAGTGCCCCCTTGTCCTTTGTGTTGACCGTAAAGTGAATAACTGAACACCAAGTTCACTATATGGACCCCTTATGTATTTGTACATGTTGATCATATCCCCCCTTAATCTCCTCTTCTCAAGAGAGAATAAATTCAGTTCCTCTAATCTCTCCTCATAGCTGAGCTCCTCCATGCCTCTTATCAGTTTGGTTGCCCTTCTCTGCACTTTCTCCAGTTCCCCAATATCCTTTTTGAGAACTGGGGCCCAAAACTGAACTGCATATTCCAGATGAGGTCTTACTAATGATTTGTACAGGGGCAAACTGATATCTCTCTCACTGGAGTCCATACCTCTCTTAATACAAGAAAGGACTTTGCTCGCTTTGGAAACCGCAGCTTGGCATTGCATGCCATTATTGAGCTTATGATCTACCAAAACCCCCAGATCCTTCTCCACTACGGATCCCCCCAGTTGTACTCCCCCTAGTATGTATGATGCATTCATATTATTAGCCCCCAAGTGCATAACTTTACATTTATCAACATTAAACCTCATCTGCCACATAGTCGCCCAATTAGACAGAACATCGAGGTCGGCTTGTAAATTGGCGACATCCTGTAAGGACGTTATTCCACTGCATAGCTTGGTGTCATCTGCAAAGACAGAAATGTTACTTTTGATCTCAGACCCAATATCATTTATAAACATATTAAAAAGTAAGGGTCCCAGCACTGAACCTTGGGGTACACCACTGATAACCTTGGACCATTCAGAGTAAGAATCATTAACCACTACTCTCTGAATTCTATCTTTTAGCCAGTTTTCTATCCATTTACAAACTGATATTTCCAATCCTGTAGACTTTACCTTACACATGAGCCGTGTGTGGGGAACTGTATCCAACGCTTTTGCAAAATCCAAGTATACCACGTCCACCGCCACCCCTCTGTCCAAGTATACCACGTCCACCGCCACCCCTCTGTCCAAGTATACCACGTCCACCGCCACCCCTCTGTTCAAGTATACCACGTCCACCGCCACCCCTCTGTCCAAGTATACCACGTCCACCGCCACCCCTCTGTTCAAGTATACCACGTCCACCGCCACCCCTCTGTCCAAGTATACCACGTCCACTGCCACCCCTCTGTCCAAGTATACCACGTCCACTGCCACCCCTCTGTCCAAGGTCTTACTTACCTCTTCATAAAAAGAAATCAGGTTTGTTTGACAACTTCTGTCTTTCATGAATCCATGCTGTCTGTTGCTTAAATAGTTTTTTTCCAGCAAGAACTCATCTATGTGTCTTTTATTAATCTCTCCAGTATTTTCCCAACTATAGAAGTTAAACTAACAGGTCTATAGTTACTTGGTAAACACTTAATTCCCTTTTTAAATATAGGCACCACATTGACCCTGCGCCAATCCAGTGGTACTATTCCTGTCATTAATGAGTCCCTAAAAATTAAATACAATGGCTTTGAAATTACAGAGCTCAATTCTTTTAGGATCCGTGGGTGTATGCCATCTGGTCCAGGTACTTTATCCACCTTTATTCCATCTAAATATTTCTGGACCATATCACTTTTGAGCCATTGTGGATTTGGGGCTGTGTCACTACCACCCCCATTTTGGGCATGAGCTCCCCCATGCTCCTTTGTATACACAGAGCTGAAGAAAGTATTTAATAAATTAGCCTTCTCTTTGTCCCCAGTCACCCACTCTAGATTATTTTGTAAAGGGCCTACATGCTCAGACTTGACCTTTTTACTATTAATATATTTGAAGAATTTTTTGGGGTTTGTCCTACTATCTTTTGCAATCTGTCGTTCATTTTGAATTTTTGCATCCTTGATTTCCTTTTTACATATCCTGTTATATTCTTTGTAACATTTAAATGACACTAGTGTTCCTTCATTTTTATATTTTTTAAAAGCTCTTTTCTTATAGTTTATAGCTTTTTTAACTTTGGCAGTGAGCCACATAGGTTTTATTTTTAGCCTTTTAAACTTATTGCCCATGGGAATATACTTTGCAGTGAGTTCACAAACAGTCTTTTTGAAGAATTCCCATTTCTGTTCTGTGCCCATTGATGCCAATATTCCTTCCCAGTCTAAGTCCTGGAGAGCAGCCCTCATCCTTGGAAAATTTGCTCTCTTGAAATTAAGTGTTTTTATCTTTCCTGTATGTGATTTTTGCTTACAACTAACATCAAATGAAATCATGTTATGGTCACTGCTACCCAGGTGTTCCTTTATCTGAACATTAGTAATACGCTCTGCATGGTTTGAGATTACCAGGTCCAACAGAGCATCATTCCTAGTTGGGGCCTCAATAAACTGGACCATAAAATTGTCCTGCAATAGGTTTATAAATTTTTGCCCTTTAACTGTCCCAGCAGTTCCATTACTCCAGTCAATTTCTGGGTAGTTAAAATCCCCCATTATTATCACCGTCCCAGCCCTTGCAGCCCTTTCCATCTGTGCAAGGAGCTGAGTCTCTAACTCCTCATTAACATTGGGTGGTCTATAACAAACTCCAATGATTAGCTTTGAACTACGCACATCTGTATGCAGTTCCACCCATAATGCTTCAGACTCATCACACTCTCCATCCACCAGGTCCTCTTTCACACTCGCTTTGAGATCACTTCTCACATAGAGACAGACCCCTCCACCCTTCCTTTTTACCCTGTCTTTCCGAAAGAGTGCATAGCCAGGAATATTAATAGCCCAGTCATGTGAGGAATGAAGCCAAGTTTCAGCAATACCGATTACATCATAGCTCTCCTCATGCACCAGAGCTTCCAACTCACCTATTTTGCTTGGCAGACTTCTGGCGTTGGTGAACAGACACTTTAATGCATTAATATTATTTGACCGGTCACATACTATCCTCTTGGGTGTTCCCAGATTGCAACTAGGACTTGCTACTATACTTACCCTGGGTTTATGTTCTTTGGTTACCCTACCACTAATGCCCCTAATACTACCCTTTAGAATATGTTCCCCGCTGACTCTCACTATCTCTGGACCCTAAAGCTAAAGCATTCCTCATCAACCATCTTTGAAATCCTTGTTTTTTGGACAGTCAGGGAAATTGTCGTTGTGCTATTCTGTGCAAAAGCAATCATCCTGAACCATATTTAGAAATCCTTAAGTAAAGGGACAGAGAAGGACACCTGAAGGTAGCCCTTATTGCTTTTTTCCCATCTCCCTGCAGGCCATCTATTAGAATGTCTGGAAGGCAAACAAGGAGAGGCAGACAGTCAGGAGGCAATAAAAGAGGGCAAGCAGGCTCTGTGTCTGGGGGCAACAGTGCTGGTCGTGGACGCGGTGCATTGTCATCAGCACATGGCCATGGGACACGCTTGTCCTTCTTTTCGGCAGCTGGACATGTTGAGCCACATCATGCCGAAGACTTGGTAGAGTGGATGACCAAGCCCTCCTCCTCCTCCTCATCCTCTCTCACCCAGGCTCAGGGTACTGGCAAAGCAGCTGCCAAAGCGTCCTCTTCCCTGGTATCAATGTCAGACTCATCATCAGTCACTCCTTCCCTAGACCCACCATGTCCTCCTCCTGAGGAGTCCCCCGAACTGTTTGAGCACAGTGTTGGGTACATGCTCCAGGAGGATGCCCAGCGTTTCGAAGGGTCTGATGATGAAACCCAGCTACAGGAAGGCAGTAGGGTGAGAGCAGACAGAGGGGATGCTCAAGAAGGACACCAATCTGGCAGTCATGTTCCAGCAGCTGCAGCATACTGCCAGATTGGCTCCAGTGATGAGGAGGGAGGGGATGATGAGGTCACTGACTCCACATGGGTGCCTAATAGGAGAGAGGAGGAGGAGGAGGATGAGGAGGAGGCACATCTCCAACGAGGCAGGATGCCCTTTGGTGGCCAGCGTAAGGGCAGTACACCGACGGAATCACACCGCAGAGCTCCGCCTGTGCAGGGCGCTGCCTCTGCCCGTCATTCAAAAAGTTCCTTGGTGTGGGCCTTTTTTGAGGCTAGTGCATCAGATCGCACAGCTGCTGTTTGCAACATATGTCTCAAGCGTATATCGCGTGGCCAAAACATCAGCCGCTTGGGTACCACATGCCTGACCAGACATATGTTGACCTGCCATGCAGCTCGTTGGCAAGCCTACCTCAAAGACCCACACCAAAGAACAAAGCGGACCTCTCCTTGCACCGCATCAGCTGGGATCTCCAACCCCACTATAACTTCAGTCCTCTCTGAAACATGCACTGAGAGGAATGAAGGTGTAGAATTAGGTGTGTCACAGCCAAGTACTTGCGGCCACTCTGCTAGCAGTACACCGACGTCCGATTCTAGCAGGCAAATTTCCCTGCCCCAGCTGCTGGACCGTCGAAAGAAGTTCACTCCCCGCCATCCACATGCCCAGCGGTTGAATGCTAGCTTGGCTAAATTGCTAGCGCTTCAACTGCTGCCTTTTCAGTTGGTAGACTCGGCCCCCTTCCGTGAGTTTGTGCAATGTGCGGTTCCTCAGTGGCAGGTTCCCAAACGCCACTTTTTCTCACGGAAGGCTATTCCGGCTCTCTACCGGCATGTGGAAGGCAATGTCTTGGCCTCGCTGGACAGGACGGTCAGCGGTAAGGTGCATATTACCGCTGACTCATGGTCCAGCAGGCATGGACAGGGACGTTACCTTTCTTTCACGGCCCATTGGGTCACTCTTTTGGCAGCTGGGAAGGATGCAGGACAAGGTGCAGTAGTGTTGGAGGTTGTCCCACCGCCACGCCTCCAAAATGCTACTACTGGTTGTGACACACCTCTCTCCTCCACCCCCTCCTCTTCTTCTTCCTCCATGGCCTCTTCCTGTGGTTTGTCCTATGAACCAGCGGTGCTCCGTAGCCGTTCACGGGGCTACGCAAGTACGCAGGCAAAAAGATGCCATGCCGTGCTTGCGCTGGTGTGTTTGGGGGACAGAAGCCACACTGGGGCAGAGGTCCTGTCTGCTCTGCAGGGCCAGGCCGAGAGGTGGTTGACGCCACGCCAGCTTAAGCCAGGAATGGTGGTTTGCGACAATGGCACCAACCTCCTCTCCGCCCTTCGACAGGGACAACTGACCCATGTGCCCTGTGTGGCTCACGTCCTTAACCTGGTGGTGCAGCGTTTCTTGGGCAGGTACCCGGGCTTACAGGATGTCCTGAGGCAGGCCAGGAAAGTCTGTGTGCATTTCCGCAGATCTTATAATGCCAGTGCTCGCCTGGCTGAGCTGCAAAAGGAGTTGAACCTGCCCAAGAACCGCCTTATATGTGACATGCCCACCAGGTGGAACTCAACGTTGGCCATGCTGCAGCGGCTGCACACGCAGCAGAGGGCCATCAATGAGTACCTGTGCGACTACGGCACCAGGACAGGGTCAGGGGAGCTTGGTTTTTTTTCTCCACGCCAGTGGGGCATGATCAGGGATGCATGCACTGTCCTGGCACCATTTGAGGAGGCCACGAGGATGGTGAGCAGTGACAGTGCATGCATCAGTGACACTGTACCTCTTGTCCACCTGTTGGAGCACACGCTGCGTGGAATAATGGACAGGGCACTTGAGGCAGAACAGAGGCAGGAAGAGGAGGACTTCCTTGCCTCTCAAGGCCCCCTTTACCCAGACAGTGTTCCTTCTGTCCCACCCATCGCACAGGAAGAGGAGGAGGAGGAGGAGGAGGAGGAGGAGGATTGTGTCAGCATGGAGGTGGAGGCTGGCACTCAGCATCATCAGCAGCAGTCTTTTAGGGATGATTTACAGTCCCAAGAAACCAGTGGACTTGTACGTGGCTGGGAGGAGGTGACTGCGGATCATGTCGTCCTTAGTGACCCAGAGGACTCCGGAGCGAATGCCTCAGCAAACCTACGCTGCATGGCCTCCCTGATCCTGCAAAGTCTGCGGAAGGATCCTCGTATTCTTCGGATCAAGGAGAGGGACCATTACTTGCTGGCCACTCTCCTTGATCCACGGTACAAGGGTAAGGTTGCGGACCTTATGTTACCGTCGCAGAGGGAGCAGAGGATGAGACAACTCCGGGAGGCCTTGCAGAAAGGTCTGTGCAACGCGTTCCCAGAGACTGGGAGGTTACAAACTCCTGGTCCTGGACAACGAGTTGCTGAGGCTTCGGCCAGTCAAAGAAGGAGCGGTGGGGAAGGTGGCCGTCTGACCGATGCGTTCAGACAATTCTTTAGTCCGCAGCCCCAAAGTATGATCGGTTCCAGCAACCATCGCCAGCGTCTGATAAACATGGTGCAGGAATATCTAGGGGCAAGGTCAGACTTGGACACCTTCCCCACCGAAAATCCTCTGGCTTACTGGGTCTTGAGGATGGATCACTGGCCAGAGCTTGCACAGTATGCAATTGAGCTACTGGCCTGTCCTGCATCCAGCGTTCTTTCGGAACGCACATTCAGTGCTGCTGGAGGATTTGTCACGGATCACAGGGTGCGCCTGTCCACCGACTCGGTTGATCGACTGACTTTCATCAAGATGAACCAGTCTTGGATCACCACCAGCTACCACACACCTGATGCTGATATAACAGACTAATTGATTTTAACATGTCACATCCCTTCAAGACTGATGCTGATGCTGAGTGCCTGTGCTGTTATGTTGACTGGCTATCCTCCTCCTCCGAGTCCTCAATGATACGATTGATGATGATAGCTTGGAAGATCATTTTTGTTTATGGGTGCCGCCACCAGTGGCTAAGGCCCAATTTTTCAGCCCCTGTTTAACAGGGGCGTGTAATTACAATTTTTGAAGCAATACTTTGCAACAGGGCTCATTGCTGTGCTCCAAGTACAGTATGTGTGAGGGGTTGGAGTGTTGTGCCACCAGTGCCTAAGGCCCAATTTTTCAGCCCCTGTTTAACAGGGGCGTGTCATTACAATTTTTGAAGCAATACTTTGCAACAGGGCTCATTGCTGTGCTCCAAGTACAGTATCTGTGAGGGGTTGCAGTGTTGTGCCACCAGTGCCTAAGGCCCAATTTTTCAGCCCCTGTTCAACAGGGGCATGTAATTACAATTATTGATCTAATAATTCACAGCAGGGCCCATTCCTGCACCCACCAAGCAAGAGTAACTCTGAGGGCTTACAGTGTTGTGGCAACACCACCACCACCACCACCACCACGAAAGGCCCAATTTTTCAGCCCCTGTTCAACAGGGGCATGCAATTACAATTCTTGATCTAATAATTCACAGCAGGGCCCATTGCTGCACCCACCAAGAGTAACTGTCAGGGCTTACAGTGTTGTGGCACCAGCACCACCATCAAAGCCCCAATTTTTACTACCACTGTTCAACAATTATATGTAATTAAAATTCCTGATATAATAGTTGACAGCAGGGCGTTCCAGCACCAACCAAGAGTAACTGTGAGTGCTTACAGTGTTGTGCCAACACCAACAACTAAGGGGCCTATTTCTGCAGAGTATATACGGCAGGTCCCTACTTTCAAACATCCAACTTACAAACGACTCCTACTTGCAAACGCAAGAAGACAACAGGAAGTGAGAGGAAATCTACCCCTAGGAAGGAAAATTCTCTCCTGTAAGAATTAATATGGGAGAAAGGTGTCTCCTCTGTACTGATGCTTTATCAGCAATCCTTGTTTCAAGAAAAACACCACATTTCAAAAACAGTTGTCATTGGGACGGAAAGTGAGGTGAAATGTTCTGAACAGGGGCACAGACAGCAAAACAAATGTTACAGGGGTGATAACCCTTACCTATGTTTTCCAAAAAGTTTAAAAATAGATTTTTGGGCTGGAGCTACACTTAAACAATGTACCTGTTCAAAATTACAAACACATTCTACATAAGAACAAACATACAGTCCCTGTCTTGTATGCACCGCCTGTATACGGCTGTTCAGAGTATATAGGGCCTTTTTTATTTTATGTGCGGGGTTCCCCTTAATATCCATACAAGACCCAAAGGGGCTGGTAATGGGCTGGGGTGGGGGGGGGGGGGGTCATGGGGTAGCTATGCCATTTTTCTTAAAGATTTTCATCCATATTACCGGGACCAGACATTACATTAAAGCCGCAAGCAGTTTTAAATGGCTTTTTTTCCCTTTAGAAGTGTCATTTTGTGCAGGGACAGTTCTAAACACGGGAAACACGTGGCACTTCACAGGCATACTTTAGACACCCCCCAGGTACGATATTTAAAGGAATATTTGACTTTTTTTTTTCACTTTATGCATCATTAAAATGACTGCTCCCGAAAAACGTCTGTTTTTAAAACTTCTTTTTGCATTGATACATGTCCCCTGGTGCAGAACCCGGGTTCCCAAACCCTTTTTAGGACAATAACATGCATAATAGTTGTTATAATTAGCACTTTAGAATTCGAACGTTCGCATCCATTGTATTTAATAGGGTTCTAATGTTCGTGCGAACCTTCGGTCCGTTCGCGGGTTCTGGTGCGAACCGAACCCGGGGGTGTTCGGCTCATCACTATTGCCAAGTAATTATCAGGTAAACAAGGTATAACAGGGGGAAAACGTAACGGCCTACACAATGCACAAAGGGTTTCTTGATATATTAATGGTACTGTAATAAACTAATGCCGCGTACACACGGCCGTTTTTCTCGTCGAGAAAAACGACATTTTTCCCATTCGACGAGAAAAACGATCGTCTGTGGGCTTTCTGTCGTTTTTTTCGATGAGAAAAACTGCATTAAAAACGACGAGAAAAATTAGAACATGTTCTAATTTTTCTCGTCGTTTTTTTAGACATGTTTTCCGCGGCAGTGTTTCCCATAGGGAAACACTGCAGCGGAGCCCACAGACTGTCGTTTTTCTCGACAAGAGAAAAAACGACGTGAAAAACGACCGTGTGTGGGGAACAAGCCGTTCCCCCGTTTTTAATGACATTATTCACGGCGGTTTTTTAACCGCCGTGAATAATGATCGTGTGTACGCGGCATCAGATCTGTCCAGCATGAACGGCAGCTCTCCTCACTGAATGAGCAGCAAAAGGCAACCAAGATAGGTACCAAACACAGCTAGAGGCTAAAGCCCCATACACACGGTCGGACTTTTGGCCAAGAAACTTCATTTTGAGCAAGTTGGACCAACAATCCGACCGTGTGTACGCTCCATCGGACAAACATTTTTTTTTTGTTTTCATCGGACAAAAGTTGGGACTGCAAACGGACAAACTTTTGGCTAACAAAAGTCCGATGGAGCAAAGTCCGACCGTGTGTACAGATAACCATCGGACTTTTGTCCGATGGACAAAACAAATAATGTTAAAATCAACCAACACTAGCAGAAGTTGACCAAAGGGTGGCGGTAAAGAGCAGAAAAGAGCAGAAAAGAGCAGAAAAACCACGTGATGTTGCAAAAAGTTTTGGGAAAGTTTGCAGAAATGTCCTGTGGTGTGTATGCTTTGGGTGTTCCCGGCCAACTCCGTTCCGACAAAAAACCACGGAAAAGTCAGATGGAAGTCCGACCGTGTGTATGGGGCTTTAGTTGCCAATGGGCTACTGCAATGAGGAAGCTAAGCCTAGGACTTTTATAAAACAAGACTGCAATGTATTGGCAACTGCCCTCAGTAGTAGGTGAACTACAGTGCCTTGAAAAAGTATTCATACCCCTTGAAATTTTCCACGTTTTGTCATGTTACAACCAAAAACATAAATGTATTTTATTGGGATTTTATTTGATGGACCAACACAAAGTGGCACATAATTGTGAAGTGGGAAGAAAATGATAAATGATACAAATAAATATGTGAAAAGGGGGGGGGGCATTTGTATTCAGCCCCCTTTACTCTGATAACTAAAATCAAGTGGAACCAACTGCCTTCAGAAGTCACCTAATTAGTAAATAGAGTCCACCTGTGTGTCATTTAATCTCAGTATAAATACAGCTGTTCTGTGAAGCCCTCAGAGCTTTGTTAGAGAACCTTAGTGAACAAACAGCATCATGAAGGCCAAGGAACACACCAGACAGGTCAGGGATAAAGTTGTGGAGAAGTATAAAGCAGGGTTTGGTGATAAAAAATCTCCCAAGCTTTGAACATCTCACGGAGCTCTGTCCAATCCATCATCGGAAAATGGAAAGAGTATGGCACAACTGCAAACCTACCAAGACCTGGCCGTCCACCTAAACTGACCGGGCCGAGCAAGGAGAGCATTCATCAGAGAAGCAGCCAAGAGGTCCCATGGTAACTCTGGAGGAGCTGCAGAGATCCACAGCTCAGGGGGGAGAATCTGTCCACAGGACAACTATTAGTCGTGCTTCTCCACAAATCTGCCCTTTATGGAAGAGTGACAAGAAGAAAGACATTGGTGAAAGAAAGTCATAAGAAGTCCTGTTTGCAGTTTGCAAGAAGCCATGTGTCGCAAGCTCCGTGACCGTGCCCGCGGGACCCGCGGACTCGATGTCCGCCGGTGTCCCGCGATCGGGTCACAGAGCTGAAGAACGGGGGAGATGTCAGTGTAAACACAACATCTCCCCATCCTTCCCCTGACATGTCACTGATCGTCTGTTCCCTGTCATCGGGAACAGCGATTAGTGACGTGTCACGGCAAGCCACGCCCCCTAACAGTTAGAATCACTCCCTAGGTCACACTTAACCCCTTCAGCACCCCCTACTGGTTAACTTCTTCACTGCCAGTGTCATTTTTACAGTAATCGGTGCATTTTTTATAGCACTGATCTCTGTATAAATGTGAATGGTCCCAAAATGGTGTCAAAAGTGTCCGATGTGTCTGCCATAAAGTCGCAGTCACGATAAAAATCACTGATCGCCGCCATTACTAGTAAATAAAAATGCCATAAAACTATCCCCTATTTTGTAGACGCTATAACTTTTGCGCAAACCGATCAATAAACGCTTATTGAGATTTTTTTTAACCAAAAGTATGTAGAAGAATACGTATCGGACTAAACTGAGGAAAAAAAAAATATTATATATTTTGTGGGGATATTTATTATAGCAAAAAGTAAAGAATATTGAATTTTTTTCATAATTGTCGCTCTACTTTTGTTTATAGCGCAAAAAATAAAAACCGCAGAGGTGATCGAATACCCCCAAAAGAAATCTCTGTTTGTGGGGAAAAAAAGGTCATCAATTTTGTTTGGGAGCCACGTCGCACGACCGCGAAATTGACGGTTAAAGCGACGCAGTGCCGAATCGCAAAAAGTGGCCTGGTCTTTGGCCAGCGAAATGATCCGGGGCTGAAGTGGTTAAAGAATTTCAGGAAAAATGGTCGGCCCTCATGCATGTTCACTTCATCAAATCTGGTCCTCTTTGAAAAAAGTTTGGACACCCCTGTTGTAGAGGGACTACAAGAGGCTAATACCAGGGCACATTTAGGTACATACACTGCATAAATAAATACATTTAATGATGTAATAATGGTTACATAGTTGCAGTAATTTGTGTCTTTATATCTGCCTGTATCACCTTGAATGCTACAACAAAATAAAAGCAAGAATCAGGTCTGTCCGTACCATAGAAGGGATGCGCCTCACAACGTGGACAATCTACTATATTCCTATAACTTATGTTCAGCATGTTTACTGAAATACAAAAAGATTGTAGCCAATGGTGGAGCGTCCTTCCACTTTTTTACACGTTTTATGGGGCCAGTGTTGCCCCGTGCTAGGGGATATTTCTTACATCTATTTGGATCAAGAAGAAATGTACCTCATTTCCTGACCTTAGGGTGACCACGTGTCTCAGGTTGCATGGACCCGCAATTAGCAGGTCTGTCCCTGGTCCCGGGTACCTTCATTCCAGGACAATACAGTGTCCCGGAATGAAACTGACAGAGGAGCAAACTACCATAGCGCTACTGGCAAGTGGCACACTGCATCTGGTGGCAGGTAGGGATGAGCTTTATGTTCAGGTCGAACATGAGTTTGACTCGAACATTGGCTGTTCACCCAGTCGCCGAAAATAGCGAACAAACTGCGAATTTTAAAGGTTAATATGCAAGTTATTGTCATAAAAAGTGTTTGGGGACCCGGGACCTGCCCCAGGGGACATGTATCAATGCAAAAATAAGTTTTAAAAACGAACGTTTTTTCGGGAGCAGTGATTTTAATAATGCTTAAAGTGACAGCTGTTAAATAGCTGAGGGCGGGGCTACCCTCCACGTGTGCGGGCGATCCCGCCCCCTCTGACGCAACGGGGAAACGCCGGGGTTACCCAGTGACATGTACGGGTGACCCCACCCCCCTCTGACGCAACGGGAAACCTGCGTGTTCTGCGTATGGATTTTGAGGGGGGCCCCTACGCCATTTAAAAAAAAAATTGGCGCAGGGTTCCCCTTAATATTCATACCAGACCTGAAGGGCCTGGTATGAAATTTGGGGGGACCCCCAGGCATTTTTTTAAAATTTTGGTTCGGGGTTCCCCTTAATATTCATACCAGACCCAAAGGGCCTGGTAATGGACTGGGGGGGGGAACCCATGCCGTGTTTTTTTCAATGACTTTTATCTGTATTGCCGGGACCCGACAATTCATTATACCTGCAAGTAGTTTTAAATGACTTTTTTTCCTTTAGAAATGTCATTTTTTGCAGGGACAGTTCTAAACACGGGAAACATGTGCCACTTTACAGGCATATCATACACACCCCCCAGGTATGGAATTTAAAGGAATATTTAACTTTTATTGTTTCACTTTAAGCATCATTAAAATCACTGCTCCCGACAAAACGGCCCTTTTTAAAACTTTTTTTTGCATTGGTACATGTCCCCTGGGGCAGGACCCGGGTCCCCAAACACTTTTTATGACAATAACTTGCATATTAACTTTTAAAATGAGCACTTTCGATTTTTCATGTTCGTGTCCCATAGACTTTACTGGTGTTCGCGTGTTCGAACAAATTTTTTGCCTGTTCGCAAGTTCTGCTGCGAATCGAACCGGGTGGGTGTTCAGCTCATCCCTAGTGGCAGGCTACGGGTGGAAAGTGACAAACTGCATTTGGTGGCAAGTGACACACTCAGGGTTCCCACTGATTCTGCATTATGGTGAGTCAACACTGAGGCTACATACCCAGCAAATCCCCCCCGGTCCTTGGCAAAACCGGTCCCCCATGCTAAAAATGTCGGGGAACGCTGCTCTAAAGTGACATCACTTCCCCCTAGCACTCTATGACAGAGATAGCCACGCAGGAGGGAAAGGAGTGACAGATTCCATTGTCATCGAGGGTTTTTAAATCATCTTTTTTTGTCAAGGGGGGGGGGGGTGTCCCTGAATGGCAGTTTGGAAATGTGGTCACCCTATTTCCTGCCTGTCCTGTTGGCCAATCAGGAAGGCGAGATATCTCCTCAACTGGTCCACATACAGAAAACAAAAGCTGACAGATGTTCTCATCCTTATTCACTAACCTCATTTTCAATTATGGTCTGGGCCCTGGGTGTAGAGTTTTTTTTTTGCACTTCCTGTTTCAGTGAACACACAGGAAGTGATAGAAAATCTCCCCATTGGCTACATAAAAAGCAATAATACCTTTGTACAAAAAAAAAGTTCTGGCTGGAGTTTGTCCTGGTAATGTCAGTTAATATGAGGGTTCTTCAAAAAGTTTCCGATTTTTTTTTAAACTCTATTATATATATAAAAGTGCGGAAACTTTTTGAAGACGCCTCATAATAAGGTAGTGTATAAAAAAAATGAATTTTCAGGGTTTATCAGAAGGCGTCTTGCTACGATTGGTTGTATCCGGCCCTCTGCTTCCTCCTCTGGCCCCTGACTCTTCACTGCGATCCCCGGATCTCACCCTCTGGCTGTGGACATCATGTGTCATGTTGTGGTCCTGAGTTGTGGATTGGTGTTTATTGTCCATTCCGACCACCGGGGGGCGAGAGGAAGCTGGAGAAACTCCTTGTAAAAAATGAACAAATCTGACACATTTCTTCATGAACCCAACGATATCTTCATATGGGCCAATCATTTGTAGCCTCTCCCCATTTGGCGATGACCAGATGCCACATTGATAGAGATAAAACTGCAGTTTTTTGGTGACATCAGAGGAAATATTGGACAGGTCGATTCTTTCAACTCAGAGAAAACTATGACATCTCATAAAGATGTCAGAGATTTCATGAGCGGCTTTGTAGAAGTGCTGGGACAGATGGGGGGATTTGGATGTCAGGATGACCCGGCTATACCCGTCACCGATCTCCATTTTCATTTCCACACCAGACTGGCCCAGAATATTACTGATCTCGTCTTTCATGAATACACGTACATAGGTGTGAGCTGCTGAATCCACAAGGAAATCTATAGAGATAGGGCTTTGGTCCAGATGATTTTTGGGATTACTTGCTGTTAATGAATTAGCAGTGGGAGAGCTTGAAGATGTCCATCCGGCCGCCATGAGGGATGAGCGACTAGATGACCTTGCAGTCAGATCCTCTGGGTTTCTCGGGTTTAAAGTGAACTCATCTGGAGAGGAGTTTTGAGGTTTTCCAGGTTTGAAATTGGCACGATCTCCAAGGGCATTTTTGGGAAGTTTTGGGTTCAAGTTTAATTCATCTAGAGATGAGTTTTTGGATTGTCCAGAGCTGAATTTGGTGCTATCCCCAATGGTGCTCTTTGAATGTTTTGTGTTGGAGTTTAATTTATCTGTAGATGTGTTCTTGGGTTGCCCAGAGTTGAATTTGGTGCCATCAATGATGGCGCTCTTGGAATGTTTTGGGTTGGAGTTTAATTCATCTGTAGATGTGTTCTTGGGTTGCCCAGGGTTGAATTTGGTGCCATCAATGATGGTGCTCTTGGAATGTTTTGGGGTTGAGTTTAATTCATCTGTAGATGTGTTCTTGGGTTGTCCAGAGCTGAAATCAAATCCATCTCCAATAGTGCTGTTGGGATGTTTTGGGTCGGAGGTGAATTCATCTGCAATGGTGCCTTTGGGTTTACTTTGACTGGTGCTGGAGTCAGCTACAAAAGTATCCTTGAGTTGTCCGGATTCAGGCAAGTCTTCTCTAAATTGTGTGCTGGCAAATGTGGTGTGACGGGCTAATCCTGAGCTATCAGCTGGTTTTCCATTACTGGCCAGTGGTGAGTTCCTGCCTGGTCTTCTGTCCACATCGGCAGGTATCTTCTTGGGTGATGCGGGATGAAAATGTAGGTTAGCTGGGAAGTTGCTCTTGGGGTGTTTTTTGATGGAGGTCGAGTCATCTGTAGATGTGTTCTTGGGTCTTCTTTGGCTGGAGCCAACTGATCTATAACCTGGTCTTCCATTACTGTCTGAACCTTCGTCCTCATCCAGACTCAGCGCCATCAGAGGCTTGGAAACCTGCGGAACAGGACATAGAACTTAGTACACCTGTCATGAGAGAATTATATAGGCGGCCATTGCTGTTCTCACTTACATCATGCTTGTTCTTGGTCTAAGAATAAAAAGTATTGGAACCAGACAAAGCGGGGCAATTTAAAAAATAGATTTTATACTATGAGGCATAGTTATAAAAAACATTGCAGAGCTATTTTGTCCTGTGAAGCTGTATTTACATTTGATCTGTATGAATGCTGGCAAAATCCAATGTTACTAAGCTATTTTCTCTCCAGGCCGAGTGTACTTCATTCATAAAAATAGTGTGAATCAGGAAAATACAATATTATGGGCACTAGATGGAACTGGTTATCAGAGGAAATATTTATTTCCTGACAGACTCCATGGCAGACTACGTGTGGGTTAACCCCGCCTCCTCTCCACAGCTATAGGACCCCTTACCCATAAATTTGAGCTCACCTCCACAGACAGGTGTTCCTTTTTTGTCCTCCTCACATGGACCCTTCATCATGCAATTCAGGTGCAGTCCAGGATGTCTGTCGGATCAGGTACTAGTTGTGCGGTGCACCCAGGGCCCAGCTATGAGCGGGCAAGTGGTTTTGGGCTGATGGATACCCCTACGGTGGAGGGATGTGGCCCCAGTGTATCGTGATGGAGGGTGGATCTCGGCTGGCAAGGTCTGAAGACTTTTCTATTTCCATGGCAGATGATTTTTGTGTGTTGTATGTTTTTCTCTGCTGTTTTCTCTGTCATACAGCGCCGCTAGTCTTAGTATCTGTGTGGAACGCTTTTGCGTTCCGAGACGCCATTCCCTTCCTGATCCCGGCCTGCTGAACGTCCGCGCATGCTCAGAGTCACTGTGAAACCGAGGCTTGGTTTTCGCACATGCACGGTACGGCGGAGGGGTCAGGGGCCGCGCAGGCGCAGTAGGTCTGGTCCCCCCGGCGCATGCGCGCATTGGGACCGGCCGTGACGTCATTCCGGCGGTATATTTAAACTGCTGAAGAGCCCTATACAGGTGGGATAACCTGTGGGCACATAGCGGCAGCATCCCGGAGCCTCGGCACTACCAGGACAAGGTAAGCACCTCATTGTAATGTAATGCTTAGTAATGCTTAGTGTCTCTTAAAGGGACAGTTTAAAAAAAAAAAAAAAACATTTCTGCTGGTCTTTGCATTGATTTGCTTATCCCTAGTCTAGGTAGTCTATAGTATTGGATCTTTTCGTGTCTCCGTGTCATGGACTTATCTTCACCACCATGTGGCCAGCCCTCCCGCACAAGGTATGAGCGGAGTGGGTAGGGGTTGGTGTCTTTAGTGCTTTACTGGTGGTTGTTAACGGTTTCAACCTGCCCACCTTCCTCCCCCTCCCTCTGTCTGTATTATCTCTTACAGCCCGGCTAGATCAGTTCATCAGTCACAAGATAGGGACCTTGCCAGGCCGCACCATCACCATCACCAATCATCCTCCAGGTCCAGACGTGACACTCCGTCTGGGACCCATCATCACAGGGGACGTTCACATTCCCCCTCTAAGTATAGGAGACGTTCCCATTCCTCCTCAAGTCACCGCTACCACCACCGCCATGATCGCTCTGATCACAGAGCCTGTTGGGGATGTAAAACTAGAGTCCCAGAGGGCAAATCGCTATGCGACCCATGCTATGCCCGAGCGGTCGGTGAGAAAGAGACCGAAAAACAAAATCTTGAGTCTCTTGTTAAACGTGTGGTACAGCAATCTATGAAGGAAATAGATTCCCCCCACACGAGGAGCCAGTCCACCACCTTGTCTGGCTCCTTGGCTGACAAGGCCCAGGAGGATCCCGGACAATTCCAGCCCCATGATTCCTCCCATAATTCCTCGCAAGACGAGATGGAGGGAGATGATTCTGTAGTGGGATTCGACTACACTTTAGTCTCTCCACTGATCAAGGCAGTTAAGGAAACTTTAAAGTTGGAGGATACCACTGCCCCCCCAGAAAAATAAAGGAAACCGTTTAAGCAACTGGGGAAAGAACGCTCCAATTTCCCACTTCCTTCTGAGCTGAAAGGAGTGTTTGAGGAAGAATGGAGCAAGGGGGTTAAGAAGGTTTCTATGCTAAGCAAAACCTCTGGACTGTATCCCTTTAAATCTGAGGACGTTAAGCATTTGGAAAATACTCCCCTCGTAGATGCAGCAGTAATGCGCCTAGCGAAGCATGTCACCCTCCCGCTAGATGACACTGTATTTTTTAAAGATGGTCTGGATCGAAAGATTGACCAAGACCTTAAGAGAATATATAACTTGAACGGTATGGCTTGCAAACCAGCCCTAGCCCTTGCAGTCACCTCCAAAGCATTGGAGGCCTGGGTGGAAAATGAAGACTCCGTTCTGAAAGGTGTCTCGGAGGAACTAGCACAAAGTTCACCAGTGCAAGAACTTAAACTGGCTGTCACCTTTTTGGGAGAAGCATCAATTGATCTCATCCGCTTGATGGCTAGATCCATGCTATCTTCGGTCACAGACAAACGAGCACTATGGTTGCGCCCCTGGCTTGCTGATCCAGCCTCAAAGCAGGCATGGTGAAAAATTCCTTTTGAAGGAACTTCCTTGTTTTGAAACAAACTAGATAACGCCATTTCATAGGCTACAGGCGGGAAGTCGGGGTTCCTCCCTCAGGATAGGCATCCGTTTAACCAAAGAAGACCTCAGCGGAGACGCAGTACAGAGCGTTTGAGAGAGGCACGCTCCTATAGACCCGGAGGGGATTTTAGGAGAAGCTGGAACTGGAATAGGCAGACATCTTTCCAAAAGTCTGGCAAGAAACAGACGCCCGGTGGGCGCGAGCCAACCAAGTCCTTTTGAGATTGGGCCCGCCCAAGTGGGTCAGGTAGGGGCTCGCCTACGTCTCTTCCGGCACGTCTGGGTGGCCTCGATCTCAGATTATTGGACCATCAAAACGTTCTCAACGGGTCATACATGGTCCTTCACCAAGGACCCTCCATGCAGACCAATGCAAACTTCACTTCCTCAATCAGAAGAAAAACAAGTTCTTCTTTCATATGTGAATGCCCAGAAAGATCAAGCAGCAGTAGTATCCGTGCCAAAGAGCGAGGAATTCCAGGGAGTATACTCCCCCCTCTTCCTAGTACAAAAGAAGAACGGCTCTTGGCGTCCAGTTATAGACCTCACTTTTCTGAACAGGTACATAAAGCACGAGAAATTCAAGATGGAATCACTCTCAACCATCCAAAAAGTCGTTCAACCAGGCGACTGGTTGATCTCAATAGATTTAAAGGACACATATTTTCATGTTCTTGTGGCAGAAGAATTCCACAAATATCTTCGATTTCAGGTCGAACGAGAGGACTTACAATTTATTTAGTCTCCAAGAGTCTTTTCCAAGGTACTGTTGGCAATTGTGTCTCTTATCAGAATACAGGGTGTGCGTCTGTATCATTATCTGGATGTTTTGCTACTACTGTTCCAAGACTAGCAGCAGCTGCTGATCCACAAAGATCAAGTGATCTCTACACTGGTAGAGTTCGGATGGCTCCTAAACCGGGAGAAAAGTCAGCTAGAGCCGACCCAACGCCTAACATATCTAGGAGCTCAATTCGACACCATAGAGAATACCATCTCTCTGCCGAAAGAAAAAATCCTGGTCATTCGGGAAAGAATATCCTTAGCCCTAGACTACTCTCACCTAAGGGCGTCACAATGCCTGAAGATAATCGGCACGATGGTGGCCACATCCCTTATGGTCAAATGGGCAATGTGGAGGCTTCGTCCTTTTCAATCAGGATTCCTCCAGCAGTGGAGGTCAGACGATCTCAATCAGCTGATCCGGATAACTCAGTCAATGAGGAACAGTCTCCTCTGGTGGCTTCAACACAAGAACTTGTTAACATGCCACTCCCTTGCTCCCATCCATTGGGTGACTGTTACATCTGATGCCAGCAATGCGGGCTGGGGGGCACATTGTGGGGCAGAACTGGCTCAGGGCAAATGGGATGCCCGTCTCCACATCCCAGGGTCAAACGTTCTGGAACTGCGCGCGGCATGGTGCGCCCTTAAAGCCTTTTCCCACCTTCTGAAAGGGAAGTCGGTCCTACTCAAAATGGACAATACCACTGCTGTGGCATATGTGAAGAGGCAAGGGGGCACTCGGAGCTCCGCCCTTCTCCAAAAGGTCGAGCCCATTATGACCTGGGCTCAGAGGAATCTGCTCAACTTGACAGCAGTCTTCATTCCAGGGGAGCAGAACATTCAAGCAGACTTCCTGTCACGCAGCAATCTAGACAACAACGAATGGTCACTGCATCCACAAACATTCAAGTGGATCCTATCGTTGGAAATCGATCCCGAGGTGGATCTGTTTGCATCCCCCTGCAATTACAAAGTAGACAGATACTACACTCGAGCTCGGTGCAGTCAAGCTTTCGGAGTAGATGCATTAACAAGCCAATTGAAATTCAACAAGGCATATGCCTTCCCTCCACCTCCGATCATGCTAAAATTCCTGCAGCGGCTCCAGTTGGAGAAAGTCAAAGTGATAACAATAGCACCATACTGGCCGAACAGGCCATGGTTTCCTCTCCTGAATCTGATGAGCTTCAGGGACCCATTGCCTCTTCCTCTCAGGCCGGACCTTCTTTCTCAGGGGGCGACCCTGCACCCCTGTCCAGCAATACTGAGACTGATGGTCTGGTTCTTGAGAGGGAGAGGCTAGAGTCTCTTGGGTGTGCTTCAGGGGTAATCTCTACCCTTATGAGCTCCAGAAAGCCTAACACAAACAAAACCTACAACAGAATCTGGACCAGGTTTGTCAGCTTCATGACTTCTGCTGGAAATTTTTTTAGAAATCCTGGAGTTCAAGACGTTTTGAGTTTTCTCCAATCAGGCTTGGATCTTCCTTTGTCGATCAGTTCCCTCAGGGTACAAGTTTCAGCCTTATCAGCATTTTCAGGAACTTTGTGGGCAACTCATCCCCTGGTTCAACAGTTCTTTCGGGGGGCCTCAAGAATCAGGCCTCAGAGGAAACCCAGATTCCCCAAATGGGATCTTCCGCTCCTCCTCGATGCTCTTTCAGCACTCAACAACAAGGATCTTTCCATTAAGGACTTATCAATTAAGCTGGCTTTTCTAGTGGCCATTACTTCAGCCAAAAGGGTTTCGGAAATAAGCTTCCTGGGTTGTCAAGAGCCCTTTTTGACTTTCTTCCCGGGCCGAGT
Organism: Rana muscosa; assembly: GCA_029206835.1. Classification (NCBI taxonomy): domain Eukaryota; kingdom Metazoa; phylum Chordata; class Amphibia; order Anura; family Ranidae; genus Rana; species Rana muscosa. The sequence continues at coordinate 215,320,390 of JARGYO010005626.1, read as the reverse complement.
GGTCCTTATTCCCATGCTTGGGTCTAAGCCCAAAGTCACGTCAGTTTTCCACGAGAATCAGGAGATAGTCCTTCCTACTTTCAATTCTCCGGAGTCAGCAGACACTCATCCCTTGGATGTAGGCGAGACTCTGAAGGAATATTTGCGAGTCACTTCATCTTTTAGAAGCTCGAACTACCTGTTCTTGTTGCACACTGGCGGCAACAAAGGAAAGAGGGCTTCTTCCAGAACGATAGCGGACTGGATCGTTCAATCAATTCAACAGGCCTACAGGGCAAAGGGCTTGGCCCCTCCAGAGGCGGTGATGGCTCATTCCATCAGAGGCATGGCAGCCTCATGGGCAGCAGCTCGACACTTGGCTCCTGAAGTGAT
>JARGYO010005626.1:215144813-215319918 GCA_029206835.1 Rana muscosa | reverse complement strand
ATGCAAGGCAGCTTCGTGGTCTTCTATTAATACTTTTATGACTCATTATTGTATTGAGCCTGCTTCCCTTTCCTCTGTTAATTTTGGTCGAAAAATCCTGTCAGTTGACGGGAAAGATTAAAATATTTTTTGTTCAGCATACCCTCCCGTGTGGATTGGCTAGTTATTTCCCACACGTAGTCTGCCATAGAGTCTGTCAGGAAAACTGAAAATTTATTACCAAATACTTACCGTAATTTTCCTTTCCTGATAGGACTCCATGGCAGACGGAGTTCCCACCCATGAATAAAAATATGAAAGTTGAAATTTGAGTCGGCTAGTTACGGAACACCTGTCTGTAGAGGTGAGCCCAAATTTATGGGTAAGGGGTCCTATAGCTGTGGAGAGGAGGCGGGGTTAACCCACACGTAGTCTGCCATGCAGTCTATCAGGAAAGGAAAATTACGGTAAGTATTTGGTAATAAATTTTCCGTTTTACTATAATCGTCAGCTCCCCCTTGTAGCTAAAATAATATTTTCCCTATTTACGCTTTTCATATGAATGAAGAACATGTGACCTGGAGTGGAAATAGCCCAGTAGCATTTGATTTGGCAGGATTTGCCCAGAATGAATGTAGAGTGCCTTGAAAAAGTATTCATACCCCTTGAAATTTTCCACATTTTGTCATGTTACAACCAAAAACGTAAATGTCTTTTATTGGGATTTTATGTGATAGACCAACACAAAGTGAAGTGGAAGGAAAATGATAAATGATACAAATAAATAAGTGAAAAGTGTGGGGGGAATTTGTATGGCGCCCCCCGGAGTCAATACTTTGTAGAACCCCCTTTCTCTGCAATTACAGCTGCAAGTCTTTTTGGGGAAGTCTCTACCAGCTTTGCACATCTAGAGAGGGACATTTCTGCCCATTCTTCTTTGCAAAATATCTTAAGCTCTGTCAGATTGAATGGAGAGTAGTGATGAGCCGAACACCCCCGGGTTCGGTTCGCACCAGAACCCGCGAACGGACCGAAAGTTTGCACGAACATTAGAACCCTATTAAATACAATGGATGCGAACGTTTGAATTCTAAAGTGCTAATTATAACGACTATTATGCATGTTATTGTCCTAAAAAGGGTTTGGGAACCCGGGTTCTGCACCAGGGGACATGTATCAATGCAAAAAGAAGTTTTAAAAACGGCCGTTTTTCGGGAGCAGTCATTTTAATGATGCATTAAGTGAAAAAAAAATAATCGAATATTCCTTTAAATATCGTACCTGGGGGGTGTCTAAAGTATGCCTGTGAAGTGCCACGTGTTTCCCGTGTTTAGAACTGTCCCTGCACAAAATGACATTTCTAAAGGAAAAAAAAAGCCATTTAAAACTGCTTGCGGCTTTAATGTAATGTCTGGTCCCGGTAATATGGATGAAAATCTTTCAGAAAAATGGCATAGCTACCCCATCACAGCCCCCCCCCCCTACCCCAGCCCATTACCAGCCCCTTTGGGTCTTGTATGGATATTAAGGGGAACCCCGCACACAAAATAAAAAAAGGCCCTATATACTCTGAACAGCCGTATACAGGCGGTGCAAACAAGACAGGGACTGTAGGTTTGTTCTTATGTAGAATCTGTTTGTAATTTTGAACTGGTACATTGTTTAAGTGTAGCTCCAGCCAAAAAATATATTTTTAAGCTTTTTGGAAAACATAGGGAAGGGTTATCACCCCTGTAACATTTGTTTTGCTGTCTGTGCCCCTGTTCAGAACATTTCACCTCACTTTCCGTCCCAATGACAACTGTTTTTGAAATGTGGTGTTTTTATTGAAACAAGGATTGGTGATAAAACATCAGTACAGAGGAGACACCTTTCTCCCATATTAATTCTTACAGGAGAGAATTTTCCTTCCTAGGGGTAGATTTCCTCTCATTTTCTGTTGTCTTCTTCCGTTTGCAAGTAGGAGTCGTTTGAAAGTTGGATGTTTGAAAGTAGGGACCTGCCGTATATACTCTGCAGAAATTGGCCCCTTAGGTGTTGGTGTTGGCACAACACTGTAAGCACTCACAGTTACTCTTGGTGGGTGCTGGAATGCCCTGCTGTCAACTATTATATCAGGAATTGTAATTACATATAATTGTTGAACAGTGGTAGGAAAAATTGGGCCTTTGATGGTGGTGCTGGTGCCACAACACTGTAAGGCCTGACAGTTACTCTTGGTGGGCGCAGCAATGGGCCCTGCTGTGAATTAATAAGTCAATAATTATAATTGCATGCCCCTGTTGAACAGGGGCTGAAAAATTGGGCCTTAGGCACTGGTGGCACAACACTGCAACCCCTCACAGATACTGTACTTGGAGCACAGCAATGAGCCCTGTTGCAAAGTATTGCATCAAAAATTGTAATTACACGCCCCTGTTAAGCAGGGGCTGAAAAATTGGGCCTTAGGCACTAGTGGCACAACACTGCAACCCCTCACAGATACTGTACTTGGAGCACAGCAATGAGCCCTGTTGCAAAGTATTGCATCAAAAATTGTAATTACAAGCCCCTGTTAAACAGGGGCTGAAAAATTGGGCCTTAGGCACTGGTGGCACAACACTGCAACCCCTCACAGATACTGTACTTGGAGCACAGCAATGAGGCCTGTTGCAAAGTATTGCATCAAAAATTGTAATTACACGCCCCTGTTAAACAGGGGCTGAAAAATTGGGCCTTAGGCACTGGTGGCGGCACCCAGAAACAAAAATGTTCTTCCAAGCTATCATCATCAATCGGATCATTGAGGAGGAGGAGGAAAGCCAGTCAACATAACAGCACAGGCACTCAGCATCAGCATCAGTCTTGAAGGGATGTGACATTTTAAAATAAATTAGTCTGTTATATCAGCATCAGGTGTGTGGTAGCTGGTGGTGATCCAAGACTGGTTCATCTTGATGAAAGTCAGTCGATCAACCGAGTCGGTGGACAGGCGCACCCTGTGATCCGTGACAAATCCTCCAGCAGCACTGAATGTGCGTTCTGAAAGAACGCTGGATGCAGGACAGGTTAGTAGCTCAATTGCATACTGTGCAAGCTCTGGCCAGTGATCCATCCTCAAGACCCAGTAAGCCAGAGGATTTTCGGTGGGGAAGGTGTCCAAGTCTGACCTTGCCCCTAGGTATTCCTGCACCATGTATATCAGACGCTGGCGATGGTTGCTGGAACCGATCATACTTTGGGGCTCTGGACAAAAGAATTGTCTGAACGCATCGGTCAGACGGCCACCTTCCCCACCGCTCCTTCTTTGACTGACCGAAGCCTCAGCAACTCGTTGTCCAGGACCAGGAGTTTATAACCTCCCAGTCTCTGGGAATGCGTTGCACAGACCTTTCTGCAAGGCCTCCCGGAGTTGTCTCATCCTCTGCTCCCTCTGCGACGGTAACATAAGGTCCGCAACCTTACCCTTGTACCGTGGATCAAGGAGAGTGGCCAGCCAGTAATGGTCCCTCTCCTTGATCCGAAGAATACGAGGATCCTTCCGCAGACTTTGCAGGATCAGGGAGGCCATGCAGCGTAGGTTAGCTGAGGCATTCAGTCCGGAGTCCTCTGGGTCACTAAGGACGACATGATCCGCAGCCACCTCCTCCCAGCCACGTACAAGTCCACTGGTTTTTTGGGACTGTAAATCATCCCTAAAAGACTGCTGCTGATGATGCTGAGTGCCAGCCTCCACCTCCATGCTGACACAATCCTCCTCCTCCTCCTCCTCTTCCTGTGCGATGGGTGGGACAGAAGGAACACTGTCTGGGTAAAGGGGGCCTTGAGAGGCAAGGAAGTCCTCCTCTTCCTGCCTCTGTTCTGCCTCAAGTGCCCTGTCCATTATTCCACGCAGCGTGTGCTCCAACAGGTGGACAAGAGGTACAGTGTCACTGATGCATGCACTGTCACTGCTCACCATCCTCGTGGCCTCCTCAAATGGTGCCAGGACAGTGCATGCATCCCTGATCATGCCCCACTGGCGTGGTGAAAAAAAAACAAGCTCCCCTGACCCTGTCCTGGTGCCGTAGTCGCACAGGTACTCATTGATGGCCCTCTGCTGCGTGTGCAGCCGCTGCAGCATGGCCAACGTTGAGTTCCACCTGGTGGGCATGTCACATATAAGGCGGTTCTTGGGCAGGTTCAACTCCTTTTGCAGCTCAGCCAGGCGAGCACTGGCATTATAAGATCTGCGGAAATGCACACAGACTTTCCTGGCCTGCCTCAGGACATCCTGTAAGCCCGGGTACCTGCCCAAGAAGCGCTGCACCACCAGGTTAAGGACGTGAGCCACACAGGGCACATGGGTCAGTTGTCCCTGTCGGAGGGCGGAGAGGAGGTTGGTGCCATTGTCGCAAACCACCATTCCTGGCTTAAGCTGGCGTGGCGTCAACCACCTCTCGGCCTGCCCCTGCAGAGCAGACAGGACCTCTGCCCCAGTGTGGCTCCTGTCCCCCAAACACACCAGCGCAAGCACGGCATGGCATCTTTTTGCCTGCGTACTTGCGTAGCCCCTTGAACGCCTACGGAGCACCGCTGGTTCCGAGGACAAAGCACAGGAAGAGGCCATGGAGGAAGAAGAAGAGGAGGGGGTGGAGGAGAGAGGTGTGTCACAACCAGTAGTAGCATTTTGGAGGCGTGGCGGTGGAACAACCTCCAACACTACTGCACCTTGTCCTGCATCCTTCCCAGCTGCCAAAAGAGTGACCCAATGGGCCGTGAAAGAAAGGTAACGTCCCTGTCCATGCCTGCTGGACCATGAGTCAGCGGTAATATGCACCTTACCACTGACCGCCCTGTCCAGCGAGGCCAAGACATTGCCTTTCACATGCCGGTAGAGAGCCGGAATCGCCTTCCGTGAGAAAAAGTGGCGTTTGGGAACCTGCCACTGAGAAACCGCACATTGCACAAACTCACGGAAGGGGGCCGAGTCTACCAACTGAAAAGGCAGCAGTTGAAGCGCTAGCAATTTAGCCAAGCTAGCATTCAACCGCTGGGCATGTGGATGGCTGGGAGTGAACTTCTTTCGACGGTCCAGCAGCTGGGGCAGGGAAATTTGCCTGCTAGAATCGGACATCGGTGTACTGCTAGCAGAGTGGCCGCAAGTACTTGGCTGTGACACACCTAATTCTACACCTTCATTCCTCTCAGAGCAGGTTTCAGAGAGGACTGAAGGTATAGTGGGGTTGGAGATCCCAGCTGATGAGGAGCAAAGAGAGGTCCGCTTTGTTCTTTGGTGTGGGTCTTTAAGGTAGGCTTGCCAACGAGCTGCATGGCAGGTCAACATATGTCTGGTCAAACATGTGGTGCCCAAGCGGCTGATGTTTTGGCCACGCGATATACGCTTGAGACATATGTTGCAAACAGCAGCTGTGCGATCTGATGCACTCGCCTCAAAAAAGGCCCACACCAAAGAACTTTTTGAATGACGGGCAGAGGCAGCGCCCTGCACAGGCGGAGCTCTGCGGTGTGATTCCATTGGTGTGCTGCCCTTACGCTGGCCACCCAAGGGCATCCTGCCTCGTTGGAGATGTGCCTCCTCCTCATCCTCCTCCTCCTCCTCCTCTCTCCTATTAGGCACCCACGTGGAGTCAGTGACCTCATCATCCCCTCCCTCCTCATCACTGGAGCCAATCTGGCAGTATGCTGCAGCTGCTGGAACATGACTGCCAGATTGGTGTCCTTCTTGAGCATCCCCTCTATCTGCTCTCACGCTACTGCCTTCCTCTAGCTGGGTATCATCATCAGATCCTTCGAAACGCTGGGCATCCTCCTGGAGCATGTACCCAACACTGTGCTCAAACAGTTCGGGGGACTCCTCAGGATGAGGACATGGTGGGTCTAGGGAAGGAGTGACTAATGATGACATTGATACCAGAGAAGAGGACGCTTTGGCAGCTGCTTTGCCAGTACCCTGAGCCTGGGTGAGAGAGGATGAGGAGGGCTTGGTCATCCACTCTACCAAGTCTTCGGCATGATGTGGCTCAACATGTCCAGCTGCCGAAAAGAAGGACAAGCGTGTCCCATGGCCATGTGCTGATGACAATGCACCGCGTCCACGACCAGCACTGTTGCCCCCAGACACAGAGCCTGCTTGCCCTCTTTTATTGGCTCCTGACTGTCTGCCTCTCCTTGTTTGCCTTCCAGACATTCTAATGGATGGCCTGCAGGGAGATGGGAAAAACAGCAATAAGGGCTACCTTCAGGTGTATACTGTGCAGGAGGCTTAGCAACAATGACACTGACACTGTCCCCTGCCTATCCTTCTGTGTCCCTAAACACAAGGATTTGCAATATGCTTCAGCAAGATTGGTTTAGCACAGAATGGTACACTGACACTTTCCCTCACTGAGTGTCCTTCTCTGTCCCTAAACACAAGGATTTGCAATATGCTTCAGCAAGATTGGTTTAGCACAGAATGGTACACTGACACTTTCCCTCACTGAGTGTCCCTCTCTATCCCTAAACACAAGGATTTGCAATATGCTTCAGCAAGATTGGTTTAGCACAGAATGGTACACTGACACTTTCCCTCACTGAGTGTCCTTCTCTGTCCCTAAACACAAGGATTTGCAATATGCTTCAGCAAGATTGGTTTAGCACAGAATGGTACACTGACACTTTCCCTCACTGAGTGTCCCTCTCTGTCCCTACACACAAGGATTTGCAATATGCTTCAGCAAGATTGGTTTAGCACAGAATGGTACACTGACACTTTCCCTCACTGAGTGTCCCTCTCTGTCCCTAAACACAAGGATTTGCAATATGCTTCAGCAAGATTGGTTTAGCACAGAATGGTACACTGACACTTTCACTCACTGAGTGTCCTTCTCTGTCCCTAAACACAAGGATTTGCAATATGCTTCAGCAAGATTGGTTTAGCACAGAATGGTACACTGACACTTTCCCTCACTGAGTGTCCCTCTCTGTCCCTAAACACAAGGATTTGCAATATGCTTCAGCAAGATTGGTTTAGCACAGAATGGTACACTGACACTTTCCCTCACTGAGTGTCCTTCTCTGTCCCTAAACACAAGGATTTGCAATATGCTTCAGCAAGATTGGTTTAGCACAGAATGGTACACTGACACTTTCCCTCACTGAGTGTCCCTCTCTGTCCCTAAACACAAGGATTTGCAATATGCTTCAGCAAGATTGGTTTAGCACAGAATGGTACACTGACACTTTCCCTCACTGAGTGTCCTTCTCTGTCCCTAAACACAAGGATTTGCAATATGCTTCAGCAAGATTGGTTTAGCACAGAATGGTACACTGACACTTTCCCTCACTGAGTGTCCCTCTCTGACCCTAAACACAAGGATTTGCAATATGCTTCAGCAAGATTGGTTTAGCACAGAATGGTACACTGACACTTTCCCTCACTGAGTGTCCTTCTCTGTCCCTAAACACAAGGATTTGCAATATGCTTCAGCAAGATTGGTTTAGCACAGAATGGTACACTGACACTTTCCCTCACTGAGTGTCCCTCTCTGTCCCTAAACACAAGGATTTGCAATATGCTTCAGCAAGATTGGTTTAGCACAGAATGGTACACTGACACTTTCCCTCACTGAGTGTCCCTCTCTGTCCCTAAACACAAGGATTTGCAATATGCTTCAGCAAGATTGGTTTAGCACAGAATGGTACACTGACACTTTCCCTCACTGAGTGTCCCTCTCTGTCCCTAAACACAAGGATTTGCAATATGCTTCAGCAAGATTGGTTTAGCACAGAATGGTACACTGACACTTTCCCTCACTGAGTGTCCCTCTCTGTCCCTAAACACAAGGATTTGCAATATGCTTCAGCAAGATTGGTTTAGCACAGAATGGTACACTGACACTTTCCCTCACTGAGTGTCCTTCTCTGTCCCTAAACACAAGGATTTGCAATATGCTTCAGCAAGATTGGTTTAGCACAGAATGGTACACTGACACTTTCCCTCACTGAGTGTCCCTCTCTGTCCCTAAACACAAGGATTTTCAATATGCTTCAGCAAGATTGGTTTAGCACAGAATGGTACACTGACACTTTCCCTCACTGAGTGTCCCTCTCTGTCCCTAAACACAAGGATTTGCAATATGCTTCAGCAAGATTGGTTTAGCACAGAATGGTACACTGACACTTTCCCTCACTGAGTGTCCCTCTCTGTCCCTAAACACAAGGATTTGCAATATGCTTCAGCAAGATTGGTTTAGCACAGAATGGTACACTGACACTTTCCCTCACTGAGTGTCCTTCTCTGTCCCTAAACACAAGGATTTGCAATATGCTTCAGCAAGATTGGTTTAGCACAGAATGGTACACTGACACTTTCCCTCACTGAGTGTCCTTCTCTGTCCCTAAACACAAGGATTTGCAATATGCTTCAGCAAGATTGGTTTAGCACAGAATGGTACACTGACACTTTCCCTCACTGAGTGTCCCTCTCTGTCCCTAAACACAAGGATTTGCAATATGCTTCAGCAAGATTGGTTTAGCACAGAATGGTACACTGACACTTTCACTCACTGAGTGTCCTTCTCTGTCCCTAAACACAAGGATTTGCAATATGCTTCAGCAAGATTGGTTTAGCACAGAATGGTACACTGACACTTTCCCTCACTGAGTGTCCCTCTCTGTCCCTAAACACAAGGATTTGCAATATGCTTCAGCAAGATTGGTTTAGCACAGAATGGTACACTGACACTTTCCCTCACTGAGTGTCCTTCTCTGTCCCTAAACACAAGGATTTGCAATATGCTTCAGCAAGATTGGTTTAGCACAGAATGGTACACTGACACTTTCCCTCACTGAGTGTCCCTCTCTGACCCTAAACACAAGAATTTGCATTATGCTTCAGCAAGATTGGTTTAGCACAGAATGGTACACTGACACTTTCCCTCACTGAGTGTCCTTCTCTGTCCCTAAACACAAGGATTTGCAATATGCTTCAGCAAGATTGGTTTAGCACAGAATGGTACACTGACACTTTCCCTCACTGAGTGTCCCTCTCTGTCCCTAAACACAAGGATTTGCAATATGCTTCAGCAAGATTGGTTTAGCACAGAATTGTACACTGACACTTTCCCTCACTGAGTGTCCCTCTCTGTCCCTAAACACAAGGATTTGCAATATGCTTCAGCAAGATTGGTTTAGCACAGAATGGTACACTGACACTTTCCCTCACTGAGTGTCCCTCTCTGTCCCTAAACACAAGGATTTGCAATATGCTTTAGAAAGATTGGTTTAGCACAGAATGGTACACTGACACTTTCCCTCACTGAGTGTCCCTCTCTGTCCCTAAACACAAGGATTTGCAATATGCTTCAGCAAGATTGGTTTAGCACAGAATGATACACTGACACTTTCCCTCACTGAGTGTCCTTCTCTGTCCCTAAACACAAGGATTTTCAATATGCTTCAGCAAGATTGGTTTAGCACAGAATGGTACACTGACACTTTCCCTCACTGAGTGTCCTTCTCTGTCCCTAAACACAAGGATTTGCAATACGCTTCAGCAAGATTGGTTTAGCACAGAATGGTACACTGACACTTTCACTCACTGAGTGTCCCTCTCTGTCCCTAAACACAAGGATTTGCAATATGCTTCAGCAAGATTGGTTTAGCACAGAATGGTACACTGACACTTTCCCTCACTGAGTGTCCTTCTCTGTCCCTAAACACAAGGATTTGCAATATGCTTCAGCAAGATTGGTTTAGCACAGAATGGTACACTGACACTTTCCCTCACTGAGTGTCCCTCTCTGTCCCTAAACACAAGGATTTGCAATATGCTTCAGAAAGATTGGTTTAGCACAGAATGGTACACTGACACTTTCCCTCACTGAGTGTCCTTCTCTGTCCCTAAACACAAGGATTTGCAATATGCTTCAGCAAGATTGGCTTAGCACAGAATGGTACACTGACACTTTCCCTCACTGAGTGTCCCTCTCTGACCCTAAACACAAGGATTTGCAATATGCTTCAGCAAGATTGGTTTAGCACAGAATGGTACACTGACACTTTCCCTCACTGAGTGTCCTTCTCTGTCCCTAAACACAAGGATTTGCAATATGCTTCAGCAAGATTGGTTTAGCACAGAATGGTACACTGACACTTTCCCTCACTGAGTGTCCCTCTCTGTCCCTAAACACAAGGATTTGCAATATGCTTCAGCAAGATTGGTTTAGCACAGAATTGTACACTGACACTTTCCCTCACTGAGTGTCCCTCTCTGTCCCTAAACACAAGGATTTGCAATATGCTTCAGCAAGATTGGTTTAGCACAGAATGGTACACTGACACTTTCCCTCACTGAGTGTCCCTCTCTGTCCCTAAACACAAGGATTTGCAATATGCTTCAGCAAGATTGGTTTAGCACAGAATGGTACACTGACACTTTCCCTCACTGAGTGTCCCTCTCTGTCCCTAAACACAAGGATTTGCAATATGCTTCAGCAAGATTGGTTTAGCACAGAATGGTACACTGACACTTTCCCTCACTGAGTGTCCTTCTCTGTCCCTAAACACAAGGATTTGCAATATGCTTCAGCAAGATTGGTTTAGCACAGAATTGTACACTGACACTTTCCCTCACTGAGTGTCCCTCTCTGTCCCTAAACACAAGGATTTGCAATATGCTTCAGCAAGATTGGTTTAGCACAGAATGGTACACTGACACTTTCCCTCACTGAGTGTCCCTCTCTGTCCCTAAACACAAGGATTTGCAATATGCTTCAGCAAGATTGGTTTAGCACAGAATGGTACACTGACACTTTCCCTCACTGAGTGTCCCTCTCTATCCCTAAACACAAGGATTTGCAATATGCTTCAGCAAGATTGGTTTAGCACAGAATGGTACACTGACACTTTCCCTCACTGAGTGTCCTTCTCTGTCCCTAAACACAAGGATTTCCAATATGCTTCAGCAAGATTGGTTTAGCACAGAATGGTACACTGACACTTTCCCTCACTGAGTGTCCTTCTCTGTCCCTAAACACAAGGATTTGCAATATGCTTCAGCAAGATTGGTTTAGCACAGAATGGTACACTGACACTTTCCCTCACTGAGTGTCCCTCTCTGTCCCTAAACACAAGGATTTGCAATATGCTTCAGCAAGATTGGTTTAGCACAGAATGGTACACTGACACTTTCACTCACTGAGTGTCCTTCTCTGTCCCTAAACACAAGGATTTGCAATATGCTTCAGCAAGATTGGTTTATCACAGAATGGTACACTGACACTTTCCCTCACTGAGTGTCCCTCTCTGTCCCTAAACACAAGGATTTGCAATATGCTTCAGCAAGATTGGTTTAGCACAGAATGGTACACTGACACTTTCCCTCACTGAGTGTCCTTCTCTGTCCCTAAACACAAGGATTTGAAATATGCTTCAGCAAGATTGGTTTAGCACAGAATGGTACACTGACACTTTCCCTCACTGAGTGTCCCTCTCTGACCCTAAACACAAGGATTTGCAATATGCTTCAGCAAGATTGGTTTAGCACAGAATGGTACACTGACACTTTCCCTCACTGAGTGTCCTTCTCTGTCCCTAAACACAAGGATTTGCAATATGCTTCAGCAAGATTGGTTTAGCACAGAATGGTACACTGACACTTTCCCTCACTGAGTGTCCCTCTCTGTCCCTAAACACAAGGATTTGCAATATGCTTCAGCAAGATTGGTTTAGCACAGAATGGTACACTGACACTTTCCCTCACTGAGTGTCCTTCTCTGTCCCTAAACACAAGGATTTGCAATATGCTTCAGCAAGATTGGTTTAGCACAGAATGGTACACTGACACTTTCCCTCACTGAGTGTCCCTCTCTGTCCCTAAACACAAGGATTTGCAATATGCTTCAGCAAGATTGGTTTAGCACAGAATGGTACACTGACACTTTCCCTCACTGAGTGTCCTTCTCTGTCCCTAAACACAAGGATTTGCAATATGCTTCAGCAAGATTGGTTTAGCACAGAATGGTACACTGACACTTTCCCTCACTGAGTGTCCCTCTCTGACCCTAAACACAAGGATTTGCAATATGCTTCAGCAAGATTGGTTTAGCACAGAATGGTACACTGACACTTTCCCTCACTGAGTGTCCTTCTCTGTCCCTAAACACAAGGATTTGCAATATGCTTCAGCAAGATTGGTTTAGCACAGAATGGTACACTGACACTTTCCCTCACTGAGTGTCCCTCTCTGTCCCTAAACACAAGGATTTGCAATATGCTTCAGCAAGATTGGTTTAGCACAGAATTGTACACTGACACTTTCCCTCACTGAGTGTCCCTCTCTGTCCCTAAACACAAGGATTTGCAATATGCTTCAGCAAGATTGGTTTAGCACAGAATGGTACACTGACACTTTCCCTCACTGAGTGTCCCTCTCTGTCCCTAAACACAAGGATTTGCAATATGCTTCAGCAAGATTGGTTTAGCACAGAATGGTACACTGACACTTTCCCTCACTGAGTGTCCCTCTCTGTCCCTAAACACAAGGATTTGCAATATGCTTCAGCAAGATTGGTTTAGCACAGAATGGTACACTGACACTTTCCCTCACTGAGTGTCCTTCTCTGTCCCTAAACACAAGGATTTGCAATATGCTTCAGCAAGATTGGTTTAGCACAGAATGGTACACTGACACTTTCCCTCACTGAGTGTCCCTCTCTGTCCCTAAACACAAGGATTTTCAATATGCTTCAGCAAGATTGGTTTAGCACAGAATGGTACACTGACACTTTCCCTCACTGAGTGTCCCTCTCTGTCCCTAAACACAAGGATTTGCAATATGCTTCAGCAAGATTGGTTTAGCACAGAATGGTACACTGACACTTTCCCTCACTGAGTGTCCCTCTCTGTCCCTAAACACAAGGATTTGCAATATGCTTCAGCAAGATTGGTTTAGCACAGAATGGTACACTGACACTTTCCCTCACTGAGTGTCCTTCTCTGTCCCTAAACACAAGGATTTGCAATATGCTTCAGCAAGATTGGTTTAGCACAGAATGGTACACTGACACTTTCCCTCACTGAGTGTCCTTCTCTGTCCCTAAACACAAGGATTTGCAATATGCTTCAGCAAGATTGGTTTAGCACAGAATGGTACACTGACACTTTCCCTCACTGAGTGTCCCTCTCTGTCCCTAAACACAAGGATTTGCAATATGCTTCAGCAAGATTGGTTTAGCACAGAATGGTACACTGACACTTTCACTCACTGAGTGTCCTTCTCTGTCCCTAAACACAAGGATTTGCAATATGCTTCAGCAAGATTGGTTTAGCACAGAATGGTACACTGACACTTTCCCTCACTGAGTGTCCCTCTCTGTCCCTAAACACAAGGATTTGCAATATGCTTCAGCAAGATTGGTTTAGCACAGAATGGTACACTGACACTTTCCCTCACTGAGTGTCCTTCTCTGTCCCTAAACACAAGGATTTGCAATATGCTTCAGCAAGATTGGTTTAGCACAGAATGGTACACTGACACTTTCCCTCACTGAGTGTCCCTCTCTGACCCTAAACACAAGAATTTGCATTATGCTTCAGCAAGATTGGTTTAGCACAGAATGGTACACTGACACTTTCCCTCACTGAGTGTCCTTCTCTGTCCCTAAACACAAGGATTTGCAATATGCTTCAGCAAGATTGGTTTAGCACAGAATGGTACACTGACACTTTCCCTCACTGAGTGTCCCTCTCTGTCCCTAAACACAAGGATTTGCAATATGCTTCAGCAAGATTGGTTTAGCACAGAATTGTACACTGACACTTTCCCTCACTGAGTGTCCCTCTCTGTCCCTAAACACAAGGATTTGCAATATGCTTCAGCAAGATTGGTTTAGCACAGAATGGTACACTGACACTTTCCCTCACTGAGTGTCCCTCTCTGTCCCTAAACACAAGGATTTGCAATATGCTTTAGAAAGATTGGTTTAGCACAGAATGGTACACTGACACTTTCCCTCACTGAGTGTCCCTCTCTGTCCCTAAACACAAGGATTTGCAATATGCTTCAGCAAGATTGGTTTAGCACAGAATGATACACTGACACTTTCCCTCACTGAGTGTCCTTCTCTGTCCCTAAACACAAGGATTTGCAATATGCTTCAGCAAGATTGGTTTAGCACAGAATGGTACACTGACACTTTCCCTCACTGAGTGTCCTTCTCTGTCCCTAAACACAAGGATTTGCAATACGCTTCAGCAAGATTGGTTTAGCACAGAATGGTACACTGACACTTTCACTCACTGAGTGTCCCTCTCTGTCCCTAAACACAAGGATTTGCAATATGCTTCAGCAAGATTGGTTTAGCACAGAATGGTACACTGACACTTTCCCTCACTGAGTGTCCTTCTCTGTCCCTAAACACAAGGATTTGCAATATGCTTCAGCAAGATTGGTTTAGCACAGAATGGTACACTGACACTTTCCCTCACTGAGTGTCCCTCTCTGTCCCTAAACACAAGGATTTGCAATATGCTTCAGAAAGATTGGTTTAGCACAGAATGGTACACTGACACTTTCCCTCACTGAGTGTCCTTCTCTGTCCCTAAACACAAGGATTTGCAATATGCTTCAGCAAGATTGGCTTAGCACAGAATGGTACACTGACACTTTCCCTCACTGAGTGTCCCTCTCTGACCCTAAACACAAGGATTTGCAATATGCTTCAGCAAGATTGGTTTAGCACAGAATGGTACACTGACACTTTCCCTCACTGAGTGTCCTTCTCTGTCCCTAAACACAAGGATTTGCAATATGCTTCAGCAAGATTGGTTTAGCACAGAATGGTACACTGACACTTTCCCTCACTGAGTGTCCCTCTCTGTCCCTAAACACAAGGATTTGCAATATGCTTCAGCAAGATTGGTTTAGCACAGAATTGTACACTGACACTTTCCCTCACTGAGTGTCCCTCTCTGTCCCTAAACACAAGGATTTGCAATATGCTTCAGCAAGATTGGTTTAGCACAGAATGGTACACTGACACTTTCCCTCACTGAGTGTCCCTCTCTGTCCCTAAACACAAGGATTTGCAATATGCTTCAGCAAGATTGGTTTAGCACAGAATGGTACACTGACACTTTCCCTCACTGAGTGTCCCTCTCTGTCCCTAAACACAAGGATTTGCAATATGCTTCAGCAAGATTGGTTTAGCACAGAATGGTACACTGACACTTTCCCTCACTGAGTGTCCTTCTCTGTCCCTAAACACAAGGATTTGCAATATGCTTCAGCAAGATTGGTTTAGCACAGAATTGTACACTGACACTTTCCCTCACTGAGTGTCCCTCTCTGTCCCTAAACACAAGGATTTGCAATATGCTTCAGCAAGATTGGTTTAGCACAGAATGGTACACTGACACTTTCCCTCACTGAGTGTCCCTCTCTGTCCCTAAACACAAGGATTTGCAATATGCTTCAGCAAGATTGGTTTAGCACAGAATGGTACACTGACACTTTCCCTCACTGAGTGTCCCTCTCTATCCCTAAACACAAGGATTTGCAATATGCTTCAGCAAGATTGGTTTAGCACAGAATGGTACACTGACACTTTCCCTCACTGAGTGTCCTTCTCTGTCCCTAAACACAAGGATTTCCAATATGCTTCAGCAAGATTGGTTTAGCACAGAATGGTACACTGACACTTTCCCTCACTGAGTGTCCTTCTCTGTCCCTAAACACAAGGATTTGCAATATGCTTCAGCAAGATTGGTTTAGCACAGAATGGTACACTGACACTTTCCCTCACTGAGTGTCCCTCTCTGTCCCTAAACACAAGGATTTGCAATATGCTTCAGCAAGATTGGTTTAGCACAGAATGGTACACTGACACTTTCACTCACTGAGTGTCCTTCTCTGTCCCTAAACACAAGGATTTGCAATATGCTTCAGCAAGATTGGTTTATCACAGAATGGTACACTGACACTTTCCCTCACTGAGTGTCCCTCTCTGTCCCTAAACACAAGGATTTGCAATATGCTTCAGCAAGATTGGTTTAGCACAGAATGGTACACTGACACTTTCCCTCACTGAGTGTCCTTCTCTGTCCCTAAACACAAGGATTTGAAATATGCTTCAGCAAGATTGGTTTAGCACAGAATGGTACACTGACACTTTCCCTCACTGAGTGTCCCTCTCTGACCCTAAACACAAGGATTTGCAATATGCTTCAGCAAGATTGGTTTAGCACAGAATGGTACACTGACACTTTCCCTCACTGAGTGTCCTTCTCTGTCCCTAAACACAAGGATTTGCAATATGCTTCAGCAAGATTGGTTTAGCACAGAATGGTACACTGACACTTTCCCTCACTGAGTGTCCCTCTCTGTCCCTAAACACAAGGATTTGCAATATGCTTCAGCAAGATTGGTTTAGCACAGAATGGTACACTGACACTTTCCCTCACTGAGTGTCCCTCTCTGTCCCTAAACACAAGGATTTGCAATATGCTTCAGCAAGATTGGTTTAGCACAGAATTGTACACTGACACTTTCCCTCACTGAGTGTCCCTCTCTGTCCCTAAACACAAGGATTTGCAATATGCTTCAGCAAGATTGGTTTAGCACAGAATGGTACACTGACACTTTCCCTCACTGAGTGTCCTTCTCTGTCCCTAAACACAAGGATTTGCAATATGCTTCAGCAAGATTGATTTAGCACAGAATGGTACACTGACACTTTCCCTCACTGAGTGTCCCTCTCTGTCCCTAAACACAAGGATTTGCAATATGCTTCAGCAAGATTGGTTTAGCACAGAATGGTACACTGACACTTTCCCTCACTGAGTGTCCTTCTCTGTCCCTAAACACAAGGATTTGCAATATGCTTCAGCAAGATTGGTTTAGCACAGAATGGTACACTGACACTTTCCCTCACTGAGTGTCCCTCTCTGATTCCTAAACACAAGGATTTGCAATATGCTTCAGCAAGATTGGTTTAGCACAGAATTGTACACTGACACTTTCCCTCACTGAGTGTCCCTCTCTGTCCCTAAACACAAGGATTTGCAATATGCTTCAGCAAGATTGGTTTAGCACAGAATGGTACACTGACACTTTCCCTCACTGAGTGTCCCTCTCTGTCCCTAAACACAAGGATTTGCAATATGCTTCAGCAAGATTGGTTTAGCACAGAATGGTACACTGACACTTTCCCTCACTGAGTGTCCCTCTCTGTCCCTAAACACAAGGATTTGCAATATGCTTCAGCAAGATTGGTTTAGCACAGAATGGTACACTGACACTTTCCCTCACTGAGTGTCCTTCTCTGTCCCTAAACACAAGGATTTGCAATATGCTTCAGCAAGATTGGTTTAGCACAGAATTGTACACTGACACTTTCCCTCACTGAGTGTCCCTCTCTGTCCCTAAACACAAGGATTTGCAATATGCTTCAGCAAGATTGGTTTAGCACAGAATGGTACACTGACACTTTCCCTCACTGAGTGTCCCTCTCTGTCCCTAAACACAAGGATTTGCAATATGCTTCAGCAAGATTGGTTTAGCACAGAATGGTACACTGACACTTTCCCTCACTGAGTGTCCTTCTCTGTCCCTAAACACAAGGATTTGAAATATGCTTCAGCAAGATTGGTTTAGCACAGAATGGTACACTGACACTTTCCCTCACTGAGTGTCCCTCTCTGACCCTAAACACAAGGATTTGCAATATGCTTCAGCAAGATTGGTTTAGCACAGAATGGTACACTGACACTTTCCCTCACTGAGTGTCCTTCTCTGTCCCTAAACACAAGGATTTGCAATATGCTTCAGCAAGATTGGTTTAGCACAGAATGGTACACTGACACTTTCCCTCACTGAGTGTCCCTCTCTGTCCCTAAACACAAGGATTTGCAATATGCTTCAGCAAGATTGGTTTAGCACAGAATGGTACACTGACACTTTCCCTCACTGAGTGTCCCTCTCTGTCCCTAAACACAAGGATTTGCAATATGCTTCAGCAAGATTGGTTTAGCACAGAATTGTACACTGACACTTTCCCTCACTGAGTGTCCCTCTCTGTCCCTAAACACAAGGATTTGCAATATGCTTCAGCAAGATTGGTTTAGCACAGAATGGTACACTGACACTTTCCCTCACTGAGTGTCCTTCTCTGTCCCTAAACACAAGGATTTGCAATATGCTTCAGCAAGATTGATTTAGCACAGAATGGTACACTGACACTTTCCCTCACTGAGTGTCCCTCTCTGTCCCTAAACACAAGGATTTGCAATATGCTTCAGCAAGATTGGTTTAGCACAGAATGGTACACTGACACTTTCCCTCACTGAGTGTCCTTCTCTGTCCCTAAACACAAGGATTTGCAATATGCTTCAGCAAGATTGGTTTAGCACAGAATGGTACACTGACACTTTCCCTCACTGAGTGTCCCTCTCTGATTCCTAAACACAAGGATTTGCAATATGCTTCAGCAAGATTGGTTTAGCACAGAATTGTACACTGACACTTTCCCTCACTGAGTGTCCCTCTCTGTCCCTAAACACAAGGATTTGCAATATGCTTCAGCAAGATTGGTTTAGCACAGAATGGTACACTGACACTTTCCCTCACTGAGTGTCCCTCTCTGTCCCTAAACACAAGGATTTGCAATATGCTTCAGCAAGATTGGTTTAGCACAGAATGGTACACTGACACTTTCCCTCACTGAGTGTCCCTCTCTGTCCCTAAACACAAGGATTTGCAATATGCTTCAGCAAGATTGGTTTAGCACAGAATGGTACACTGACACTTTCCCTCACTGAGTGTCCTTCTCTGTCCCTAAACACAAGGATTTGCAATATGCTTCAGCAAGATTGGTTTAGCACAGAATGGTACACTGACACTTTCCCTCACTGAGTGTCCCTCTCTGTCCCTAAACACAAGGATTTGCAATATGCTTCAGCAAGATTGGTTTAGCACAGAATGGTACACTGACACTTTCCCTCACTGAGTGTCCCTCTCTGTCCCTAAACACAAGGATTTGCAATATGCTTCAGCAAGATTGGTTTAGCACAGAATGGTACACTGACACTTTCCCTCACTGAGTGTCCCTCTCTGTCCCTAAACACAAGGATTTGCAATATGCTTCAGCAAGATTGGTTTAGCACAGAATGGTACACTGACACTTTCCCTCACTGAGTGTCCTTCTCTGTCCCTAAACACAAGGATTTGCAATATGCTTCAGCAAGATTGGTTTAGCACAGAATGGTACACTGACACTTTCCCTCACTGAGTGTCCCTCTCTGTCCCTAAACACAAGGATTTGCAATATGCTTCAGCAAGATTGGTTTAGCACAGAATGGTACCCTGACACTTTCACTCACTGAGTGTCCTTCTCTGTCCCTAAACACAAGGATTTGCAATATGCTTCAGCAAGATTGGTTTATCACAGAATGGTACACTGACACTTTCCCTCACTGAGTGTCCCTCTCTGTCCCTAAACACAAGGATTTGCAATATGCTTCAGCAAGATTGGTTTAGCACAGAATGGTACACTGACACTTTCCCTCACTGAGTGTCCTTCTCTGTCCCTAAACACAAGGATTTGCAATATGCTTCAGCAAGATTGGTTTAGCACAGAATGGTACACTGACACTTTCCCTCACTGAGTGTCCCTCTCTGTCCCTAAACACAAGGATTTGCAATATGCTTCAGCAAGATTGGTTTAGCACAGAATGGTACCCTGACACTTTCACTCACTGAGTGTCCTTCTCTGTCCCTAAACACAAGGATTTGCAATATGCTTCAGCAAGATTGGTTTATCACAGAATGGTACACTGACACTTTCCCTCACTGAGTGTCCCTCTCTGTCCCTAAACACAAGGATTTGCAATATGCTTCAGCAAGATTGGTTTAGCACAGAATGGTACACTGACACTTTCCCTCACTGAGTGTCCTTCTCTGTTCCTAAACACAAGGATTTGCAATATGCTTCAGCAAGATTGGTTTAGCACAGAATGGTACACTGACACTTTCCCTCACTGAGTGTCTCTCTCTGTCCCTAAACACAAGGATTTGCAATATGCTTCAGCAGGATTGGTTTAGCACAGAATGGTACACTGACACTTTCCCTCACTGAGTGTCCTTCTCTGTCCCTAAACACAAGGATTTGCAATATGCTTCAGCAAGATTGGTTTAGCACAGAATGGTACACTGACACTTACCCTCACTGAGTGTCCCTCTCTGTCCCTAAACACAAGGATTTGCAATATGCTTCAGCAAGATTGGTTTAGCACAGAATGGTACACTGACACTTTCCCTCACTGAGTGTCCTTCTCTGTCCCTAAACACAAGGATTTGCAATATGCTTCAGCAAGATTGATTTAGCACAGAATGGTACACTGACACTTTCCCTCACTGAGTGTCCCTCTCTGTCCCTAAACACAAGGATTTGCAATATGCTTCAGCAAGATTGGTTTAGCACAGAATGGTACACTGACACTTTCCCTCACTGAGTGTCCTTCTCTGTCCCTAAACACAAGGATTTGCAATATGCTTCAGCAAGATTGGTTTAGCACAGAATGGTACACTGACACTTTCCCTCACTGAGTGTCCTTCTCTGTCCCTAAACACAAGGATTTGCAATATGCTTCAGCAAGATTGGTTTAGCACAGAATTGTACACTGACACTTTCCCTCACTGAGTGTCCCTCTCTGTCCCTAAACACAAGGATTTGCAATATGCTTCAGCAAGATTGGTTTAGCACAGAATGGTACACTGACACTTTCCCTCACTGAGTGTCCCTCTCTGTCCCTAAACACAAGGATTTGCAATATGCTTCAGCAAGATTGGTTTAGCACAGAATGGTACACTGACACTTTCCCTCACTGAGTGTCCCTCTCTATCCCTAAACACAAGGATTTGCAATATGCTTCAGCAAGATTGGTTTAGCACAGAATGGTACACTGACACTTTCCCTCACTGAGTGTCCTTCTCTGTCCCTAAACACAAGGATTTCCAATATGCTTCAGCAAGATTGGTTTAGCACAGAATGGTACACTGACACTTTCCCTCACTGAGTGTCCTTCTCTGTCCCTAAACACAAGGATTTGCAATATGCTTCAGCAAGATTGGTTTAGCACAGAATGGTACACTGACACTTTCCCTCACTGAGTGTCCCTCTCTGTCCCTAAACACAAGGATTTGCAATATGCTTCAGCAAGATTGGTTTAGCACAGAATGGTACACTGACACTTTCACTCACTGAGTGTCCTTCTCTGTCCCTAAACACAAGGATTTGCAATATGCTTCAGCAAGATTGGTTTATCACAGAATGGTACACTGACACTTTCCCTCACTGAGTGTCCCTCTCTGTCCCTAAACACAAGGATTTGCAATATGCTTCAGCAAGATTGGTTTAGCACAGAATGGTACACTGACACTTTCCCTCACTGAGTGTCCTTCTCTGTCCCTAAACACAAGGATTTGAAATATGCTTCAGCAAGATTGGTTTAGCACAGAATGGTACACTGACACTTTCCCTCACTGAGTGTCCCTCTCTGACCCTAAACACAAGGATTTGCAATATGCTTCAGCAAGATTGGTTTAGCACAGAATGGTACACTGACACTTTCCCTCACTGAGTGTCCTTCTCTGTCCCTAAACACAAGGATTTGCAATATGCTTCAGCAAGATTGGTTTAGCACAGAATGGTACACTGACACTTTCCCTCACTGAGTGTCCCTCTCTGTCCCTAAACACAAGGATTTGCAATATGCTTCAGCAAGATTGGTTTAGCACAGAATGGTACACTGACACTTTCCCTCACTGAGTGTCCCTCTCTGTCCCTAAACACAAGGATTTGCAATATGCTTCAGCAAGATTGGTTTAGCACAGAATTGTACACTGACACTTTCCCTCACTGAGTGTCCCTCTCTGTCCCTAAACACAAGGATTTGCAATATGCTTCAGCAAGATTGGTTTAGCACAGAATGGTACACTGACACTTTCCCTCACTGAGTGTCCTTCTCTGTCCCTAAACACAAGGATTTGCAATATGCTTCAGCAAGATTGATTTAGCACAGAATGGTACACTGACACTTTCCCTCACTGAGTGTCCCTCTCTGTCCCTAAACACAAGGATTTGCAATATGCTTCAGCAAGATTGGTTTAGCACAGAATGGTACACTGACACTTTCCCTCACTGAGTGTCCTTCTCTGTCCCTAAACACAAGGATTTGCAATATGCTTCAGCAAGATTGGTTTAGCACAGAATGGTACACTGACACTTTCCCTCACTGAGTGTCCCTCTCTGATTCCTAAACACAAGGATTTGCAATATGCTTCAGCAAGATTGGTTTAGCACAGAATTGTACACTGACACTTTCCCTCACTGAGTGTCCCTCTCTGTCCCTAAACACAAGGATTTGCAATATGCTTCAGCAAGATTGGTTTAGCACAGAATGGTACACTGACACTTTCCCTCACTGAGTGTCCCTCTCTGTCCCTAAACACAAGGATTTGCAATATGCTTCAGCAAGATTGGTTTAGCACAGAATGGTACACTGACACTTTCCCTCACTGAGTGTCCCTCTCTGTCCCTAAACACAAGGATTTGCAATATGCTTCAGCAAGATTGGTTTAGCACAGAATGGTACACTGACACTTTCCCTCACTGAGTGTCCTTCTCTGTCCCTAAACACAAGGATTTGCAATATGCTTCAGCAAGATTGGTTTAGCACAGAATTGTACACTGACACTTTCCCTCACTGAGTGTCCCTCTCTGTCCCTAAACACAAGGATTTGCAATATGCTTCAGCAAGATTGGTTTAGCACAGAATGGTACACTGACACTTTCCCTCACTGAGTGTCCCTCTCTGTCCCTAAACACAAGGATTTGCAATATGCTTCAGCAAGATTGGTTTAGCACAGAATGGTACACTGACACTTTCCCTCACTGAGTGTCCTTCTCTGTCCCTAAACACAAGGATTTGAAATATGCTTCAGCAAGATTGGTTTAGCACAGAATGGTACACTGACACTTTCCCTCACTGAGTGTCCCTCTCTGACCCTAAACACAAGGATTTGCAATATGCTTCAGCAAGATTGGTTTAGCACAGAATGGTACACTGACACTTTCCCTCACTGAGGCCTCGTACACACGACCGATTTTCTCGTCGTAAACAGTCAAGAAAAGTGCCGCGAGAGTTTTTTTGTCTAGAAAAACGTTCGTGTGTATGGTTTTACGACGAGAAACTTGACGAGAATCTCGACGAGAAAATAGAGAACCTGCTCTCTATTTTCTCGTCAGGAGTCCAGATTTCCTCGTCGTGTTTCTCGTCGGCCTGTTTTGTGACGAGAAAATGGTTCGTGTGTATGCTTTTACGACTCTTCCAAAAGTGCGCATGCTCACAAGCAACTATGAGACGGGAGCGCATCTTCTGGTAAAACAAGCCTTCATAATGGAGAGAGCACATTCGTCACGCTCATAAATATTTCATCGTTTAAATGTTCTGCATTGAATTCTTCGTTAGAATGTTACATTAATCAAAACGAGAGACCTTCTTTTGCTGCTGATATTCACACAGAGTTATGCCTTATTTTTAACCTTTTTCATGCTGCTCTTTATAAGATTTATGTGTATTATATCGTGCAAGTTTTTAGGAATAATTTAAATGGTTAGATTTTTCAAAATGATGTTAATTATAATTTCTCAATGTTTTGATAGCGATCTCCCATTTAATTTTCTAATCTATATTTTTAAAATTTCACACCATGTTTTTGAGCTAATCAGATTTAGTTATTCTTTTGGGGGGGTGATATCTGTGCCTTTTATTGTCAGTCAAATGTATCTGCTTACTCCAAAGCTTGTTTTTTTTTATTTAAAAATACACATAGTCAAGTATGAACTTAAACAAAAAACACATTTATTCATGTTTATAAATTAAATAAAGAGAAGGCAGCGCTGGAGAAGCTGCTGCCATTTGTGCATCCCAGGGACCCCAGAGCACACAGCAACCCTGTGTGGACACTAAAATTGGGAGCTTGAGAAGGCCCACATTTCAGAACACAATCTGATGCTGGCCTCCCAGAGGTCAGGAACAGCAGCAGGTGAGATATATGTCCCAAGTGTGTGGTACTACAACAGGCTGCCTTCTGTCCGACCAGTGCGACCACAATGAAGCAAGGCCATCACTTCCTCTTCTTCCTGGCAACCTTCCCTGCAGCCTTTACTGAAGCCTTCCTTCTTCGTTTAGCTGGAGGCTGGCCCACTGGAGGGGTACTCCTGTCAGGAGGAGGAGGTGGAGGTGTAGCAGAAGGGGGTGGGGCAGAAGAAGAAGGTGGAGGTGTAGCAGAAGGGGGTGGGGCAGAAGGTGGAGGTGTAGCAGAAGGGGGTGGGGCAGAAGGTGGAGGTGTAGCAGAAGGGGGTGGGGCAGAAGAAGAAGGTGGAGGTGTAGCAGAAGGGGGTGGGGCAGAAGGTGGAGGGGTAGCAGAAGGGGGTGGGGCAGAAGAGGAAGGTGGAGGTGGAGGTTGAGGTTGGGTCAGTTGGGCCACCTCACATATGGCGGTATTGGGGGTAATTTGCTCCATCACCCCCTTGTTGAGCAAGGTGATGAGCAGGGGTTCGCATAGGAGGCGTTGCTCCATGCTCATCACCTTGAACTTAGCCTCCACTAGGCCGGCAATGGCCTCTTCAGGGGATGTGGGCTCCTTGAGGGTGGCATGGGCCTCTTTAATAAGGGCCATTGCTGCCTCACTGGTGGTCCTGTCCCTCCTGCCTCTTTTGTGAAGCCTGATGGGAGGCACCTGGGATCTGGTGCTTCTCCTTTGCCCTGCCACCTCCTGTCTGCCACTGGGCCCTGCCACCTCCTGTCTGCCACTGGGCCCTGCCACCTCCTGGCTGCCACTGGGCCCTGCCACCTCCTGGCTGCCACTGGGCCCTGCCACCTCCTGGCTGCCACTGGGCCCTGCCACCTCCTGGCTGCCACTGGGCCCTGCCACCTCCTGGCTGCCACTGGGCCCTGCCACCTCCTGGCTGCCACTGGGCCCTTCCTCCTCCTGCCTGACAGTTTCCAGACCCTCCTCCTGGCTGATTTCATCCTGTGTATGAAAAAGAAACATAGTTTAATATGTTGGTTTAATCTTTGCATCAAACTTTGTAATCCTGATGGAAGCAATTAGAATGTAAATGCATAAATCCTTGCTTTAAATTTACCACTACATCAGCTTGACTATTTACCACACAATTAAGTGCAGAATAATGTCTACAGATCATGATTTCACTTGTTGAATACAAAATAATGTATGTTTCTCATCCTGACATATTTGGGAAACATTAATTTTATCCCACTACATTTTCAGTTAATACTATACCTGGCTCCAGATGGCCAAATCAGGATCATCCAGGATGGCTGCCTCCTCTTGCTCCAGAGAAGGCTCAGGTTGGCTGCAGGGAAGTCTGGGGGGAAGAGTGGAGAGTGATGGCCTTGGCTCAATGTGGTCATCCAGGAAGGACATCCTGCTGTAGTACCACAAAACCGGGACATAAACATCATCTGCTGCTGCTCCTGACCTCTGAGAAGCCAGCACCTTAGAGCGTTCAGTCCTGTAGGTACCTCTCAAGCTCCCAATTTTAGTGTCCACTTGTTTTGCTGTGGCTGTGGGCACCTTGGTATGCACAAATGGGAGCAGCTTCTCCAGCGCTGCTTTTCTCACCCCTTTTTTTTTATGGATGGGGTTTTTGGTCTCCCACAGAGCCGGCAGCTCCCTTACCCGGTCAATAAATTCCGCCAGGAACTCTTTGTCGCTAATAAATACATTCATATTGTATCTGCAAGTAAAATAAATTATATTTAAATAATGTGAGGCAAACAGTCTAACCTCCTTCACATCCTAGTCACCATATATATCCTCCAACAATCTCAAGACAGTATAGGCCAACAATTTTAACAAGTCTCACAAAATCACATACCTTCGTTCGCACGTCCGTCACTTGAACTCCTCTCTCCGCACACCGAACGTACTATAGTCACATGTGTGTTTGCTATATACACACCACGCATGCGTCCAAATTCGAACACGTCGCTCCGCACACGTCGCCCGCCCATGACGTTCTAACTAACATCTTTTCCCCGCCCCTTCTCTTTCGGCGCGCAGACAGATATGGCGGAGTTACAGCAGGTGTCTGATAATTCCGCAACTAGCGAGGAGACAAGCCCGGAGACCGAGGACACGTCACGATCAAGGAGGAGATTCAAGGCATCGAATATGTCTTTGGCGGAGATGGCGGAGATGGTGGACATCTTGGTCAAGGCTGATTATGATGCCAAGCATGGGCCGTATAGCAAACCAAATAGAAGGAAGGCCAAAATCCTCACTAAAGTTGTGAAGAGTCTGAGGGCGAAGTTCGGGGTGAAACGCTCAAATGAGCAGCTCAGAAAGAGGTGGTCAGACCTCAAACTGAGGGAGCCAGACCAGTTGAGGAGCATAAAGAGGATGCTCGCTAAAAGTAAGTAAAATGACGACCTTTCTGCTATTAATCTTTTTAGAAACTGACTTTTTTTTTTTTTTAAAGCATATTGGACTCCCTTCCAAAATGTATTATTTTGAACTAGGTTGGGCACAGTAATCGTTCGTTACGTTACCGACACTTCGTTCGGCCACTATCCGTGGTTTTGGCTTATTTAAGACCCCCAAAAGTAATTAGACATCTGCCATTTTTGATCAAGTATTGTGGATAATTTTAAAGTCTAGATGATGTGTTTGTAAGGAGAATGAAATGCAAACTTTAATCAGTGTAAAGGAGAGGACACTCAGCAGCTGCTTCCACATCTGTACTTTGGAGCACTATAGTGTGGGCCACCAGACCCGCCTTTTTTGGGTGTCCCACACAGGTGCATCAGAGTTTATTTGTGGTGCCTCCATGTCCAAAAAATTACATCCAAATGTGAATAATAAACATATTTGGGGTCATAAAGAATGCATTTTTTTCTTTAAATTCCGCACAAACACACACTTGTACCCCACTTCCAAACAATTTAGCCTGTTTTAAGTTTAAAAATGAGATTTTTACAGTGTGATAAATAGACCTTTGGTTTTATTCTCATAGGGGAGAGAAGACTGGGAGGAGGACACTCCAGGGAGCACATGCACCCCACAACTTCCAAGCAACCCCAAACTCCCAAAGATCCACAACCGAAAGATGTGCAGGAAGTTGAGGTGGAGGAAGGAGAAGTGCAGGAAGGAGAGGTGGATGACGTTGTGGATCTGGTCACCACAACAGGTCAGTATCTGACACCACAGCTTAAGGTAAGCGAGGTAGGCCTGCAGAGTTTTATTAATTTTTTTTTATGGTTTTTAGGGGATGGAAATGTTGTGAAGGATAGCACACCGTTCTCTGCTGACAGTGCCCTCCGCCTCATCCAGCAAGTGATGGAATGTAGCACGGAACTGGACCTAATTAAACAAAGAATCCATGTGATGGAACAAACATTTAAAGACATTCTCGATGTTTTGGGGAGAATTCAATAAGCCATCCAAACACATTTGTTTTTACATGTTTGTTTTTATATTTTTACTAATTTTTTGAGTAACAAAGCAGCCAAAAATTGAATATGCACACAGTGTGTGAACATGTGCTATCTGCCATCAGGGGATATCCATGTACGTCTTTTGTGGGTGCAACCCCTTCCTCGTATCAAAAGTCGGTGAACTGAGGAAGGGGATGCACCCCCAAAACACGTCCATTGATCACCCCTGATGGCAGATAGCACATGTTGACAATAGGGATCAGGATTGTAAACTTCCTATTTGCAAAAAAGTAAAAATGTGTGCATATTGAATTTTTGGCTGGGCAAGGGGTGGCAGGACCCCATATTAGGACGGGCACATAGAGACATAGTTTGTGTAACTGAATGTCTCAGATTGCTCAGAGGTATCCAATGTTGTCATTTTAGAAATGCAAGTGGTATTTTTGTATTTTCATAAGCCAAAATTTGACGGGTTGTGGTCAGGCCAACCCCAAAGTAAAACAAAAAAAAATGTGCAGAGAGTAAAATATTTGACCACAAACAACGTGTAGCTTCTTTTTATAATACTCTCTAAGCTTATTTGGTTCTTTTGTAAGGTAACATAGTGAAATTGGTTGTTATTTACTAAAGTAAAATACACTTGCCACTACAAATGCACAAAGACAAACTAGGAGACAGGAAAGAACAAATAATTAAAGGTTTAAACAAGATTTTTATTGGGATACTTAGACATAGGCTGGCATAGGAATTGCCCCCCTACCCGTGAAATACTCCATGTATTTGTCCCGAACCACACGGGCATTTTGGGGGGGCAAGCCAAGACGGGCAGATTCCAGGCCCGGAAGGGGATTTGCAGGGGAAAGTCCAGCCTCTGGCAAAACTGAGGCCATATATGAATTCGCTTTGCGGCAAAGAAAATTGTGTAGCACACAGCAGCATAACACTACATAGTTTATTTTGTAGTCCGCCAAGTGGATGGAAGTCATAAAAAGGCGGAACCGGCTGGCCATTATGCCGAAGGCATTTTCAACGACTCTTCGGGCCCTGGCCAGCCGGTAATTGAACACACTCTTCTCTGGGGTCAGGGTCCTCTGTGGAAATGGCCTCATAAGATGCCGTCCGAGTCCGAAGGCTTCATCAGCCAAGAAAACAAAGGGGAGTCCTTCAATATTCCCTGCATCCGGTGGCAATGCAAGGTCGTCACTCTGGAGACGGAGGGCAAACTCCGTCTGGATGAAGGATCCCCCAACGGACATCCGGCCATTCTTCCCTACATCAACATAGAGGAATTCATACCGTGCTGACACCACCGCCATCAGCACAATGCTATGAAACCCCTTGTAGTTGTAGTAGTAGGATCCAGAACGGGGTGGCGGCACGATGCGGACGTGCTTCCCGTCTATGGCACCACCGCAGTTGGGGAAGTCCCACCGCGTGGCAAACTCCGATGCCACAGTCTGCCATTCCTGTGGCTTTGAAGGAAGCTGTGGAGTGAAACAAGATGAAATAATATTAGAAAAACAAAGGCATACATTACAAGCAAATTCAAGACCAAAAAATTAGAGACCAACATCAATCTAATTATACGTTTATTAAGGTGTGTAAAAAAAGTATAATGGAAGGCTCATTTATCATATTCATCACCCCCTCTGATGGGCCATTACTAAATTATTTTGGGGGGGGGGGAGATGTGTTTGGCCACAGGATAGCATTGCAGTGGCGGTGCGTCCAGAGTGGGCGCTGGAGCACTGTCCCCTCTCTCCTGTGCCCATCACTCAGAACAATACATAGGTTCATGCGTTGCATGAACCTATGTATTGTCTATGCCGCACACTATTCAGGTGGATGGCCTCTTGTAAAGCGACCGACATATGATTAATTGCGTCATTTAGGGGGTTAAAATTGCAGAGCAGAAACAGGTATTAAAAAAGTCTTGCAAATTACAACCTGAGGGATGTAATTGGCTTCCTCAAAGAAAAATCGGGGACGCAAGGAGGGGGCATTCCTTGTGTAAACACTGACAGGCAGCTCTGGCAATCATGTTCACCAAGTCTGTTTAATGGTAACATGATTGGCTGATGCAACATGAAGGGAAGGAGAAGACATCAAGGACAGAAGAAGGATGGCGCTGACCACAAGAAGGTAAGTGCAGGGCTGGGGGGAAACTGGCTGCAATAGAGGGGACTAAATGGCTGCATTGGAGGGGACAACTGGGGGCGTTTATTAGGCAACAGAGCAAAAAAGGAGGAAGTTTATTTCCTAAATTGGGGTTGTAACCCCCCAACATTTGGAGCAACAGGCGCCCCTGCTGGAAAAGTTAGTGAGGGGAAATATTTAGGGAGGATAAAAAAGGGGCATTTAAAAACTTCCAGCATGCATGGGGACAAAGGGGACATTCTCAGCATATTACAATCATGGTAATTAGGAAAGGATGAAAGAAATACAATACATTAGCATACATGTAATACATAAAATGTGATGTGAAGGGAGAAAACTTACCCTAATATAGTCCTCCTGCAGGACTTGTATAATAGCAGAACAGGTGTCTGGGATTATGAGGCCCAGAGCCTGGGGGGAGATGCCTGTGGTGAACTTCAAGTCCTGAAGACTTCTCCCTGTCGCCAGGTAACGCAACGTGGCGATGAGCCTCTGCTCAGCACTGATGGCTTCCCGCATAACGGTGTCCTTCCTGGTAATATAGGGGGACACCAAAGCCAACAGTTCCTGAAAAACGGGGTCAGACATCCTCAGAAAATTCCTGTAGTCCTCAGGATTATTCTCGACGATCTCCCGCAGCAGAGGCATGTGGCAGAATTGGTCCCGCTGGAGCAACCAATTCTTGGTCCATGAACTCCTCCTCACACCATTCATGGACTGGTCTTGGTCCAAAACAAGCAGACCAACACCAAGCGCACGCACAGCACGAACTCGACGACGAGAACGTCCAGGCGACATGGCTAGGAAACGGTCGTCTAATCAGAACGTACAGAACAGAACGCACTTTAGAACAGCAAGGCCTATGAATAACGAACTGAAATTCAGAAACGAACAGGCAAGAACGCACTGTAAAACAGATACGACCTGCCTAGACGCCCTGAAAGTCAAGATACGAACCCACAAGCACAAACTGAACGGCAGAAAACGATCTGAAAAGTACGAAGACTGAAAAGCGCGAATCGTCTCTTCCCAAACTTTTACTTCACACGCGGTAACACGAGATCAGCAAAAGCAGCCCAAGGGGTGGCGCCAAGAAAAAAGATCTTCCCCTTTATAGTGCCGTCGTACGTGCTGGACGTGAGCGCAGAGAACCACAAGGAAATTGGGAAATGACAGTGTGTACGCATAGAAAGCTTGACGAGAAAATCGACAAGCTTAACAAGAATCTCGTCGAAAAAAACGACGTGTTTTTTACGACGAGAAAATCGGTCGTGTGTACGAGGCCTGAGTGTCCTTCTCTGTCCCTAAACACAAGGATTTGCAATATGCTTCAGCAAGATTGGTTTAGCACAGAATGGTACACTGACACTTTCCCTCACTGAGTGTCCCTCTCTGTCCCTAAACACAAGGATTTGCAATATGCTTCAGCAAGATTGGTTTAGCACAGAATGGTACACTGACACTTTCCCTCACTGAGTGTCCTTCTCTGTCCCTAAACACAAGGATTTGCAATATGCTTCAGCAAGATTGGTTTAGCACAGAATGGTACACTGACACTTTCCCTCACTGAGTGTCCCTCTCTGATTCCTAAACACAAGGATTTGCAATATGCTTCAGCAAGATTGGTTTAGCACAGAATTGTACACTGACACTTTCCCTCACTGAGTGTCCCTCTCTGTCCCTAAACACAAGGATTTGCAATATGCTTCAGCAAGATTGGTTTAGCACAGAATGGTACACTGACACTTTCCCTCACTGAGTGTCCCTCTCTGTCCCTAAACACAAGGATTTGCAATATGCTTCAGCAAGATTGGTTTAGCACAGAATGGTACACTGACACTTTCCCTCACTGAGTGTCCCTCTCTGTCCCTAAACACAAGGATTTGCAATATGCTTCAGCAAGATTGGTTTAGCACAGAATGGTACACTGACACTTTCCCTCACTGAGTGTCCTTCTCTGTCCCTAAACACAAGGATTTGCAATATGCTTCAGCAAGATTGGTTTAGCACAGAATGGTACACTGACACTTTCCCTCACTGAGTGTCCCTCTCTGTCCCTAAACACAAGGATTTGCAATATGCTTCAGCAAGATTGGTTTAGCACAGAATGGTACACTGACACTTTCCCTCACTGAGTGTCCCTCTCTGTCCCTAAACACAAGGATTTGCAATATGCTTCAGCAAGATTGGTTTAGCACAGAATGGTACACTGACACTTTCCCTCACTGAGTGTCCCTCTCTGTCCCTAAACACAAGGATTTGCAATATGCTTCAGCAAGATTGGTTTAGCACAGAATGGTACACTGACACTTTCCCTCACGGAGTGTCCTTCTCTGTCCCTAAACACAAGGATTTGCAATATGCTTCAGCAAGATTGGTTTAGCACAGAATGGTACACTGACACTTTCCCTCACTGAGTGTCCCTCTCTGTCCCTAAACACAAGGATTTGCAATATGCTTCAGCAAGATTGGTTTAGCACAGAATGGTACCCTGACACTTTCACTCACTGAGTGTCCTTCTCTGTCCCTAAACACAAGGATTTGCAATATGCTTCAGCAAGATTGGTTTATCACAGAATGGTACACTGACACTTTCCCTCACTGAGTGTCCCTCTCTGTCCCTAAACACAAGGATTTGCAATATGCTTCAGCAAGATTGGTTTAGCACAGAATGGTACACTGACACTTTCCCTCACTGAGTGTCCTTCTCTGTCCCTAAACACAAGGATTTGCAATATGCTTCAGCAAGATTGGTTTAGCACAGAATGGTACACTGACACTTTCCCTCACTGAGTGTCCCTCTCTGTCCCTAAACACAAGGATTTGCAATATGCTTCAGCAAGATTGGTTTAGCACAGAATGGTACCCTGACACTTTCACTCACTGAGTGTCCTTCTCTGTCCCTAAACACAAGGATTTGCAATATGCTTCAGCAAGATTGGTTTATCACAGAATGGTACACTGACACTTTCCCTCACTGAGTGTCCCTCTCTGTCCCTAAACACAAGGATTTGCAATATGCTTCAGCAAGATTGGTTTAGCACAGAATGGTACACTGACACTTTCCCTCACTGAGTGTCCTTCTCTGTTCCTAAACACAAGGATTTGCAATATGCTTCAGCAAGATTGGTTTAGCACAGAATGGTACACTGACACTTTCCCTCACTGAGTGTCCTTCTCTGTCCCTAAACACAAGGATTTGCAATATGCTTCAGCAAGATTGGTTTAGCACAGAATGGTACACTGACACTTACCCTCACTGAGTGTCCCTCTCTGTCCCTAAACACAAGGATTTGCAATATGCTTCAGCAAGATTGGTTTAGCACAGAATGGTACACTGACACTTTCCCTCACTGAGTGTCCTTCTCTGTCCCTAAACACAAGGATTTGCAATATGCTTCAGCAAGATTGATTTAGCACAGAATGGTACACTGACACTTTCCCTCACTGAGTGTCCCTCTCTGTCCCTAAACACAAGGATTTGCAATATGCTTCAGCAAGATTGGTTTAGCACAGAATGGTACACTGACACTTTCCCTCACTGAGTGTCCTTCTCTGTCCCTAAACACAAGGATTTGCAATATGCTTCAGCAAGATTGGTTTAGCACAGAATGGTACACTGACACTTTCCCTCACTGAGTGTCCCTCTCTGATTCCTAAACACAAGGATTTGCAATATGCTTCAGCAAGATTGGTTTAGCACAGAATTGTACACTGACACTTTCCCTCACTGAGTGTCCCTCTCTGTCCCTAAACACAAGGATTTGCAATATGCTTCAGCAAGATTGGTTTAGCACAGAATGGTACACTGACACTTTCCCTCACTGAGTGTCCCTCTCTGTCCCTAAACACAAGGATTTGCAATATGCTTCAGCAAGATTGGTTTAGCACAGAATGGTACACTGACACTTTCCCTCACTGAGTGTCCCTCTCTGTCCCTAAACACAAGGATTTGCAATATGCTTCAGCAAGATTGGTTTAGCACAGAATGGTACACTGACACTTTCCCTCACTGAGTGTCCTTCTCTGTCCCTAAACACAAGGATTTGCAATATGCTTCAGCAAGATTGGTTTAGCACAGAATTGTACACTGACACTTTCCCTCACTGAGTGTCCCTCTCTGTCCCTAAACACAAGGATTTGCAATATGCTTCAGCAAGATTGGTTTAGCACAGAATGGTACACTGACACTTTCCCTCACTGAGTGTCCCTCTCTGTCCCTAAACACAAGGATTTGCAATATGCTTCAGCAAGATTGGTTTAGCACAGAATGGTACACTGACACTTTCCCTCACTGAGTGTCCCTCTCTGTCCCTAAACACAAGGATTTGCAATATGCTTCAGCAAGATTGGTTTAGCACAGAATGGTACACTGACACTTTCCCTCACTGAGTGTCCTTCTCTGTCCCTAAACACAAGGATTTGCAATATGCTTCAGCAAGATTGGTTTAGCACAGAATGGTACACTGACACTTTCCCTCACTGAGTGTCCCTCTCTGTCCCTAAACACAAGGATTTGCAATATGCTTCAGCAAGATTGGTTTAGCACAGAATGGTACCCTGACACTTTCACTCACTGAGTGTCCTTCTCTGTCCCTAAACACAAGGATTTGCAATATGCTTCAGCAAGATTGGTTTATCACAGAATGGTACACTGACACTTTCCCTCACTGAGTGTCCCTCTCTGTCCCTAAACACAAGGATTTGCAATATGCTTCAGCAAGATTGGTTTAGCACAGAATGGTACACTGACACTTTCCCTCACTGAGTGTCCTTCTCTGTCCCTAAACACAAGGATTTGCAATATGCTTCAGCAAGATTGGTTTAGCACAGATTGGTACACTGACACTTTCCCTCACTGAGTGTCCCTCTCTGTCCCTAAACACAAGGATTTGCAATATGCTTCAGCAAGATTGGTTTAGCACAGAATGGTACCCTGACACTTTCACTCACTGAGTGTCCTTCTCTGTCCCTAAACACAAGGATTTGCAATATGCTTCAGCAAGATTGGTTTATCACAGAATGGTACACTGACACTTTCCCTCACTGAGTGTCCCTCTCTGTCCCTAAACACAAGGATTTGCAATATGCTTCAGCAAGATTGGTTTAGCACAGAATGGTACACTGACACTTTCCCTCACTGAGTGTCCTTCTCTTTTCCTAAACACAAGGATTTGCAATATGCTTCAGCAAGATTGGTTTAGCACAGAATGGTACACTGACACTTTCCCTCACTGAGTGTCTCTCTCTGTCCCTAAACACAAGGATTTGCAATATGCTTCAGCAAGATTGGTTTAGCACAGAATGGTACACTGACACTTTCCCTCACTGAGTGTCCTTCTCTGTCCCTAAACACAAGGATTTGCAATATGCTTCAGCAAGATTGGTTTAGCACAGAATGGTACACTGACACTTTCCCTCACTGAGTGTCCCTCTCTGTCCCTAAACACAAGGATTTGCAATATGCTTCAGCAAGATTGGTTTAGCACAGAATGGTACACTGACACTTTCACTCACTGAGTGTCCTTCTCTGTCCCTAAACACAAGGATTTGCAATATGCTTCAGCAAGATTGGTTTATCACAGAATGGTACACTGACACTTTCCCTCACTGAGTGTCCCTCTCTGTCCCTAAACACAAGGATTTGCAATATGCTTCAGCAAGATTGGTTTAGCACAGAATGGTACACTGACACTTTCCCTCACTGAGTGTCCTTCTCTGTCCCTAAACACAAGGATTTGAAATATGCTTCAGCAAGATTGGTTTAGCACAGAATGGTACACTGACACTTTCCCTCACTGAGTGTCCCTCTCTGACCCTAAACACAAGGATTTGCAATATGCTTCAGCAAGATTGGTTTAGCACAGAATGGTACACTGACACTTTCCCTCACTGAGTGTCCTTCTCTGTCCCTAAACACAAGGATTTGCAATATGCTTCAGCAAGATTGGTTTAGCACAGAATGGTACACTGACACTTTCCCTCACTGAGTGTCCCTCTCTGTCCCTAAACACAAGGATTTGCAATATGCTTCAGCAAGATTGGTTTAGCACAGAATGGTACACTGACACTTTCCCTCACTGAGTGTCCCTCTCTGTCCCTAAACACAAGGATTTGCAATATGCTTCAGCAAGATTGGTTTAGCACAGAATTGTACACTGACACTTTCCCTCACTGAGTGTCCCTCTCTGTCCCTAAACACAAGGATTTGCAATATGCTTCAGCAAGATTGGTTTAGCACAGAATGGTACACTGACACTTTCCCTCACTGAGTGTCCCTCTCTGTCCCTAAACACAAGGATTTGCAATATGCTTCAGCAAGATTGGTTTAGCACAGAATGGTACACTGACACTTTCCCTCACTGAGTGTCCCTCTCTGTCCCTAAACACAAGGATTTGCAATATGCTTCAGCAAGATTGGTTTAGCACAGAATGGTACACTGACACTTTCCATCACTGAGTGTCCCTCTCTGTTCCTAAACACAAGGATTTGCAATATGCTTCAGCAAGATTGGTTTAGCACAGAATGGTACACTGACACTTTCCCTCACTGAGTGTCCCTCTCTGTCCCTAAACACAAGGATTTGCAATATGCTTCAGCAAGATTGGTTTAGCACAGAATGGTACACTGACACTTTCCCTCACTGAGTGTCCTTCTCTGTCCCTAAACACAAGGATTTGCAATATGCTTCAGCAAGATTGGTTTAGCACAGAATGGTACACTGACACTTTCCCTCACTGAGTGTCCCTCTCTGTCCCTAAACACAAGGATTTGCAATATGCTTCAGCAAGATTGGTTTAGCACAGAATGGTACACTGACACTTTCCCTCACTGAGTGTCCCTCTCTGTCCCTAAACACAAGGATTTGCAATATGCTTCAGCAAGATTGGTTTAGCACAGAATGGTACACTGACACTTTCCCTCACTGAGTGTCCTTCTCTGTCCCTAAACACAAGGATTTGCAATATGCTTCAGCAAGATTGGTTTAGCACAGAATGGTACACTGAGACTTTCCCTCACTGAGTGTCCCTCTCTGTCCCTAAACACAAGGATTTGCAATATGCTTCAGCAAGATTGGTTTAGCACAGAATGGTACACTGACACTTTCCCTCACTGAGTGTCCCTCTCTGTCCCTAAACACAAGGATTTGCAATATGCTTCAGCAAGATTGGTTTAGCACCGAATGGTACACTGACACTTTACCTCACTGAGTGTCCCTCTCTGTCCCTAAACACAAGGATTTGCAATATGCTTCAGCAAGATTGGTTTAGCACAGAATGGTACACTGACACTTTCCCTCACTGAGTGTCCTTCTCTGTCCCTAAACACAAGGATTTGCAATATTCTTCAGCAAGATTGGTTTAGCACAGAATGGTACACTGACACTTTCCCTCACTGAGTGTCCCTCTCTGTCCCTAAACACAAGGATTTGCAATATGCTTCAGCAAGATTGGTTTAGCACAGAATGGTACACTGACACTTTCCCTCACTGAGTGTCCTTCTCTGTCCCTAAACACAAGGATTTGAAATATGCTTCAGCAAGATTGGTTTAGCACAGAATGGTACACTGACACTTTCCCTCACTGAGTGTCCCTCTCTGACCCTAAACACAAGGATTTGCAATATGCTTCAGCAAGATTGGTTTAGCACAGAATGGTACACTGACACTTTCCCTCACTGAGTGTCCTTCTCTGTCCCTAAACACAAGGATTTGCAATATGCTTCAGCAAGATTGGTTTAGCACAGAATGGTACACTGACACTTTCCCTCACTGAGTGTCCTTCTCTGTCCCTAAACACAAGGATTTGCAATATGCTTCAGCAAGATTGGTTTAGCACAGAATGGTACACTGACACTTTCCCTCACTGAGTGTCCCTCTCTGTCCCTAAACACAAGGATTTGCAATATGCTTCAGCAAGATTGGTTTAGCACAGAATGGTACACTGACACTTTCCCTCACTGAGTGTCCTTCTCTGTCCCTAAACACAAGGATTTGCAATATGCTTCAGCAAGATTGGTTTAGCACAGAATGGTACACTGACACTTTCCCTCACTGAGTGTCCCTCTCTGATTCCTAAACACAAGGATTTGCAATATGCTTCAGCAAGATTGGTTTAGCACAGAATTGTACACTGACACTTTCCCTCACTGAGTGTCCCTCTCTGTCCCTAAACACAAGGATTTGCAATATGCTTCAGCAAGATTGGTTTAGCACAGAATGGTACACTGACACTTTCCCTCACTGAGTGTCCCTCTCTGTCCCTAAACACAAGGATTTGCAATATGCTTCAGCAAGATTGGTTTAGCACAGAATGGTACACTGACACTTTCCCTCACTGAGTGTCCCTCTCTGTCCCTAAACACAAGGATTTGCAATATGCTTCAGCAAGATTGGTTTAGCACAGAATGGTACACTGACACTTTCCCTCACTGAGTGTCCTTCTCTGTCCCTAAACACAAGGATTTGCAATATGCTTCAGCAAGATTGGTTTAGCACAGAATGGTACACTGACACTTTCCCTCACTGAGTGTCCCTCTCTGTCCCTAAACACAAGGATTTGCAATATGCTTCAGCAAGATTGGTTTAGCACAGAATGGTACACTGACACTTTCCCTCACTGAGTGTCCCTCTCTGTCCCTAAACACAAGGATTTGCAATATGCTTCAGCAAGATTGGTTTAGCACAGAATGGTACACTGACACTTTCCCTCACTGAGTGTCCCTCTCTGTCCCTAAACACAAGGATTTGCAATATGCTTCAGCAAGATTGGTTTAGCACAGAATGGTACACTGACACTTTCCCTCACGGAGTGTCCTTCTCTGTCCCTAAACACAAGGATTTGCAATATGCTTCAGCAAGATTGGTTTAGCACAGAATGGTACACTGACACTTTCCCTCACTGAGTGTCCCTCTCTGTCCCTAAACACAAGGATTTGCAATATGCTTCAGCAAGATTGGTTTAGCACAGAATGGTACCCTGACACTTTCACTCACTGAGTGTCCTTCTCTGTCCCTAAACACAAGGATTTGCAATATGCTTCAGCAAGATTGGTTTATCACAGAATGGTACACTGACACTTTCCCTCACTGAGTGTCCCTCTCTGTCCCTAAACACAAGGATTTGCAATATGCTTCAGCAAGATTGGTTTAGCACAGAATGGTACACTGACACTTTCCCTCACTGAGTGTCCTTCTCTGTCCCTAAACACAAGGATTTGCAATATGCTTCAGCAAGATTGGTTTAGCACAGAATGGTACACTGACACTTTCCCTCACTGAGTGTCCCTCTCTGTCCCTAAACACAAGGATTTGCAATATGCTTCAGCAAGATTGGTTTAGCACAGAATGGTACCCTGACACTTTCACTCACTGAGTGTCCTTCTCTGTCCCTAAACACAAGGATTTGCAATATGCTTCAGCAAGATTGGTTTATCACAGAATGGTACACTGACACTTTCCCTCACTGAGTGTCCCTCTCTGTCCCTAAACACAAGGATTTGCAATATGCTTCAGCAAGATTGGTTTAGCACAGAATGGTACACTGACACTTTCCCTCACTGAGTGTCCTTCTCTGTTCCTAAACACAAGGATTTGCAATATGCTTCAGCAAGATTGGTTTAGCACAGAATGGTACACTGACACTTTCCCTCACTGAGTGTCCTTCTCTGTCCCTAAACACAAGGATTTGCAATATGCTTCAGCAAGATTGGTTTAGCACAGAATGGTACACTGACACTTACCCTCACTGAGTGTCCCTCTCTGTCCCTAAACACAAGGATTTGCAATATGCTTCAGCAAGATTGGTTTAGCACAGAATGGTACACTGACACTTTCCCTCACTGAGTGTCCTTCTCTGTCCCTAAACACAAGGATTTGCAATATGCTTCAGCAAGATTGATTTAGCACAGAATGGTACACTGACACTTTCCCTCACTGAGTGTCCCTCTCTGTCCCTAAACACAAGGATTTGCAATATGCGTCAGCAAGATTGGTTTAGCACAGAATGGTACACTGACACTTTCCCTCACTGAGTGTCCTTCTCTGTCCCTAAACACAAGGATTTGCAATATGCTTCAGCAAGATTGGTTTAGCACAGAATGGTACACTGACACTTTCCCTCACTGAGTGTCCCTCTCTGATTCCTAAACACAAGGATTTGCAATATGCTTCAGCAAGATTGGTTTAGCACAGAATTGTACACTGACACTTTCCCTCACTGAGTGTCCCTCTCTGTCCCTAAACACAAGGATTTGCAATATGCTTCAGCAAGATTGGTTTAGCACAGAATGGTACACTGACACTTTCCCTCACTGAGTGTCCCTCTCTGTCCCTAAACACAAGGATTTGCAATATGCTTCAGCAAGATTGGTTTAGCACAGAATGGTACACTGACACTTTCCCTCACTGAGTGTCCCTCTCTGTCCCTAAACACAAGGATTTGCAATATGCTTCAGCAAGATTGGTTTAGCACAGAATGGTACACTGACACTTTCCCTCACTGAGTGTCCTTCTCTGTCCCTAAACACAAGGATTTGCAATATGCTTCAGCAAGATTGGTTTAGCACAGAATTGTACACTGACACTTTCCCTCACTGAGTGTCCCTCTCTGTCCCTAAACACAAGGATTTGCAATATGCTTCAGCAAGATTGGTTTAGCACAGAATGGTACACTGACACTTTCCCTCACTGAGTGTCCCTCTCTGTCCCTAAACACAAGGATTTGCAATATGCTTCAGCAAGATTGGTTTAGCACAGAATGGTACACTGACACTTTCCCTCACTGAGTGTCCCTCTCTGTCCCTAAACACAAGGATTTGCAATATGCTTCAGCAAGATTGGTTTAGCACAGAATGGTACACTGACACTTTCCCTCACTGAGTGTCCTTCTCTGTCCCTAAACACAAGGATTTGCAATATGCTTCAGCAAGATTGGTTTAGCACAGAATGGTACACTGACACTTTCCCTCACTGAGTGTCCCTCTCTGTCCCTAAACACAAGGATTTGCAATATGCTTCAGCAAGATTGGTTTAGCACAGAATGGTACCCTGACACTTTCACTCACTGAGTGTCCTTCTCTGTCCCTAAACACAAGGATTTGCAATATGCTTCAGCAAGATTGGTTTATCACAGAATGGTACACTGACACTTTCCCTCACTGAGTGTCCCTCTCTGTCCCTAAACACAAGGATTTGCAATATGCTTCAGCAAGATTGGTTTAGCACAGAATGGTACACTGACACTTTCCCTCACTGAGTGTCCTTCTCTGTCCCTAAACACAAGGATTTGCAATATGCTTCAGCAAGATTGGTTTAGCACAGATTGGTACACTGACACTTTCCCTCACTGAGTGTCCCTCTCTGTCCCTAAACACAAGGATTTGCAATATGCTTCAGCAAGATTGGTTTAGCACAGAATGGTACCCTGACACTTTCACTCACTGAGTGTCCTTCTCTGTCCCTAAACACAAGGATTTGCAATATGCTTCAGCAAGATTGGTTTATCACAGAATGGTACACTGACACTTTCCCTCACTGAGTGTCCCTCTCTGTCCCTAAACACAAGGATTTGCAATATGCTTCAGCAAGATTGGTTTAGCACAGAATGGTACACTGACACTTTCCCTCACTGAGTGTCCTTCTCTGTTCCTAAACACAAGGATTTGCAATATGCTTCAGCAAGATTGGTTTAGCACAGAATGGTACACTGACACTTTCCCTCACTGAGTGTCTCTCTCTGTCCCTAAACACAAGGATTTGCAATATGCTTCAGCAAGATTGGTTTAGCACAGAATGGTACACTGACACTTTCCCTCACTGAGTGTCCTTCTCTGTCCCTAAACACAAGGATTTGCAATATGCTTCAGCAAGATTGGTTTAGCACAGAATGGTACACTGACACTTTCCCTCACTGAGTGTCCCTCTCTGTCCCTAAACACAAGGATTTGCAATATGCTTCAGCAAGATTGGTTTAGCACAGAATGGTACACTGACACTTTCACTCACTGAGTGTCCTTCTCTGTCCCTAAACACAAGGATTTGCAATATGCTTCAGCAAGATTGGTTTATCACAGAATGGTACACTGACACTTTCCCTCACTGAGTGTCCCTCTCTGTCCCTAAACACAAGGATTTGCAATATGCTTCAGCAAGATTGGTTTAGCACAGAATGGTACACTGACACTTTCCCTCACTGAGTGTCCTTCTCTGTCCCTAAACACAAGGATTTGAAATATGCTTCAGCAAGATTGGTTTAGCACAGAATGGTACACTGACACTTTCCCTCACTGAGTGTCCCTCTCTGACCCTAAACACAAGGATTTGCAATATGCTTCAGCAAGATTGGTTTAGCACAGAATGGTACACTGACACTTTCCCTCACTGAGTGTCCTTCTCTGTCCCTAAACACAAGGATTTGCAATATGCTTCAGCAAGATTGGTTTAGCACAGAATGGTACACTGACACTTTCCCTCACTGAGTGTCCCTCTCTGTCCCTAAACACAAGGATTTGCAATATGCTTCAGCAAGATTGGTTTAGCACAGAATGGTACACTGACACTTTCCCTCACTGAGTGTCCCTCTCTGTCCCTAAACACAAGGATTTGCAATATGCTTCAGCAAGATTGGTTTAGCACAGAATTGTACACTGACACTTTCCCTCACTGAGTGTCCCTCTCTGTCCCTAAACACAAGGATTTGCAATATGCTTCAGCAAGATTGGTTTAGCACAGAATGGTACACTGACACTTTCCCTCACTGAGTGTCCCTCTCTGTCCCTAAACACAAGGATTTGCAATATGCTTCAGCAAGATTGGTTTAGCACAGAATGGTACACTGACACTTTCCCTCACTGAGTGTCCCTCTCTGTCCCTAAACACAAGGATTTGCAATATGCTTCAGCAAGATTGGTTTAGCACAGAATGGTACACTGACACTTTCCATCACTGAGTGTCCCTCTCTGTTCCTAAACACAAGGATTTGCAATATGCTTCAGCAAGATTGGTTTAGCACAGAATGGTACACTGACACTTTCCCTCACTGAGTGTCCCTCTCTGTCCCTAAACACAAGGATTTGCAATATGCTTCAGCAAGATTGGTTTAGCACAGAATGGTACACTGACACTTTCCCTCACTGAGTGTCCTTCTCTGTCCCTAAACACAAGGATTTGCAATATGCTTCAGCAAGATTGGTTTAGCACAGAATGGTACACTGACACTTTCCCTCACTGAGTGTCCCTCTCTGTCCCTAAACACAAGGATTTGCAATATGCTTCAGCAAGATTGGTTTAGCACAGAATGGTACACTGACACTTTCCCTCACTGAGTGTCCCTCTCTGTCCCTAAACACAAGGATTTGCAATATGCTTCAGCAAGATTGGTTTAGCACAGAATGGTACACTGACACTTTCCCTCACTGAGTGTCCTTCTCTGTCCCTAAACACAAGGATTTGCAATATGCTTCAGCAAGATTGGTTTAGCACAGAATGGTACACTGAGACTTTCCCTCACTGAGTGTCCCTCTCTGTCCCTAAACACAAGGATTTGCAATATGCTTCAGCAAGATTGGTTTAGCACAGAATGGTACACTGACACTTTCCCTCACTGAGTGTCCCTCTCTGTCCCTAAACACAAGGATTTGCAATATGCTTCAGCAAGATTGGTTTAGCACCGAATGGTACACTGACACTTTACCTCACTGAGTGTCCCTCTCTGTCCCTAAACACAAGGATTTGCAATATGCTTCAGCAAGATTGGTTTAGCACAGAATGGTACACTGACACTTTCCCTCACTGAGTGTCCTTCTCTGTCCCTAAACACAAGGATTTGCAATATTCTTCAGCAAGATTGGTTTAGCACAGAATGGTACACTGACACTTTCCCTCACTGAGTGTCCCTCTCTGTCCCTAAACACAAGGATTTGCAATATGCTTCAGCAAGATTGGTTTAGCACAGAATGGTACACTGACACTTTCCCTCACTGAGTGTGCTTCTCTGTCCCTAAACACAAGGATTTGAAATATGCTTCAGCAAGATTGGTTTAGCACAGAATGGTACACTGACACTTTCCCTCACTGAGTGTCTCTCTCTGACCCTAAACACAAGGATTTGCAATATGCTTCAGCAAGATTGGTTTAGCACAGAATGGTACACTGACACTTTC
This sequence comes from Rana muscosa, assembly GCA_029206835.1. Classification (NCBI taxonomy): domain Eukaryota; kingdom Metazoa; phylum Chordata; class Amphibia; order Anura; family Ranidae; genus Rana; species Rana muscosa. The sequence continues at coordinate 215,276,135 of JARGYO010005626.1, read as the reverse complement.
CCTCACTGAGTGTCCTTCTCTGTCCCTAAACACAAGGATTTGCAATATGCTTCAGCAAGATTGGTTTAGCACAGAATGGTACACTGACACTTTCCCTCACTGAGTGTCCCTCTCTGTCCCTAAACACAAGGATTTGCAATATGCTTCAGCAAGATTGGTTTAGCACAGAATGGTACACTGACACTTTCCCTCACTGAGTGTCCCTCTCTGTCCCTAAACACAAGGATTTGCAATATGCTTCAGCAAGATTGGTTTAGCACAGAATTGTACACTGACACTTTCCCTCACTGAGTGTCCCTCTCTGTCCCTAAACACAAGGATTTGCAATATGCTTCAGCAAGATTGGTTTAGCACAGAATGGTACACTGACACTTTCCCTCACTGAGTGTCCCTCTCTGTCCCTAAACACAAGGATTTGCAATATGCTTCAGCAAGATTGGTTTAGCACAGAATGGTACACTGACACTTTCCCTCACTGAGTGTCCCTCTCTGTCCCTAAACACAAGGATTTGCAATATGCTTCAGCAAGATTGGTTTAGCACAGAATGGTACACTGACACTTTCCATCACTGAGTGTCCCTCTCTGTTCCTAAACACAAGGATTTGCAATATGCTTCAGCAAGATTGGTTTAGCACAGAATGGTATACTGACACTTTCCCTCACTGAGTGTCCCTCTCTGTCCCTAAACACAAGGATTTGCAATATGCTTCAGCAAGATTGGTTTAGCACAGAATGGTACACTGACACTTTCCCTCACTGAGTGTCCTTCTCTGTCCCTAAACACAAGGATTTGCAATATGCTTCAGCAAGATTGGTTTAGCACAGAATGGTACACTGACACTTTCCCTCACTGAGTGTCCCTCTCTGTCCCTAAACACAAGGATTTGCAATATGCTTCAGCAAGATTGGTTTAGCACAGAATGGTACACTGACACTTTCCCTCACTGAGTGTCCCTCTCTGTCCCTAAACACAAGGATTTGCAATATGCTTCAGCAAGATTGGTTTAGCACAGAATGGTACACTGACACTTTCCCTCACTGAGTGTCCTTCTCTGTCCCTAAACACAAGGATTTGCAATATGCTTCAGCAAGATTGGTTTAGCACAGAATGGTACACTGAGACTTTCCCTCACTGAGTGTCCCTCTCTGTCCCTAAACACAAGGATTTGCAATATGCTTCAGCAAGATTGGTTTAGCACAGAATGGTACACTGACACTTTCCCTCACTGAGTGTCCCTCTCTGTCCCTAAACACAAGGATTTGCAATATGCTTCAGCAAGATTGGTTTAGCACCGAATGGTACACTGACACTTTACCTCACTGAGTGTCCCTCTCTGTCCCTAAACACAAGGATTTGCAATATGCTTCAGCAAGATTGGTTTAGCACAGAATGGTACACTGACACTTTCCCTCACTGAGTGTCCTTCTCTGTCCCTAAACACAAGGATTTGCAATATTCTTCAGCAAGATTGGTTTAGCACAGAATGGTACACTGACACTTTCCCTCACTGAGTGTCCCTCTCTGTCCCTAAACACAAGGATTTGCAATATGCTTCAGCAAGATTGGTTTAGCACAGAATGGTACACTGACACTTTCCCTCACTGAGTGTCCCTCTCTGTCCCTAAACACAAGGATTTGCAATATGCTTCAGCAAGATTGGTTTAGCACAGAATGGTACACTGACACTTTCACTCACTGAGTGTCCTTCTCTGTCCCTAAACACAAGGATTTGCAATATGCTTCAGCAAGATTGGTTTAGCACAGAATGGTACACTGACACTTTCCCTCACTGAGTGTCCTTCTCTGTCCCTAAACACAAGGATTTGCAATATGCTTCAGCAAGATTGGTTTAGCACAGAATGGTACACTGACACTTTCCCTCACTGAGTGTCCCTCTCTGTCCCTAAACACAAGGATTTGCAATATGCTTCAGCAAGATTGGTTTAGCACAGAATGGTACACTGACACTTTCCCTCACTGAGTGTCCCTCTCTGTCCCTAAACACAAGGATTTGCAATATGCTTCAGCAAGATTGGTTTAGCACAGAATGGTACACTGACACTTTCCCTCACTGAGTGTCCTTCTCTGTCCCTAAACACAAGGATTTGCAATATGCTTCAGCAAGATTGGTTTAGCACAGAATTGTACACTGACACTTTCCCTCACTGAGTGTCCCTCTCTGTCCCTAAACACAAGGATTTGCAATATGCTTCAGCAAGATTGGTTTAGCACAGAATGGTACACTGACACTTTCCCTCACTGAGTGTCCCTCTCTGTCCCTAAACACAAGGATTTGCAATATGCTTCAGCAAGATTGGTTTAGCACAGAATGGTACACTGACACTTTCCCTCACTGAGTGTCCCTCTCTGTCCCTAAACACAAGGATTTGCAATATGCTTCAGCAAGATTGGTTTAGCACAGAATGGTACACTGACACTTTCCCTCACTGAGTGTCCTTCTCTGTCCCTAAACACAAGGATTTGCAATATGCTTCAGAAAGATTGGTTTAGCACAGAATGGTACACTGACACTTTCCCTCACTGAGTGTCCTTCTCTGTCCCTAAACACAAGGATTTGCAATATGCTTCAGCAAGATTGGTTTAGCACAGAATGGTACACTGACACTTTCCCTCACTGAGTGTCCCTCTCTGTCCCTAAACACAAGGATTTGCAATATGCTTCAGCAAGATTGGTTTAGCACAGAATGGTACCCTGACACTTTCACTCACTGAGTGTCCTTCTCTGTCCCTAAACACAAGGATTTGCAATATGCTTCAGCAAGATTGGTTTATCACAGAATGGTACACTGACACTTTCCCTCACTGAGTGTCCCTCTCTGTCCCTAAACACAAGGATTTGCAATATGCTTCAGCAAGATTGGTTTATCACAGAATGGTACACTGACACTTTCCCTCACTGAGTGTCCTTCTCTGTTCCTAAACACAAGGATTTGCAATATGCTTCAGCAAGATTGGTTTAGCACAGAATGGTACACTGACACTTTCCCTCACTGAGTGTCCCTCTCTGTCCCTAAACACAAGGATTTGCAATATGCTTCAGCAAGATTGGTTTAGCACAGAATGGTACACTGACACTTTCCCTCACTGAGTGTCCTTCTCTGTCCCTAAACACAAGGATTTGAAATATGCTTCAGCAAGATTGGTTTAGCACAGAATGGTACACTGACACTTTCCCTCACTGAGTGTCCCTCTCTGACCCTAAACACAAGGATTTGCAATATGCTTCAGCAAGATTGGTTTAGCACAGAATGGTACACTGACACTTTCCCTCACTGAGTGTCCTTCTCTGTCCCTAAACACAAGGATTTGCAATATGCTTCAGCAAGATTGGTTTAGCACAGAATGGTACACTGACACTTTCCCTCACTGAGTGTCCCTCTCTGTCCCTAAACACAAGGATTTGCAATATGCTTCAGCAAGATTGGTTTAGCACAGAATGGTACCCTGACACTTTCACTCACTGAGTGTCCTTCTCTGTCCCTAAACACAAGGATTTGCAATATGCTTCAGCAAGATTGGTTTATCACAGAATGGTACACTGACACTTTCCCTCACTGAGTGTCCCTCTCTGTCCCTAAACACAAGGATTTGCAATATGCTTCAGCAAGATTGGTTTATCACAGAATGGTACACTGACACTTTCCCTCACTGAGTGTCCTTCTCTGTTCCTAAACACAAGGATTTGCAATATGCTTCAGCAAGATTGGTTTAGCACAGATAGGTACACTGACACTTTCCCTCACTGAGTGTCCCTCTCTGTCCCTAAACACAAGGATTTGCAATATGCTTCAGCAAGATTGGTTTAGCACAGAATGGTACACTGACACTTTCCCTCACTGAGTGTCCTTCTCTGTCCCTAAACACAAGGATTTGAAATATGCTTCAGCAAGATTGGTTTAGCACAGAATGGTACACTGACACTTTCCCTCACTGAGTGTCCCTCTCTGACCCTAAACACAAGGATTTGCAATATGCTTCAGCAAGATTGGTTTAGCACAGAATGGTACACTGACACTTTCCCTCACTGAGTGTCCTTCTCTGTCCCTAAACACAAGGATTTGCAATATGCTTCAGCAAGATTGGTTTAGCACAGAATGGTACACTGACACTTTCCCTCACTGAGTGTCCCTCTCTGTCCCTAAACACAAGGATTTGCAATATGCTTCAGCAAGATTGGTTTAGCACAGAATGGTACACTGACACTTTCCCTCACTGAGTGTCCCTCTCTGTCCCTAAACACAAGGATTTGCAATATGCTTCAGCAAGATTGGTTTAGCACAGAATTGTACACTGACACTTTCCCTCACTGAGTGTCCCTCTCTGTCCCTAAACACAAGGATTTGCAATATGCTTCAGCAAGATTGGTTTAGCACAGAATGGTACACTGACACTTTCCCTCACTGAGTGTCCCTCTCTGTCCCTAAACACAAGGATTTGCAATATGCTTCAGCAAGATTGGTTTAGCACAGAATGGTACACTGACACTTTCCCTCACTGAGTGTCCCTCTCTGTCCCTAAACACAAGGATTTGCAATATGCTTCAGCAAGATTGGTTTAGCACAGAATGGTACACTGACACTTTCCATCACTGAGTGTCCCTCTCTGTTCCTAAACACAAGGATTTGCAATATGCTTCAGCAAGATTGGTTTAGCACAGAATGGTACACTGACACTTTCCCTCACTGAGTGTCCTTCTCTGTCCCTAAACACAAGGATTTGCAATATGCTTCAGCAAGATTGGTTTAGCACAGAATGGTACACTGACACTTTCCCTCACTGAGTGTCCTTCTCTGTCCCTAAACACAAGGATTTGCAATATGCTTCAGCAAGATTGGTTTAGCACAGAATGGTACACTGACACTTTCCCTCACTGAGTGTCCCTCTCTGTCCCTAAACACAAGGATTTGCAATATGCTTCAGCAAGATTGGTTTAGCACAGAATGGTACACTGACACTTTCCCTCACTGAGTGTCCCTCTCTGTCCCTAAACACAAGGATTTGCAATATGCTTCAGCAAGATTGGTTTAGCACAGAATGGTACACTGACACTTTCCCTCACTGAGTGTCCTTCTCTGTCCCTAAACACAAGGATTTGCAATATGCTTCAGCAAGATTGGTTTAGCACAGAATGGTACACTGAGACTTTCCCTCACTGAGTGTCCCTCTCTGTCCCTAAACACAAGGATTTGCAATATGCTTCAGCAAGATTGGTTTAGCACAGAATGGTACACTGACACTTTCCCTCACTGAGTGTCCCTCTCTGTCCCTAAACACAAGGATTTGCAATATGCTTCAGCAAGATTGGTTTAGCACAGAATGGTACACTGACACTTTACCTCACTGAGTGTCCCTCTCTGTCCCTAAACACAAGGATTTGCAATATGCTTCAGCAAGATTGGTTTAGCACAGAATGGTACACTGACACTTTCCCTCACTGAGTGTCCTTCTCTGTCCCTAAACACAAGGATTTGCAATATTCTTCAGCAAGATTGGTTTAGCACAGAATGGTACACTGACACTTTCCCTCACTGAGTGTCCCTCTCTGTCCCTAAACACAAGGATTTGCAATATGCTTCAGCAAGATTGGTTTAGCACAGAATGGTACACTGACACTTTCCCTCACTGAGTGTCCCTCTCTGTCCCTAAACACAAGGATTTGCAATATGCTTCAGCAAGATTGGTTTAGCACAGAATGGTACACTGACACTTTCACTCACTGAGTGTCCTTCTCTGTCCCTAAACACAAGGATTTGCAATATGCTTCAGCAAGATTGGTTTAGCACAGAATGGTACACTGACACTTTCCCTCACTGAGTGTCCTTCTCTGTCCCTAAACACAAGGATTTGCAATATGCTTCAGCAAGATTGGTTTAGCACAGAATGGTACACTGACACTTTCCCTCACTGAGTGTCCCTCTCTGTCCCTAAACACAAGGATTTGCAATATGCTTCAGCAAGATTGGTTTAGCACAGAATGGTACACTGACACTTTCCCTCACTGAGTGTCCCTCTCTGTCCCTAAACACAAGGATTTGCAATATGCTTCAGCAAGATTGGTTTAGCACAGAATGGTACACTGACACTTTCCCTCACTGAGTGTCCTTCTCTGTCCCTGAACACAAGGATTTGCAATATGCTTCAGCAAGATTGGTTTAGCACAGAATTGTACACTGACACTTTCCCTCACTGAGTGTCCCTCTCTGTCCCTAAACACAAGGATTTGCAATATGCTTCAGCAAGATTGGTTTAGCACAGAATGGTACACTGACACTTTCCCTCACTGAGTGTCCCTCTCTGTCCCTAAACACAAGGATTTGCAATATGCTTCAGCAAGATTGGTTTAGCACAGAATGGTACACTGACACTTTCCCTCACTGAGTGTCCCTCTCTGTCCCTAAACACAAGGATTTGCAATATGCTTCAGCAAGATTGGTTTAGCACAGAATAGTACACTGACACTTTCCCTCACTGTCCTTCTCTGTCCCTACAAACAAGGTTTAGCACAGAATAACACACTGACACTCTCCCTACCTATCCTTCTCTGTCCCTAAACACAAGGAATCCAGGATTAGTAAAGAAAAAAAATGACACTGTCCCTGCCTATGCTTCTCTTTCCCTGCTCCGGAACACACTACACAAGGCCGCCGCGCTGTGCGGGGTCACAGTGCATGCTTGGCCAATCACAGCGCCTGGATGACACTGCGATGGCGTAGTGCATTGTGGGCCGTTCGCGTCACTCGAATTTGGCGCGAACGGCCCAAATCGTTCGTTGTTCGCCGAACGATCGAACAGCCGATGTTCGAGTCGAACGTACGTTCGACTCGAACACCGAGCTCATCCCTAATGGAGAGCGTCTGTGATCAGCAATTTTCAAGTCTTGCCACAGATTCTCAATGTTATTTAGGTCTGGACTGTGACTGGGCCATTTTAACACATGAATATGCTTTGATCTAAACCATTCCATTGTAGCTCTGGCTGTTTGTTTAGGGTCGTTGTCCTGCTGGAAGGTGAATCTCTGTCTCAAGTCTTTTGCAGACTCTAACACAGGGATATGCAATTAGCGGACCTCCAGCTGTTGCAAAACTACAAGTCCCATCATGCCTCTGCCTCTGGGTGTCATGCTTGCTGCTGTCAGAGTCTCGCTATGCCTCATGGGACTTGTAGTTTGGCAACAGCTGGAGGTCCGCTAATTGCATATCCCTGCTCTAACAGGTACTGTATTTGTCTCCATCCATCTTCCCATCAACTCTGACCAGCTTCCCTGTCCCCAGGCATGTACTGGCCATCAGGACGACCGGGAGTTTCCCGGTGAGCTGATGGCTCAGTGGGCCGGTTTCAGTGACAGCGGACCGCTACCTCCCTCCGCTCCTCTGTCCCCCACCCCGCCTGCGCAGCGCTAACCACCTCTCCCTGCCTAGTTATGCAGCGCGACTAAATACAGACATGATCCTCAGGAGTTGGCACTGAGACGCTCATCATACGAGATCCGGAAGTAGGGCGGCCGCACACAGCTGTGACATAAGCTTCCTAGGCACTCGTTCTCTTGCTCTTTCCTTCCCCTGCTCTCCATCTAGATTCTCTACGACAGCAGACAGGATGGAGGGGAATAGAGGAGCATGGGGGACCAGAGCAGCAAGGGGGAAATAGAGGAGCATGGGGGACCAGAGCAGCATGGGGGGGGGGATAGAGGAGCATGGGGGACCAAAGCAGCATGGGGGGGGGGGGTAGAGGAGCATGGGGGACCAGAGCAGCATGGGGTGGGAATAGAGGAGCATGGGGGACCAGAGCAGCATGGGGGGTAGAGGAGCATGGGGGACCAGAGCAGCATGGGGGGGATAGGGGAACATGGGGCACCAACGCAGTATGGGGGGATAGAGGAGCATGGGGACCAGAGCAGCATTGGGAGAATAGAGGAGCATAGTGGACCAGAGCAGCATGGGGGGGGATAGAGGAGCATGGGGGACCAGAGCAGCATGTGGGGGAGATAGAGGAGCATGGGGGACCAGAGCAGCATGGGGGTGGGATACAGGAGCATGGGGGACCAGAGCAGCATGGGGGTGGGATACAGGAGCATGGGGGACCAGAGCAGCATGGGGGACTAGGGGAACATGGGGGACCAAAGCAGCATGGGGGGGGATAGAGGAGCACGGGGACCAGAGCAGCATGGGTGGAATAGAGGAGCATGGGGGACCGGAGCAGCATGGGGGGGATAGAGGAGAATGGGGGACCAGAGCAGAATGGGGGGGATAAAGGAGCATGGGGGACCAGAGCAGCATGGGGGGGATAGAGGAGCATTGGGGACCAAAGCAGCATTGGGGGGATAGAGGAGCATGGGGGACCAGAGCAGCATGGGGCGGATAGAGGAGCATGGGGGACCAGAGCAGCATGGGGGGGGAACAGAGGAGCCTGGGGGACCAGAGCAGCATGGGGGGATAGAGGAGCATGGGGGACCAGAGCAGCATGGGGGGATAGAGGAGCATGGGGGACCAGAGCAGCATGGGGGGGGGGAAATAGAGGAGCACAGGGACCAGAGCAGCATGGGGGGGGGGATAGAGGAGCATGGGGACCAGAGCAGCATATGGGTGGGATACATGCGCATGGGGGACCAGAGCAGCATGGGGGACTAGAGGAACATGGGGGACCAAAGCAGCATGGGGGGGATAGAGGAGCACGGGGACCAGAGCAGCATGGGGGGAATAGAGGAGCCTGGGGGACCAGAGCAGCACAGGGGGGGATAGAGGAGCATGGGGGACCAAACCAGCATGGGGGTGGATAGAGCAGCATGGGGGACCAGAGCAAAATGGGGAGGATAGAGGAGCATGGAAGACCAGATCAGCATGGGGGGATAGAGGAGCATGGGGGACCAGAGCAGCATTGGGGGGATAGAAAAGCATGGGGGGACCAGAGCAGCATGGGGCGGATAGAGGAGCATGGGGGACCAGAGCAGCATGGGGCGGATAGAGGAGCATGGGGGACCAGAGCAGCATGGAGGGGGGGAATAGAGGAGCACAGGGACCAGAGCAGCATGGGGGGATAGAGGAGCATGGGGGGAATAGAGGAGCCTGGGGGACCAGAGCAGCACAGGGGGGGATAGAGGAGCATGGGGGACCAAACCAGCATGGGGGTGGATAGAGCAGCATGGGGGACCAGAGCAAAATGGGGAGGATAGAGGAGCATGGGAGACCAGATCAGCATGGGGGGATAGAGGAGCATGGGGGACCAGAGCAGCATTGGGGGGATAGAAAAGCATGGGGGGACCAGAGCAGCATGGGGCGGATAGAGGAGCATGGGGGACCAGAGCAGCATGGGGCGGATAGAGGAGCATGGGGGACCAGAGCAGCATGGAGGGGGGGAATAGAGGAGCACAGGGACCAGAGCAGCATGGGGGGATAGAGGAGCATGAGGGGAATAGAGGAGCACAGGGACCAGAGCAGCATGGGGGGGATAGAGGAGCATGGGGGGGCCATAGCAGCATGGGGGGGTAGAAGAGCACGGGGACCAGAGCAGCATGGGGGGGATAGAGGAGCATGGGGGGAGACCAGAGCAGCATGGGGGGATAGAGGAGCATGGGGGAACCAGCAGAGCACCCAGAGGAGCAGGTTGGGGACCAGCAGAGCATGTGGGGGACCAGCGGAGCACATGGGGGAGCAGAGCAACATGCGGGGGACCAGCAGAGCACATGGGGGACCAGAGCAGCATGCGGAGGACCAGAGCAGCATGCGGGGGACCAGCGGAGCACATGAGGGGCCACAGCAGCATGCAATGGACCCGCGGAGCACATGGGGGACCAGAGCAGCATGGGAGGGACCAGAGGAGCATGGGTGGAAAATAGAGGAGCACGGGGGACCAGAGCAGCATGGGGGGTAAATAGAGGAGCATGGGGGAAAAATAGAGGAGCACGGGGGACCAGAACAGCATGGGGGGAATAGAGGAGCATGGGGGACCAGAGAAGCATGGGGGGAAATAGAGGAGCATGGGGGGATCAGAGAAGCATGGGGGGATCAGAGAAGCATGGGGGGCCAGAGGAGCATACGGGGGACCAGAGGAGCATGCAGGGACCAGAGGAGCACATGGGGGACCAGAGGAGCATGGGGGGAACAGCGGAGCATGGGGTGGACCAGAGGAGAACGGAGGCACCAGAGGAGCACAGGGGGACCAGAGGAGCATGTGGGGGACCAGAGAAGCAGGGGGTACCAGAGCTGCACGGGGGACCAGATTAGCACGAGGGTACAGATGAGCAGGGGGGACCAGATGAGCATGGGGGGAAACAAAAGAGCAGGAGAGGAATGCAGAAGCATGTGGGGGAACAGAGAAGCATGTGGGGGACCAGAGAAGAAAGGAGGGTACCAGAGGAGCACAGGGGGGGACCAGAGAAGCACGAGGGTACAGAGGAGCATGGGGGGATCAGATGAGCATGGGGAGAACAGAGGAGCAGGAAAGGAATGCATAAAGTAGAACAACTAATGGCTAGTGAAGGGGGGGGCTTGGGTGGCCATCGGGGTTGGCCGGCCGGTGGGGGGGGGGGGGGCGGATTTGTCCGGCCAGTATGGGAGAGACCTGTCAAAGTGGGCTGGTCTGGATGAGGTCCAGGGCCAAAAAAATTCCCAGTCCAGCCCTGCCTGTCCCTGCTGAACAGAATCCCCACAACATGATGCTGCCACCACCATGTTTCACGGTGGGGATGGTGTGTTCAGGGTGATGTGCAGTGTTAGTTTTCCCCAACATAGTGTTTTTCTTTTATGGCAAAAAGTTCAATTTTGGTCTCATTTGACCAGAGCACCTTCTTCCACATGTTTGCTGTGTCCCCCACATGTTTGCTGTGTCCCCCACATGATTGCTGTGTCCCCCACATGATTGCTGTGTCCCCCACATGATTGCCGTGTCCCCCACATGGCTTCTCACAAACTACAAACAGGACTTCTTATGACTTTCTTTCCCCAATGTCTTTCTTCTTGTCACTCTTCCATAAAGGGCAGATTTGTGGAGAAGCACGACTAATAGTTGTCCTGTGGACAGATTCTCCCCCCTGAGCTGTGGATCTCTGCAGCTCCTCCAGAGTTACCATGGGACCTCTTGGCTGCTTCTCTGATGAATGCTCTCCTTGCCCGGCCCGGTCAGTTTAGGTGGACGGCCATGTCTTGGTAGGTTGGCAGTTGTGCCATACTCTTTCCATTTTCCGATGATGGATTGAACAGAGCTCCGTGAGATGTTCAAAGCTTGGGAGATTTTCTTTATAACCTAACCCAGCTTTATACTTCTCCACAACTTTATCCCTGACCTGTCTGGTGTGTTCCTTGGCCTTCATGATGCTGTTTGCTCACTAAGGTTCTCTAACAAACCTCTGAGGGCTTCACAGAGCAGCTGTATTTATACTGAGATTACATGACACACAGGTAGAATCTATTTACTAATTAGGTGACTTCTGAAGACAATTGGTTCCACTAGCTTATAGTTAGGGGTGTCAGAGTAAAGGGGGCTGAATACAAATGTCCCCCCCCCACACTTTTTACATATTTATTTGTATCATTTATCATTTTCCTTCCACTTCACAATTATGTGACACTTTGTGTTGGTCCATCACATAAAATCCCAATAAAATACATTTACGTTTTTGGCTACAACATGACAAAATTTGGAACATTTCAAGGGGTATAAATACTTTTTCAAGGCACTGTACATTAGGGGTGCCGAATTTAAATCGCCGCATCGGTGCATCGCGATTCGGGTGTCCCCGATGCGGCATCGATGCAGGCGACCCTAATAATCGATGTTTACCCCCATTACATCTACTCGCCGCAGCCGCCGCGAGTAGATGTAATGTAACACTAACAAACTGCAAGCCGCCGTCTGCCTACCTGATCAGCGTGTCATGCAGACAGATGGCGGTCATTGCAGTTTTCAAAAGCCGCGCCTCCCGAGTCCTCGTTGTCTTCGATAGGCGGAACACTCAATTTCCCAGCAGGCAGTGTTCAGCCTATCACGGACATCCTCTCATCCTCGTCTGTGTTATGAGAATGAGAGGATGTCCATGATAGGCGGAACACTGAATGCTGGGAAATTGAGTGTTCCGCCTATCACAGACGACGAGGACTCGGGAGGCGCGGCTTTTGAATACTGTGGAATGGCCGCCGGGACGCCGCCGATCAGGTAGGGGCATTGAAGCACGGGCACAGTGAGGCATTGGGCACAGTGAGGCATTGGGCACAGTGAGAGGCATTGGGCACAGTGAGGGCACAGTGAGGCATTGGGCACAGTGAGGCATTTGGCACAGTGAGGCATTGGGCACAGTGAGGCATTGGGCACAGTGAGATATTGAGCACAGTTAGAGACATTGGGCAGAGTGAGGGCACAGTAAGGCATTGGGCACAGTGAGGGCACAGTGAGGCATTGGGCACAGTGAGGGCACAGTGATACATTGGGCACAGTTAGAGGCATTGGGCACAGTGAGGCATTGGACACAGTGAGAGGCATTGGTCACAGCAAGGCATTGGGCACAGTGAGAGGCATTGGGCACAGTGAGGCATTGAGCACAGTGAGGCATTGGGCACAGTGAGACATTGGGCACAGTGTGAGGCATTGGGCACAGTGTGAGGCATTGGGCACAGTGAGGGCACAGTGAGGCATTGGCACAGTGAGGGCACAGTGAGGCATTGGGCACAGTGAGGGCACAGTGAGGCATTGGGCACAGTGAGAGGCATTGGGCACAGTGAGGCATTGGGCACAGTGAGGCATTGGGCACAGTGAGAGGCATTGGGCACAGTGAGGCATTGGGCACAGTGAGAGGCATTGGGCACAGTGAGGCATTGGGCACAGTGAGGCATTGGGTACAGTGAGGCATTGGGCACAGTGAGGCATTGGGTACAGTGAGGCATTGGGCACAGTGAGAGGCATTGGGCACAGTGAGGCATTGGGCACAGTGAGAGGCATTGGGCACAGTGAGGCATTGGGCACAGTGAGGCATTGGGCACAGTGAGAGGCATTGGGCACAGTGAGGCATTGGGCACAGTGAGAGGCATTGGGCACAGTGAGGCATTGGGCACAGTGAGGCATTGGGCACAGTGAGAGGCATTGGGCACAGTGAGGCATTGGGCACAGTGAGGCATTGGGCACAGTGAGGCATTGGGCACAGTGAGGCATTGGGCACAGTGTGAGACATTGGGCACAGTGAGGCATTGGGCACAGTGAGGCATTGGGCACAGTGTGAGGCATTGGGCACAGTGAGGCATTGGGCACAGTGAGGCATTGGGCACAGTGAGAGGCATTGGGCACAGTGAGGCATTGGGCACAGTGTGAGGCATTGGGCACAGTGAGACATTGGGCACAGTGAGAGGCATTGGGCACAGTGAGGCATTGGGCACAGTGAGACATTGGGCACAGTGAGAGGCATTGGGCACAGTGAGGCATTGGGCACAGTGAGGCATTGGGCACAGTGAAGCATTGGGCACAGTGAGACATTGGGCACAGTGAGAGGCATTGGGCACAGAGAGGCATTGGGCACAGTGAGACATTGGGCACAGTGAGAGGCATTGGGCACAGTGAGGCATTGGGCACAGTGAGGCATTGGGCACAGTGAGACATTGGGCACAGTGAAGCATTGGGCACAGTGAGACATTGGGCACAGTGAGAGGCATTGGGCACAGTGAGGCATTGGGCACAGTGAGGCATTGGGCACAGTGAAGCATTGGGCACAGTGAGACATTGGGCACAGTGAGAGGCATTGGGCACAGTGAGGCATTGGGCACAGTGAGACATTGGGCACAGTGAGAGGCATTGGGCACAGTGAGGCATTGGGCACAGTGAGGCATTGGGCACAGTGAGACATTGGGCACAGTGAGAGGCATTGGGCACAGTGAGGCATTGGGCACAGTGAGGCATTGGGCACAGTGAAGCATTGGGCACAGTGAGACATTGGGCACAGTGAGAGGCATTGGGCACAGTGAGGCATTGGGCACAGTGTGAGGCATTGGGCACAGTGAGACATTGGGCACAGTGAGAGGCATTGGGCACAGTGAGGCATTGGGCACAGTGAGGCATTGGGCACAGTGTGAGGCATTGGGCACAGTGAGACATTGGGCACAGTGAGAGGCATTGGGCACAGTGAGGCATTGGGCACAGTGAGCCATTGGGCACAGTGTGAGGCATTGGGCACAGTGAGACATTGGGCACAGTGAAGCATGTTTAGTAGATTTTAAATTAACAGCAATATAAACCAAATCTACAAAAGGAAAATATTTTATATGCAAAATTAAAGGCTAAGTTCACCTTTTCGGGCAAAATTTCAAAAAGAATAAAAAAAATGGAGTACTTCATTTATTTTTTTGGATGAAAACCACGCGCACTTGCGCTGTAATCGTGATGCATCGCCGAATCGAATCGTTGACATGATAATCGTAATCAAATTGAATTGTGAGGCCAGTGAAGATGCGCACCCCTACTGTACATGCAATTTCACAGAGTAAATTCACTGCATGCGTTGTTTCTATTTATACATTGTTTTTGTTTCTTTATATTTTTGGATACACATCTGGGCGGGGCTAATGATACATATATATATATATATACAAACACTTGCAAGTGAAAACCTACCTGGAGGTTGCATTCCCATCAGAGCGTTGCAGAAAAGCATATTTGTGCGCGCATTCCCAGAACGTGCGATTAACATGCGCTGCACTTTTGGTGCCATTAAGGCCCCAATCACATGTGCCCGTCGAATGAACGTGCATTTTCGTGTTTTTTTTTGCATATTTTTTGCATGTATAGGGCAGCCCATACACGTAACAATTTTTTGGCACAGCAAGCGCAATGCACGTCTTTCGCACCTTTTAGAAACGTACATTTTTCTGTGCGTTCCCAGAATGCGCAGCCTAATGCCGCGTACACACCGTCGGGAAAAATGACATTTTTTTTTTTTAACAAGAAAAACGATCGTCTGTGGGCTTTTTGTCATTTTTCCCGACGGGAAAAACGGCATTAATCACGACGAGAAAAATTAGAACATGCTCTAATTTTTCTCGTCGTGATTCCCGTGTTTTTTTTCCGCGGCAGTTTTCCCATAGGGAAACACTGCCGGGTAGCCCACACACGGTCGTTTTTCTTGACCAAAAAAAAAAATTCGGGAAAAACGGACGTGTGTAGGGAACCAAGCCGTTCCCTCGTTTTTCCCGCCGATTTTCTCGACGGTGTTTTCACCGTCGAGAAAATCGATCGTGTGTACGCGGCATAATGGTTAATGGCACCCCAAACGCAGCTAGAAGATGCGACTTTTTGCAAAACACGAAACAAACCCGCCAAAATGTGTGGTAAAGTGCAAAGCTCAACACCTAAAAACACTTCTTTTGTGTCGTGTTTGTCAGGCGTAGAGAGGCCCTTTCAAGTGAATAGACTGCCCTATGCATGTTGCGCAAAAAAACGCACAAAAAAAAGCGCATAAAAAAATGTGCATTCACGACTGCTAACTTGTTTGATGTAATTATTCCTCCACCCTGAAACAGCATGAGGATTGCAATGGCAAATACATAGCTCCCAACTGTCCCTGATTTCGAGGGACTGTCCCTGATTTGGAACAAAGTCCCTCTGTCCCTCTTTGCTCCTCATTTGTCCCTCTTTTTGGTCTGATCTATATAGCTGTATATAAAATACACTTTTTATCTATCAAAAAGTGTTTTCCAGCGCTAAATTTTCCATCCAATTTTTCATCCAATTATCTAAATTGCTGCATTTGTAAATTCCAAAAGCCAATATAAAGGAATAGTAGTGGTAGTAGTGGGTTTAACCAATCTTGTTTTTTTGTACAATTCTCCTTTAAGGGGGTGTGGCAAGGGGTGTGTCCTATGCCTGCATACTTTTGCTGATAGGTGTCCCTCATTCCCATCTCAAAAAGTTGGGAGGTATGCGAATATTACTGTGCAAAGGACATCTGTGGACCTCCAGCACCTACCTGAGTCCCCCGGCACCGCAGGCGGCTCACTTCCAGCGGGTAGTTGTATTCTTCCATCTCTAGTTGGTGCCCCCGGCTCAGGACTCCGTTTGCCACTGCAGGGACCAACATCAACATTAATAATTGCATTATATCAAAACTCCATCACTAGGGGGGGCTTCACACTGCGCCCTCAACCTGCGGGTTTCATGCAGGTTAGCTGCTCTTTCCTATAGACTTCTATGATGTCCCGCCGTTTTGGTGCGGCTTCAGAAAGCGCATCAAAGATGCAGCACGCAGGAGTTTTCTGAAACCTCACCCAAACCGCAGGACCTCATCTGCTGGGAGGGGAGAATTTCTAATATGTTTTTAACCACTTCCCTACCCGCCCATAGTCAAATGACGCCCACAGATGGGATCTTTCATCCTGGGTGAGCGTCATATGACGTCCTCGACTTTGTGGGGTGATATCTGAATGCAGGGCCGTCGGAACAGGACAGGCAAACCAAGCAACTGCTTGGGGCCCCGAGCTGGCCTGGGGCCCCAGCAGTCCCGCACGGCAGGAAGGAATTTTCCCGCACAGCAGGAAGAGGTGCAAAAGGAGGCAGCACGGGAGGAGGAGGTAAGACAAAATCCCCCCCGCTTATCCACTCTAATGTCGGGCGATCGGCACCCCACCTCCCGCGATCGCCCCCCCCCTCCCGCGATAGGCGCCCCCACTCCCGCGATCAGCGCCCCTCCTCCCGCGATCGGCGCCCCCCCTCCAGCGATCGGCGGCAATGTCCCGCCCCCCCCCTCTCAACTTGCTTCAAATTTGGGGGCCCCATTCTGCTTGGGGCCCCCAAATTCCTTCAAACGGCCCTGTCTGAATGATGGGTGCAGCTAGAGGCATCATTCAGATATCATTCTCTTCTGCCGGCGATTCTGCGCACCCCCCCCCTCCCGCCGCCATCCGGTGCTTCTCTGGGCTCTCCCGTGCCATCGGGAGCCCGGAGAATGAATCGTCCGGCGCTGGATAGGAAGCATAGAGATGACTGGTGACAGATGGTCACCAGTCATCTCTATGACTGTCGGAGAGCCGGGCGCGATGTGATGACATCACGCCCGGGTCCTCAGATGTAAACAAAGCCGCCATTGCGGCTAGGAAACATGAGATCGGTGAATTTTTTTTCACAATCTCATGCTTTCCAGCCTGGAGGAGAGATGTGGGGGGAGGGGGAGGTCTTATTGACCCCGCATCTCTCCATAAAGAGGACCTGTCACACACATTCCTATTACAAGGGATGTTTACATTCCTTGTAATAGGAATACAAGTGATAAAAATAAATAAATAAAAAAAGTGTAAAAATAAAAAGAATTAGGTAAAAAAAATAATAATAATAATAATAAAAAAAATGTAAAACGCCCCTGTCCCCGGTAGCTCACGATCAGAAGCGAACACACATGTAAGTCCTGCCCACATATGTAAACGCCGTTCAAACCACATATGTGAGGTATCACCGCGTGCGTTAGAGCGCGTGCAACAATTCTAGTACTAGACCTCCATTGTAACTCTAACCTGGTAACCTGTAAAAAAAATTAAAGCGTGGCCTATGGAGATTTTTAAGTACCGAAGTTTGGCGCTATTCCATGAGTGTGCACAATTTTAAAGCGTGACATGTTTGGTATCTATTTACTCGGCGTAACATCATCTTTCATATTTTACAAAAAAATTGGGCTAACTTTACTGTTTTGTTATTTTTTAATTCATGAAACCATTTTTTTTCCAAAAAAAAAGGCGTTTGAAAAATTATTGCGCAAATAACGTGCAAGAAAAAAAGTTGCAATGACCGTCATTTTATTCCCTAGGGTGTCTGCTAAAAAAAACCATATATAATGTTTGGGGGTTCTGAGTAATTTTCTAGCAAAAGAATGATGATTTGTAGGCTTGTGCAATTCGTTTCGTAACGAATTGAAATTCGTCCGAATTTAGCAACTTTCGGACATTCGGAAGCATTCGAATTTCCGAACAAAGCAATTACGAATAAGACCGAATCCGAAATAAATTATACCGCAAATAGCGAATGCCCGAATGTCTTCGGCATAATTCGTTATGAAAAAGTTACGAATGTACGAATCCATACGAAGCACAATAACACTCACTCTGCTCTGCTCTCTGCTTCTCCCTCACCGTGCTGAACTCCCTCTCAAAATGGTGTACAGGGGCGGAGGTTATAGCCGCATGTAAAAAACGAAAGTAAAATACGAGATTTCGAATCCATTCGAAGCACAATAACACTCACTCTGCTCTGCTCTCTGCTTCTCCCTCACCGTGCTGAACCCTCTGAAAATGGTGTACAGGGGCGGAGCCTATAGCCGCATGTTAAAAACGAAAGTAAAATACGAGATTTCGAATCGTTACAAATAACCGCAATGTATTTAGAAAAGTACAAATCCATTCGAAGCACATTAGGCATAATAGGCAGCGTCGTTGTGAGAGAGACACGGAAAATTACGAATCAACGAACCCAAAAAAAGTTACGAAAGTAGGAGTTGTGTCCAGAATCAACGAAAAACAACGTACTCTACCGAAAGTACGAACCCAAAAAAAGTTACGAAAGTAGGAGTTGTGTCCAGAATCAACGAAAAACAACGTACTCTACCGAAAGTACGAACCCAAAAAAAGTTACGAAAGTAGGAGTTGTGTCCAGAATCAACGAAAAACAACGTACTCTACCGAAAGTACGAATTATAAAGCAACAAAAAATTCAACGAAAAATGTCGCTTGCAAAAATACGAATGAGTCCGAACACGAAAAATCCCGTCTAGCAAAATTACGAATGATTACGAATCAACAGGACCGGAAAGAAACGAACCGAAACGGAACAAATTTTTCCGTTGTGCACAAGTCTAATGATTTGTACATGTAGGAGAGAAGTGCCAGAATAGGCCCGGTATTGAGGTGGTAAAAAAAGCCCGGTACTGAAGTGGTTAAAATTGCTGGGCAATAATTGCGGCCACTTCTACTGACCTTTTTCTTCATTGAAGGTCAGCATGGCCACGCCTTTTTCCTCTGTGGGGTAGCGCACGTCGACTTTGCCGTCACCTCCATTGCTGCGCCGGAGGAAGTGTATGAGCAGCTTATCTCGCACCATTTTATAATAAAGACTGGTGGGAATACCAGAAACCTGCAGAACGAGATTCTCCCCCATAGTGACCGAGTTCCTGCGGAGAAAGACAATTTGAAATAAAAATAAAGTTTACAATGAAAGCCCGGGACTTTGAATTTTGATCAGGGGTTTGGCAGGATATACCATCCAGGGCCGGAACGAGGGGTGGGCAAGAGGTGAAGCTGCCCTGGGCACTGTGGTATCATGTGAGATGGGGAGGGGGGGCACGGCAAGGGTATTGGGGGAGTGGCTTTGTGTTGGGAGGGGGAATTTGAGGGGTGGCATGGGGTAAGAATTGTTCTAGGAGGAGAATTGGGTGTGTGTGCTAGGAATGGTGATTTGGGGAGGGGGGAAGAGGATTTGTGTTAGGAGGGGGGATTTGGGGAGGTTTGTGCTAGAAGAGGTGATTTGGTAGAGGGGGAAGGGAATTTGTGCTAGGGGGGGAATTTTTTTTAGGGGGGAGAATTTGTGCTAGTAGGGATGATTGGGGGGTATTTTTTTCTAGGAGGGGAAATTTCAGGGGGAGGATTTGTGCTAGGAGAGGGCATTTGGGGGATAATTTGTGCTGGGAGGGGGGATTTGGAGAAGAGGATTTGTGCTCCGAGGGAAGATTTTAGGGGAAGACGGTTTGTGCTAGGAGCGATTTTTGGGGGGGGGGGGTTGTGCTGAGGGGATTTGGAGAGAGAGGATTTACGCTTGGGGGGAAATGATTTGTGCTGGAAGGGGGGATTTCAGCAGGGGGCAGATTTGTACTAGGGGAGGGGGAATTTATGCTTAGGGGGTGAGCATGCAGATTAGTGCTCAATTTTTGGGGGGAGGGGATTTTTACTGACACATAATGCTCAAACATCTTAGGGGGGAGCAGTTTGGTATATTTGCCCTGGACTCAAGATGACCTTGTCCTGGCACTCATCCATCAATATCTGTCAGGCTTTTGGGCCTCTTAGTCTCCCTGTCCCAGTGACACTGACACTTTAAGAGACCGCAGATGATACAGCAGTATAAAATTAGCCAGCAGCAGGAAAAGTTTAATGAGGCAGAATTGGCCAAAATGTACAAAGCCTGGGCCTTGCGCACTTCCAAAGAGCCTTCCACCCCACTGCGGAGCCTGGGTGGCACCTGATCTCTACTTGTTTCACTGACATCAGTTGGAGACACAGCGGTGGAAGTGACGGACTAGGACGGAGTCCGGGGTGGTGAGAGAGCACTTGCTCACAACTATAGCCGAGTACCTTTGTTTAGGCCTATTGACTGCCTTGGCCCATCGTGCTATACTTGATATCCTGACAGGAGACTAGTTCCAGAACTGAGTTATATAGTCTCCGGGGAGTTGTTCCCATTAACTTAAACCGTTATTTGGATTTACAAATTGTTGTTCCTGTATGTGCACCACCGATCATCTTGCATGCGAAGATTTCTTCACCTTAAGACTGAGCTTTAACTAAGTCAGGCCTGACTGGGTAGTTAGAACTTACTGAGCGCCATATTGCTCACGGGGAATATAGCTGCACATGGTGTGGGATTTATATCTATACAGCAGTTGACTAGTGTCATTATCATTGCAGGGCTCTGCATGTATGTGATGTATTGTATTGATCGTTGACCTTTCTACTCAAGTAAATCTGATATAGTTAATCATTCCGGTATTAGTGTCCATTAATATATTTCACAACTGTTTGCATTATTGTGTGATTACTCTTAGGCAGGTACAGGGCTACACTAATACCTTTTCTTTCTCGTACATCACGGGACACAGAGCGACATAGTCATTACTAATGGGTTATATAGTTACCGTCAGGTGCTGGCACTGGCAACTTCCAAAACCGGAAGTACCCTCCCCTATATAAGCCCCTCCCATCCGGGAGCACCTCAGTTTTTTGCCAGTGTCTAAGGTGTTGGCCAAGAAGAAACATGTGTTTTTCACTGAGCTTGCGTACAGGTTCTTTTGGGCCTCAGTAAGCTATTCCGGATCCGACCAAAAAAGCTTCATAGCTAAACGGTCGGTACCCGGGCCTTGCAGAGAAGAGCAAGGTTTTGCCTGTAATGCTTCTCTTAGGAGAGCTGGACCCTGGGATCCAGAGCTCTGGTCATACCCACGACCAAGATGTTTTCTGTGCAGGGTGCTATACAGGTCCAGGGGAGTGGAATCCTTGGGAACCCGGTCCCTGAAGGTTTGATTACAATGCCTGCCGTGATAGGTGAAGTTTGGGCTTTTGTGGACCAAACAAAGTCCTGCGGCGGGGAACAGGTAAGTGGGGGCTCCCAGGAACTTGGTTCTATTGGGGGACCCCCAAGCCTAATTTGTCTTTCTGTCTGTTACCTAACGGTATTCCCGCTAATATCTGTGCATGCCTGTAACTACTAAAAAAATGTAATAATTTTTAATGGTGGTCAAGAAAAAAAAAAAAAAAAAAAGAATGTTTTTTTTTTATATATGTTTAGTATATTAAACTGCGGTACCTGTGTTTGTCCACTAGAGGCCGCTGTGGAATGTTTTTCTTGTCATATGGACTAGCTTCTTCTCAGAGAGCAAAGTCCAGGCAGCTGGTGAGTTCTCCTACAGGAAACTGTTTCCTCTGCCATGTTGCAGTGTTCGTCTATCCCCCGGCCTGCGGCAGAAACCTGGCGGGACACGATCCGAGACAGATGGGTGCTCTCCGCAGTAAATCTGGGATACAAATTGGAGTTAAAAAACTCCCCTCCTTCCCGCTTTATAAGGTCGAACGTGCCAAGGGATCCCCAGAAGAGAGGATCCCTCCTGTTGGCACTGGAACAATTATTGCTTCAAGCAGTAATTATAGAGGTCCCCCTGGAAGAATGGGGGTTCGGGTTTTACTCAAACCTCTTTACAGTTCCGAAGCCAAACGGGGACGTGAGGCCCATATTAAATCTAAAAGGGCTAAACAGATTCCTACATATCAGGACTTTCCGGATGGAGTCGATCCGATCGGTGGCCACTGCCCTACAAGGGGAGGAATGGTTAGCCTCGATCGACATCAAAGATGCTTATTTGCACATCCCCATCTTTCCAGCCCACCAAAAATTTCTACGCTTTGCGATAGAAGGGCGCCATTTTCAGTTCAGAGCCTTACCCTTCGGTCTGGCCACAGCACCAAGAGTGTTCACAAAAATTCTGGCCCCATTATTGGCCAATCTAAGAACACGAGGTGTAACGATAATGGCATATCTAGACGACTTGTTGCTGATAGACCACTCAGTGGAAAAACTAGAAGTGGTTGTTCCCGAGACAATCAAGTATCTGGAATATCACGGTTGGATTATCAACCGAGACAAGTCAGCCCTAAAACCAGTCAAAAGTCTGGAATACTTGGGGCTAAGGCTGGATTCAGACCAGAGAAAAATTTTCTTGCCTCGAGAAAAGGGGTCGTCTTTGAGAGATTTGATCCACTTAGTGGGTTCAAAAAGACAGCCATCCATACGCCTGTGCATGAGGCTGCTGGGAAAAATGGTGGCATCATTCGAAGCAGTACCCTACGGTCAATTCCATTCAAGGAAGTTGCAAAGGGCCATACTGTCAGCCTGGAACAAAAAAGTTCAGGCTCTGGACGTACCAATGTCCTTGTCCCCTTCCGTTCGCAGAAGCCTCCGTTGGTGGTTGGTTCCCCGGAATCTGGAAAGAGGGAAATCCTTCAGTCCGATTTCTTGGAAGGTGGTCACTACAGATGCCAGCCTTTTAGGCTGGGGAGCAGTACTGGAGCAATGGTCTCTCCAGGGCAGATGGTCGGATGCGGAAAAGGCCCTGCCCATCAATCTCTTAGAGATACGAGCAGCCCGGTATGCCCTAGTAGCATGGACATCCAAACTCCAAGGGTCCCCTGTCAGAGTTCAGTCAGACAATGCCACAGCAGTGGCATATATCAATCGTCAGGGGGGCACCAGGAGTCGTGCAGCCCAAAGGGAAGTAAATTACATCCTGAGATGGGCAGAAAGATATGTCCCAGCCATATCTGCGGTATTCATTCCAGGGGTGGAGAATTGGAAGGCGGACTTTCTAAGTCGCCAACAATTATGCCCAGGGGAATGGTCCCTTCATCCCGAGGTTTTCCGGACAATATGTCAGCGGTGGGGAACACCGGATGTAGATCTGCTAGCATCCAGGTTCAACACGAAAGTGGACAGGTTTGTCTCTTGGACAAGGGATCCCCTAGCGTGCGGCTCGGATGCCCTAGTGTTCCCTTGGGATCAGTTCAAGCTGATATATGCATTCCCACCGCCACAATTGTTACCTCGATTACTCCGCAGAATCAGGGTAGAAAAGAAACCAGTGATTCTGGTGGCTCCAGCGTGGCCCCGAAGAGCATGGTACGCGGAGATTGTAAAAATGTCTGTGGGGAGTCCTTGGACCCTCCCACATCGTCCGGACCTGCTTTCGCAGGGACCGATATACCACCCTTCCTTACCAGCCCTAGGTTTGACGGCCTGGCTATTGAAGCCCACATTCTAAAAAGGAGAGGGCTCTCTAATGCTGTGGTGTCTACCATGATCAATGCCAGGAAACCGGTATCCAGGCAGATCTACTATAGAATCTGGAAGGCGTACATCGCCTGGTGTGAGGCCAGGAAATGGCATCCACGTAAATATGTAATAGGTAGAATTCTGGACTTCCTACAATGGGCTGTAGATAGGAAGCTTGGCTTGAGTACTATCAAAGGTCAGATTTCGGCCTTGTCAATATTTTTTCAAAGGCCCTTGGCTTCGCATTCACTAGTCAAAGCCTTTATACAAGGAGTGATGCGTATTAGTCCTCCGGTTAATATTCCCATATGTCCATGGGATCTAAACTTGGTTCTGTCGGTTCTACAGAAACAACCATTTGAACCATTACAGCATATTTCCTTAGTGCTTCTCACCAGGAAATTGATTTTTCTAGTAGCCATTTGTTCGGCTAAAAGAGTATCGGAATTAGCAGCTATGTCCTGTAAGGAGCCATATCTGGTTATCCATAAGGACAGAGTAGTGTTACGTCCTCATCCAGCCTTTCTTCCTAAGGTGGTATCGAGTTTTCATTTGAACCAAGATGTGGTTCTTCCTTCTTTTTTCCCCAAGCCTACTTCGGTAGAGGAAAAGTTATTGCATTCTTTGGATGTAGTAAGAGCAGTTAAAGCTTATCTAAAAGCCACTGCTCAGATTCGCAGAACGGATACTTTGTTTATTCTGCCGGAAGGCCCCAGAAAGGGTCAGGCAGCGTCAAAATCTACTTTAGCCAAGTGGATTCGACAGGTCATAATACAAGCCTATAGCTTGAGAAGTAGACCGCCTCCGTTCAAAGTTAGGGCGCACTCCACGAGAGCAGTTGGAACTTCATGGGCAGTGCATCACCAGGCCTCCCTGGCTCAAATCTGTAAGGCCGCAACATGGTCTTCAGTACACACGTTTACTAGGTTCTACCAGGTGGACGTTAGAAGTCAGGAGGATGTCGCCTTTGGGCGCAGTGTGTTGCAGGCCGCAAAAGATCCTCATGTCTGATAGCGCTCAGCTTATATATGGTGTATCCCCCCCCTCATTTGGCATTGCTTTAGGACATCCCATTAGTAATGACTATGTCGCTCTGTGTCCCGTGATGTACGAGAAAGAAAATAGGATTTTTATAACAGCTTACCTGTAAAATCCTTTTCTTGGAGTACATCACGGGACACAGAGCTCCCACCCCTCTTTGGGGACACTTATTGCTTTGCTACAAAACTGAGGTGCTCCCGGATGGGAGGGGCTTATATAGGGGAGGGTACTTCCGGTTTTGGAAGTTGCCAGTGCCAGCACCTGACGGTAACTATATAACCCATTAGTAATGACTATGTCGCTCTGTGTCCCGTGATGTACTCCAAGAAAAGGATTTTACAGGTAAGCTGTTATAAAAATCCTATTATCCCCTAGACTAGCTGTGCCAGAGGAGGGTCGAGTAGATTGCCGGGGGTTGGCAGTGCTGTGTACAGGGCCCGAAACAAAACCAGCGGCTCCCTTAGTTGGGGGTATCGCTACACTTAATTTTCCCCAAATTTGTGACGAAACTATTACAACTTTAAAAAAGTTACCATGCCTCTTATTAAATACCCTGGACTGTCTACTTTCCAAAAAGGGGTCATTTGAGATATATTTGTTCTATCCTGACATTATAGGTCCTCAAGAAATGAGATCGGCCATCAGTAAATCAGGATCAATTTTTAGCTATACTATATATTAGTGATGAGCCGAACACCCCCGGGTTCGGTTCGCACCAGAACCCGCGAACGGACCGAAAGTTTGCACGAACATTAGAACCCTATTAAATACAATGGATGCGAACGTTCGGATTCTAAAGTGCTAATTATAACGACTATTATCCATGTTATTGTCCTAAAAAGGGTTTGGGAACCCGGGTTCTGCACCAGGGGACATGTATCAATGCAAAAAGAAGTTTTAAAAACGGACGTTTTCCGGGAGCAGTCATTTTAATGATGCATAAAGTGAAAAAAAAAATGTTTGTCCGATGGAGCGTACACACGGTCGGATTGTTGGTCCAACTTGCTCAAAATGAAGTTTCTTGGCCAAAAGTCCGACCGTGTGTATGGGGCTTTAGCCTCTAGCTGTGTTTGGTACCTATCTTGGTTGCCTTTTGCTGCTCATTCAGTGAGGAGAGCTGCCGTTCATGCTGGACAGATCTGATGCCGCGTACACACGATCATTATTCACGGCGGTTAAAAAACCGCCGTGAATAATGTCATTAAAAACGGGGGGAACGGCTTGTTCCCCACACACGGTCGTTTTTCACGTCGTTTTTTCTCTTGTCGAGAAAAACGACAGTCTGTGGGCTCCGCTGCAGTGTTTCCCTATGGGAAACACTGCCGCGGAAAACATGTCTAAAAAAACGACGAGAAAAATTAGAACATGTTCTAATTTTTCTCGTCGTTTTTAATGCAGTTTTTCTCATCGAAAAAAACGACAGAAAGCCCACAGACGATCGTTTTTCTCGTCGAATGGGAAAAATGTTGTTTTTCTCGACGAGAAAAACGGCCGTGTGTACGCGGCATTAGTTTATTACAGTACCATTAATATATCAAGAAACCCTTTGTGCATTGTGTAGGCCGTTACGTTTTCCCCCTGTTATACCTTGTTTACCTGATAATTACTTGGCAATAGTGATGAGCCGAACACCCCCGGGTTCGGTTCGCACCAGAACCCGCGAACGGACCGAAGGTTCGCACGAACATTAGAACCCTATTAAATACAATGGATGCGAACGTTCGAATTCTAAAGTGCTAATTATAACAACTATTATGCATGTTATTGTCCTAAAAAGGGTTTGGGAACCCGGGTTCTGCACCAGGGGACATGTATCAATGCAAAAAGAAGTTTTAAAAACGGACGTTTTTCGGGAGCAGTCATTTTAATGATGCATAAAGTGAAAAAAAAAAAGTCAAATATTCCTTTAAATATCGTACCTGGGGGGTGTCTAAAGTATGCCTGTGAAGTGCCACGTGTTTCCCGTGTTTAGAACTGTCCCTGCACAAAATAACATTTCTAAAGGGAAAAAAAGCCATTTAAAACTGCTTGCGGTTTTAATGTAATGTCTGGTCCCGGTAATATGGATGAAAATCTTTAAGAAAAATGGCATAGCTACCCCATCACCCCCCCCCCCCCTACCCCAGCCCATTACCAGCCCCTTTGGGTCTTGTATGGATATTAAGGGGAACCCCGCACATAAAATAAAAAAGGCCCTATATACTCTGAACAGCCGTATACAGGCAGTGCATACAAGACAGGGACTGTAGGTTTGTTCTTATGTAGAATCTGTTTGTAATTTTGAACAGCTGCATTGTTTAAGTGTAGCTCCAGCCCAAATACCTATTTTTTAGCTTTTTGGAAAACATAGGTAAGGGTTATCACCCCTGTAACATTTTTTTTGCTGTCTGTGCCCCTGTTCAGAACATTTCACCTCACTTTGCATCCCAATGACAACTGTTTTTGAAATGTGGTGTTTTTATTGAAACAAGGATTGGTGATAAAGCATCAGTAGAGAGGAGACACCTTTCTCCCATATTAATTCTTACAGGAGAGAATTTTCCTTCCAAGGGGTAGATTTCCTCTCACTTCCTGTTGTCTTCTTGCGTTTGCAAGTAGGAGTCGTTTGTAAGTTGGATGTTTGAAAGTAGGGACCTGCCGTATATACTCTGCAGAAATTGGCCCCTTAGGTGTTGGTGTTGGCACAACACTGTAAGCACTCACAGTTACTCTTGGTGGGTGCTGGAACGCCCTGCTGTCAACTATTATATCAGGAATTGTAATAACATATAATTGTTGATCAGTGGTAGTAAAAATTGGGCCTTTGATGGTGGTGCTGGTGCCACAACACTGTAAGGCCTGACAGTTACTCTTGGTGGGCGCAGCAATGGGCCCTGCTGTGAATTATTAGATCAATAATTATAATTGCATGCCCCTGTTGAACAGGGGCTTAAAAATTGGGCCTTAGGCACTGGTGGCACAACACTGCAACCCCTCACAGATACTGTACTTGGAGCACAGCAATGAGGCCTGTTGCAAAGTATTGCATCCAAAATTTTAATTACACGCCCCTGTTAAACAGGGGCTGAAAAATTGGGCCTTAGCCACTGGTGGCGTCACCCATAAACCAAAATGATCTTCCAAGCTATCATCATTAATCGTATCATTGAGGAGGAGGAGGAGGAGGATAGCCAGTCAACATAACAGCACAGGCACTCAGCATCAGCATCAGTCTTGAAGGGATGTGACATTTTAAAATCAATTAGTCTGTTATATCAGCATCAGGTGTGTGGTAGCTGGTGGTGATCCAAGACTGGTTCATCTTGATGAAAGTCAGTCGATCAACCGAGTCGGTGGACAGGCGCACCCTGTGATCCGTGACAAATCCTCCAGCAGCACTGAATGTGCGTTCTGAAAGAACGCTGGATGCAGGACAGGCCAGTAGCTCAATTGCATACTGTGCAAGCTCTGGCCAGTGATCCATCCTCAAGACCCAGTAAGCCAGAGGATTTTCGGTGGGGAAGGTGTCCAAGTCTGACCTTGCCCCTAGGTATTCCTGGACCATGTATATCAGACGCTGGCGATGGTTGCTGGAACCGATCATACTTTGGGGCTGCGGACTAAAGAATTGTCTGAACGCATCGGTCAGACGGCCACCTTCCCCACCGCTCCTTCTTTGACTGCCCGAAGCCTCAGCAACTCGTTGTCCAGGACCAGGAGTTTGTAACCTCCCAGTCTCTGGGAACGCGTTGCACAGACCTTTCTGCAAGGCCTCCCGGAGTTGTCTCATCCTCTGCTCCCTCTGCGATGGTAAGATAAGGTCCGCAACCTTACCCTTGTACCGTGGATCAAGGAGAGTGGCCAGCCAGTAATGGTCCCTCTCCTTGATCCGAAGAATACGAGGATCCTTCCGCAGACTTTGCAGGATCAGGGAGGCCATGTAGCGTAGGTTAGCTGAGGCATTCAGTCCGGAGTCCTCTGGGTCACTAAGGACGACATGATCCGCAGCCACCTCCTCCCAGCCACGTACAAGTCCACTGGTTTCTTGGGACTGTAAATCATCCCTAAAAGACTGCTGCTGATGATGCTGAGTGCCAGCCTCCACCTCCATGCTGACACAATCCTCCTCCTCCTCTTCCTGTGCGATGGGTGGGACAGAAGGAACACTGTCTGGGTAAAGGGGGCCTTGAGAGGCAAGGAAGTCCTCCTCTTCCTGCCTCTGTTCTGCCTCAAGTGCCCTGTCCATTATTCCACGCAGCGTGTGCTCCAACAGGTGGACAAGAGGTACAGTGTCACTGATGCATGCACTGTCACTGCTCACCATCCTCGTGGCCTCCTCAAATGGTGCCAGGACAGTGCATGCATCCCTGATCATGCCCCACTGGCGTGGTGAAAAAAACCCGAGCTCCCCTGACCCTGTCCTGGTGCCGTAGTCGCACAGGTACTCATTGATGGCCCTCTGCTGCGTGTGCAGCCGCTGCAGCATGGCCAACGTTGAGTTCCACCTGGTGGGCATGTCACATATAAGGCGGTTCTTGGGCAGGTTCAACTCCTTTTGCAGCTCAGCCAGGCGAGCACTGGCATTATAAGATCTGCGGAAATGCACACAGACTTTCCTGGCCTGCCTCAGGACATCCTGTAAGCCCGGGTACCTGCCCAAGAACCGCTGCACCACCAGGTTAAGGACGTGAGCCATACAGGGCACATGGGTCAGTTGTCCCTGTCGGAGGGCGGAGAGGAGGTTGGTGCCATTGTCGCAAACCACCATTCCTGGCTTAAGCTGGCGTGGTGTCAACCACCTCTCGGCCTGCCCCTGCAGAGCAGACAGGACCTCTGCCCCAGTGTGGCTTCTGTCCCCCAAACACACCAGCGCAAGCACGGCATGGCATCTTTTTGCCTGCGTACTTGCGTAGCCCCTTGAACGCCTACGGAGCACCGCTGGTTCCGAGGACAAACCACAGGAAGAGGCCATGGAGGAAGAAGAAGAGGAGGGGGTGGAGGAGAGAGGTGTGTCACAACCAGTAGTAGCATTTTGGAGGCGTGGCGGTGGAACAACCTCCAACACTACTGCAACTTGTCCTGCATCCTTCCCAGCTGCCAAAAGAGTGACCCAATGGGCCGTGAAAGAAAGGTAACGTCCCTGTCCATGCCTGCTGGACCATGAGTCAGCGGTAATATGCACCTTACCGCTGACCGCCCTGTCCAGCGAGGCCAAGACATTGCCTTCCACATGCCTGTAGAGAGCCGGAATCGCCTTCCGTGCGAAAAAGTGGCGTTTGGGAACCTGCCACTGAGGAACCGCACATTGCACAAACTCACGGAAGGGGGCCGAGTCTACCAACTGAAAAGGCAGCAGTTGAAGCGCTAGCAATTTAGCCAAGCTAGCATTCAACCGCTGGGCATGTGGATGGCTGGGAGTGAACTTCTTTCGACGGTCCAGCAGCTGGGGCAGGGAAATTTGCCTGCTAGAATCGGACGTTGGTGTACTGCTAGCAGAGTGCCCGCAAGTACTTGGCTGTGACACACCTAATTCTACACCTTCATTCCTCTCAGAGCAGGTTTCAGAGAGGAGTGAAGGTATAGTGGGGTTGGAGATCCCAGCTGATGCGGTGCAAGAAGAGGTCAGCTTTGTTCTTTGGTGTGGGTCTTTAAGGTAGGCTTGCCAACGAGCTGCATGGCAGGTCAACATATGTCTGATCAAGCATGTGGTGCCCAAGCGGCTGATGTTTTGGCCACGCGATATACGCTTGAGACATATGTTGCAAACAGCAGCTGTGCGATCTGATGCACTCGCCTCAAAAAAGGCCCACACCAAAGAACTTTTTGAATGACGGGCAGAGGCAGCGCCCTGCACAGGCGGAGCTCTGCGGTGTGATTCCGTCGGTGTGCTGCCCATACGCTGGCCACTCAAGGGCATCCTGCCTCGTTGGAGATGTGCCTCCTCCTCATCCTCCTCCTCCTCCTCTCTCCTATTAGGCACCCACGTGGAGTCAGTGACCTCATCATCCCCTCCCTCCTCATCACTGGAGCCAATCTGGCAGTATGCTGCAGCTGCTGGAGCATGACTGCCAGATTGGTGTCCTTCTTGAGCATCCCCTCTCTCTGCTCTCACGCTGCTGCCTTCCTCTAGCTGGGTATCATCATCAGATCCTTCGAAACGCTGGGCATCCTCCTGGAGCATGTACCCAACACTGTGCTCAAACAGTTCGTGGGACTCCTCAGGAGGAGGACATGGTGGGTCTAGGGAAGGATTGACTAATGAAGATAATGATACCAGAGAAGAGGACGCTTTGGCAGCTGCTTTGCCAGTACCCTGAGCCTGGGTGAGAGAGGATGAGGAGGATGAGGTGGGCTTGGTCATCCACTCTACCAAGTCTTCGGCATGATGTGGCTCAACATGTCCAGCTGCCGAAAAGAAGGACAAGCGTGTCCCATGGCCATGTGCTGATGACAATGCACCGCGTCCACGACCAGCACTGTTGCCCCCAGACACAGAGCCTGCTTGCCCTCTTTTTTTGCCTCCTGACTGTCTGCCTCTCCTTGTTTGCCTTCCAGACATTTTAATGGATGGCCTGCAGGGAGATGGGAAAAAGAGCAATAAGGGCTACCTTCAGGTGTATACTGTGCAGGAGGCTTAGCAACAATGACACTGACACTGTCCCCTGCCTATCCTTCTCTGTCCCTAAACACAAGGATTTGCAATATGCTTCAGCAAGATTGGTTTAGCACAGAACAGCACACTGACAGTTTCAATCACTGTCCTTCTCTGTCCCTACAAACAAGATTTAGAACAGAATAGCACACTGATAGTTTCCACGAGTGTCCTTCTCTGTCCCTAAACTCAAGGATTTCAAATATGGAACAGCAAAATTGGTTTAGAACAGAATAGCACACTGACACTTTCCCTCACTGTCCTACTCTGTCCCTCCCTACAAACAAGATTTAGCACAGAATAGCACACTGATAGTTTCCACGAGTGTCCTTCTCTGTCCCTAAACTCAAGGATTTCAAATATGGAACAGCAAAATTAGTTTAGAACAGAATAGCACACTGTCAGTTTCACTCACTGTACCTCTCTGTCCCTAAACTCAAGGATTTCAAATATGGTTCAGCAAAATTGGTTTAGAACAGAATAGCACACTGACACTTTCCCTCACTGTCCTACTCTGTCCCTCCCTACAAACAAGATTTAGCACAGAATAGCACACTGATAGTTTCCACGAGTGTCCTTCTCTGTCCCTAAACTCAAGGATTTCAAATATGGTTCAGCAAAATTGGTTTAGAACAGAATAGCACACTGACACTTTCCCTCACTGTCCTACTCTGTCCCTCCCTACAAACAAGATTTAGCACAGAATAGCACACTGATAGTTTTCACGAGTGTCCTTCTCTGTCCCTAAACTCAAGGATTTCAAATATGGTTCAGCAAAATTGGTTTAGAACAGAATAGCACACTGACACTTTCCCTCACTGTCCTACTCTGTCCCTCCCTACAAACAAGATTTAGCACAGAATAGCACACTGATAGTTTCCACGAGTGTCCTTCTCTGTCCCTAAACTCAAGGATTTCAAATATGGTTCAGCAAAATTGGTTTAGAACAGAATAGCACACTGACACTTTCCCTCACTGTCCTACTCTGTCCCTCCCTACAAACAAGATTTAGCACAGAATAGCACACTGATAGTTTCCACGAGTGTCCTTCTCTGTCCCTAAACTCAAGGATTTCAAATATGGAACAGCAAAATTGGTTTAGAACAGAATAGCACACTGTCAGTTTCACTCACTGTACCTCTCTGTCCCTAAACTCAAGGATTGAAAATATGGTTCAGCAAGATTGGTTTAGCACAGAATAGCACACTGACACTTTCCCTCACTGTACCTCTCTGTCCCTACAAACAAGGTTTAGCACAGAATAACACACTGTCACTGACACTCTCCCTACCTATCCTTATTTGTCCCTAAACACAAGGAATCCAGGATTAGTAAAGGAAAAAAAATGACACTGTCCCTGCCTATGCTTCTCTTTCCCTGCTCCGGAACACACTACACAAGGCCGCCGCGCTGGCGGCCTTTTATAGTGTGGGGCGTGTACTAAACCCCCTCAGCAATAATTGGCCACAGGCATCCTGCCTGTGGCCAATCATTGCTCTCCTCGCTGCCGGCGCTGTGATTGGCCAAGCATGCGGGGTCACAGTGCATGCTTGGCCAATCACAGCGCCTGGATGACACTGCAATGGCGTAGTGCATTGTGGGCCGTTCGCGTCACTCGAATTTGGCGCGAACGGCCCAAATCGTTCGATCTTCGTCGAACGATCGAACAGCAGATGTTCGAGTCGAACGTATGTTCGACTCGAACACGAAGCTCATCCCTACTATATATCCCATAGTTTGTGGACTTTCCTGGAGAGAAAAATAATATACACTGATTTGGGTTATTTTCACCAAAGAAATGTAGCAGAATTCATTTTGGCCTAAATTTATGAAGAAAGATTATTTATTTGTAAAAAATTATAACAGAAACAAAGAAAAAAACTGTTTAATCTAAAAAAAAAATGCCATATCAACAAATACAATAAAAAACAATATATTCCCAAAATAAAACAACCCCTAAAATAAGAACCCATAATTTATTTTTTAAAGGAAAAAAAACTGTTTGCTATGAATGGGACAACAGTTAAAATTGACCTCAAATCAACTATAAAATAAAATACAAATATAAAATAAAAATGTTCGGTAATTACATTTTTTTTCTATTGGTTGAACTTACTAGATGGACTTGTGACTTTTTTCAACCTAAATATGTAATTGTGTAACTATGTTTGGGAGTCCCCTGGTTGCCTGGCGAGACTGGCAGTCAAATTAAGGAAGGGTGGTACCTGGTTGGACTGGCAGTCAAGCTAAGGAAGAGTTGGGCCTGGTTAGACTGACAGTCAAACTAAGGAAGGGTAGGACCTGGTGAAACTGGCAGTCAAGCTAAGGAAGGGTAGGACAGGAAGGGTAGGACCTGGTGAGACGGGCAGTCAAGCTAAGGAAGGGTAGGACAGAAAGGGTAGGACCTGGTGAGACTGGCATTCAAGCTAAGGAAGGGTAGGACAGGAAGGGTAGGACCTTGTGAGACTGGCAGTCAAGCTAAGGAAAGGTGGTATCTGGTGGGATTGGCAGTCAAGCTAAGGAAGGGAAGGGCCTGGTGAGACTGGCAGTCAAGCTAAGGAAGGGTAGTACCTGGTGGGACTGGCAGTCAAGCTAAGGAAGGGTGGTACCTGGTGGGACTGGCAGTCAAGCTAAGGAAGGGTGGTACCTGGTGGGACTGGCAGTCAAGCTAAGGAAGTTTGGGCCTGGTGAGACTGGCAGTCAAACTAAGGAAGGCTAGGACAGGAAGGGTAGGACCTGGTGAGACTGGCATTCAAGCTAAGGAAGAGTTGGATCTGGTGAAACTGGCAGTCAAGCTAAGGAAGGCTAGGACAGGAAGGGTAGGACCTGGTGAGACAGGCAGTCAAGCTAAGGAAGGCTAGGACAGGAAGGGTAGGACCTGGTGAGACTGGCATTCAAGCTAAGGAAGGGTAGGACAGGAAGGGTAGCACCTGGTGAGACAGGCATTCAAGCTAAGGAAGGGTAGGACAGGAAGGGTAGGACCTGGTGAGACGGGCAGTCAAGCTAAGGAAGGGTAGGACAGGAAGGGAAGGACCTGGTGAGACTGGCAGTCAAGCTAAGGAAGGGTGATACCTGGTGAGACTGGCAGTCAAGCTAAGGAAGGGTAGGACCTGGTGAGACTGGCAGTCAAGCTAAGGAAGGGTAGGACAGGAAGGGTAGGACCTGGTGAGACGGGCAGTCAAGCTAAGGAAGGGTAGGACAGAAAGGGTAGGACCTGGTGAGACTGGCATTCAAGCTAAGGAAGGGTAGGACAGGAAGGGTAGGACCTTGTGAGACTGGCAGTCAAGCTAAGGAAAGGTGGTATCTGGTGGGATTGGCAGTCAAGCTAAGGAAGGGAAGGGCCTGGTGAGACTGGCAGTCAAGCTAAGGAAAGGTGGTACCTGGTGGGACTGGCAGTCAAGCTAAGGAAGGGTGGTACCTGGTGGGACTGGCAGTCAAGCTAAGGAAGGGTGGTACCTGGTGGGACTGGCAGTCAAGCTAAGGAAGAGTTGGGCCTGGTGAGACTGGCAGTCAAACTAAGGAAGGCTAGGACAGGAAGGGTAGGACCTGGTGAGACTGGCATTCAAGCTAAGGAAGAGTTGGATCTGGTGAAACTGGCAGTCAAGCTAAGGAAGGCTAGGACAGGAAGGGTAGGACCTGGTGAGACTGGCATTCAAGCTAAGGAAGGGTAGGACAGGAAGGGTAGCACCTGGTGAGACAGGCAGTCAAGCTAAGGAAGGGTAGGACAGGAAGGGTAGGACCTGGTGAGACGGGCAGTCAAGCTAAGGAAGGGTAGGACAGGAAGGGAAGGACCTGGTGAGACTGGCAGTCAAGCTAAGGAAGGGTGATACCTGGTGAGACTGGCAGTCAAGCTAAGGAAGGGTAGGACCTGGTGAGACTGGCAGTCAAGCTAAGGAAGGGTAGGACAGGAAGAGTAGGACCTGGTGAGACGGGCAGTCAAGCTAAGGAAGGGTAGGACAGGAAGGGAAGGACCTGGTGAGACTGGCAGTCAAGCTAAGGAAGGGTGATACCTGGTGAGACTGGCAGTCAAGCTAAGGAAGGGTAGGACCTGGTGAGACTGGCAGTCAAGCTAAGGAAGGGTAGGACAGGAAGGGTAGGACCTGGTGAGACGGGCAGTCAAGCTAAGGAAGGGTAGGACAGGAAGGGAAGGACCTGGTGAGACTGGCAGTCAAGCTAAGGAAGGGTGATACCTGGTGAGACTGGCAGTCAAGCTAAGGAAGGGTAGGACAGGAAGGGTGATACCTGGTGAGACTGGCAGTCAAGCTAAGGAAGGGTAGGACCTGGTGAGACTGGCAGTCAAGCTAAGGAAGGGTAGGACAGGAAGGGTAGGACCTGGTGAGACGGGCAGTCAAGCTAAGGAAGGGTAGGACAGGAAGGGAAGGACCTGGTGAGACTGGCAGTCAAGCTAAGGAAGGGTGATACCTGGTGAGACTGGCAGTCAAGCTAAGGAAGGGTAGGACCTGGTGAGACTGGCAGTCAAGCTAAGGAAGGGTAGGACAGGAAGGGTAGGACCTGGTGAGACGGGCAGTCAAGCTAAGGAAGGGTAGGACAGGAAGGGAAGGACCTGGTGAGACTGGCAGTCAAGCTAAGGAAGGGTGATACCTGGTGAGACTGGCAGTCAAGCTAAGGAAGGGTAGGACAGGAAGGGTAGGACCTGGTGAGACGGGCAGTCAAGCTAAGGAAGGGTAGGACAGGAAGGGTAGGACCTGGTGAGACTGGCAGTCAAGCTAAGGAACGGTGATACCTGGTGGGACTGGCAGTGAAGGTAAGGAAGGGCTAGACCTGGTGAGACTGGCAGTAATTCTAAGGCCGGCCATAGGCAGAGCAAATTTCTTTAGCGGTGAAGCTGCAAATTGATTCTTCTTTCTTGGACATCCTCCACTTACATCCTCCTTCAGTAGCAATATATTTTCTTTTTCCTCCAAGAACCCGGAAGCATCAGGCAGGAAATCATGCCACAGGAACCAGAAATATGGACTCGAGCAAATGCGTTTTGCCCCTCTTATGTGGGTCTTTAGGAAATGGCTGGTTGGCACCGATAGGTGGACCTTGGGTTGGAGGCTTCATCACACTTAAAACTCACCAAAGTCTCTAGGCTCCAGGACCCAAGCCCTGAGAAAACCAACAAGTTGATTTCTCTATACAACACCAGTACCTTTTGTGACCCTGTGACCCAGTCTCACCTCTGGTTAGTGAATCCATACATGCCCATCTGCACTCCAACAGACATTTTATACCCTGGCATAGCACTAGCCTGTCATAGGGGTCATTTAAATGCCGTTGCAGATATTGCAAAGTGTGACATATTTCCGTCTAGTGGCCCAAATGGGATATTTTACTGATTCTGTTTTTTTTTTCTGAATGAAAGACGTTATGTTTACACCTCGCCGGACATTGTCACCTCGATGATGAAGCTGACATCCTCGCCACTGGACGTCACCTAGTTGTGGAGTGAGAAGAGGAGTCTGAGTGACGGTTACACCGGAGGGACCGCGTATTATACTTCTTATAGAAAACAGGGTGCAGGGACGGAGGAATCAGGCGTGGAGAAGGGACGGCGCAGAGATGGCCAATTCAGACGCTCCAGTCATCTTCTTCGGAAATACCCCTCTAATGGACCCACAAGAACCCCAGAGAGATACTAGAGGAGATTCTTCCACCATGACAGGGAATGACGTGTACAACCAGGAGGTGTGGAGGAGTCATTGTGATACAAAGTAACAGAAGAGAGAAATAAATCAATGTCAGGATAAAGGTATCCAGCGGGACCCCAGAAGAAGTATTCACCCCCTCCCCCACTCACCTGTGTCCCCTCCTGTGTTCTGGGGCCCCTGAGGGGTGACAGAAGGAAATCTGATGGATTCCGGGAGGAGATCACTGAACAGCTTTCCTTTTCACATGAACTGAAACTGAAAGAGAAGAAACACTCCCAGCACTATTATTTTATTTATTTATTTCCTTTCTTTTTTTCTTTTTGTTGCTTTGTTGTTATCTGTCTGTGTAAGGTGACCAGACGCCTATAAATAAAATGTATTATTATTATTATTATTGTTATTACAATATACCTGGGGCAGGTTCGGCGTCCCTGGGGGGGGGGGCAGGGCGATGATGTCAGCAAGAGCAATTTGACCACACCCACTGTTCGCTGCGGCACGCTATGCGCATCGCAATACTACTCTCCTTGGGGCACCCGAAGGTGTCCCAGGTGTTCGGGTTTGGCTTGAAGAAAAAGGTGGCAACCCTACCTGATCCCCTTCCCCCCCAGTTACAATTTAGAAATTTGCTCTTGCTGCTGGTCGGTGAAATCTGTCAACAAAATAATTATCATTGGGCAAAAAAAATAATAATTGCTGATTAATTCTTAATTGGGGTTCCCCTCCCCCGTTGGCTGTGGTGTCAGCCACGCTCTGATTATCTTATGTTTGTCCCGAGTCTTGTGGTTTTCCTTCCAGATCTGCTGACAACCCGTTACCGTGACAACTGAGAGTCGCAACAATTTGGATTCACTTTCTTGTTAAAAAGGTCAAACATAAACGTGACCCCTTTGTATGTCAGAAACCTTCCCTTCTACTGGCCCCGCCCCCTGCGATAAAAGCAGATCAACGGTTGGCTGCTCTGGGATCGGTGCAGGAGGTGAATAGAAATGAATTGTTACATTGTTTAAAGTGCATTTCCACATTTGTAGCCAAATTAGGAAAACATTGTCTTTAGATTTGTTACATCGTCCCATTAAGAGAGAAAAATTAGAAAAGGATTTCAGCCGGGAGCGTCCGACCGTTCCTTCCTGGGCCACATTGGAAGAAGAGGACCTGTCTTGGGCCGCACATAAAATACACCAACAATAAGGAGAGCTGAGGAGCAGTTCCTCCTGCGGCTCTCAGAGGGTAGGTGCAGCTGCAGGCCCCATGAGTATCAGTTCCTCCTGCGGCTCTCGGCTGGTAGATGCGGCTGAGGGCCCCATGAGGAGCAGTTCCTCCTGCGGCTCTCGGCGGGTAGGCCCGGCTGCAGGCCCCATGAGTATCAGTTCCTCCTGCGGCTCTCGGCTGGTAGGTGCGGCTGCGGGCCCCATGAGTAGCAGTTCCTCCTGCGGCTCTCAGAGGGTAGGTGCGGCTGCGGGCCCCATGAGGAGCAGTTCCTCCTGCGGGTCTCGGCATGTAGGTACAGCTGCGGGCCCCACATGGAGCAGTTAATCTTGCGGCTCTCAGCGGGTAGGTGCGGCTGTGGGCCCCATGAGTAGCAGTTCCTCCTGCGGCTCTCAGCGGGAAGGCGCGGCTGCAGGCCCCATGAGGAGCAGTTCCTCCTGCGGTTCTCGGCGGGTAGGCGTGGCTGCGGGCCCCATAAGGAGCAGTTCCTCCTGCGGATCTCGGCATGTAGGTACAGCTGCGGGCCCCACATGGAGCAGTTCCTCTTGTGGCTCTCGGCGGGTAGGCGCGGCTGCGGGCCCCGTAAGGAACAGTTCCTCCCGCGGCTCTCGGCGGGTAGGCACGGCTGCAGGCCCCATGAGGAGCAGTCCCTCCCGCGGCTCTCGGCGGGTAGGCACGGCTGCGGGCCCCGTGAGGAGCAGTTCCTCCCGCGGCTCTCGGCATGTAGATACAGCAACGGGCCCCATGAGGAGCAGTTCCTCCTGCGGCTCTTGGCATGTAGGTACAGCTTCGGGCCCCATGAGGAGCAGTTCCTCCTGCGGTTCTCGGCGGGTAGGCGCGGCTGCGGGCCCCATGCGGAGCAGTTCCTCCTGCGGCTCTTGGCATGTAGGTACAGCTTCGGGCCCCATGAGCAGCAGTTCCTCCTGCGGTTCTCGGCGGGTAGGCACGGCTGCGGGCCCCATAAGGAGCAGTTTTTCCTGCGGTTCTCGGCGGGTAGGCACGGCTGCGGGCCCCATGAGGAGCAGTTCCTCCTGCGGCTCTCGGCATGTAGGTACAGCTGCGGGCCCCATGAGGAGCAGTTCCTCCTGCGGTTCTCGTGGGTAGGTGCAGCAGCCGACCCCATTCATTATAATGACAGTTCATCGGCGGTCGCACCGATTACTGGCTCTTTATACAGCCAGCGATTACCTACCGTGAATACTGCTGGGGGCAGACAAAGTGAGTCAGAAATAGGTGCGGCCGCCGCCAAACTGTCCTATAGTGAATGGGGTCTGCAGCTGCACCTAGCCGCTAAAAAGCCGCAGGAGGAACTGCCACTGCAATTCACACCGGCCCTAATCGCCAGGTGAATGTAGCCTATATTTGTGCTGGGGGGGGGGGGGTTATGGGTGTGGTTCTTTGGGGGGGGGCACAATTAAACTCTGGAGGGCACAGCCCACCCCTCAATCCAGCCATGCAGCATTTACTTATCTGGTACCCTTGCTGTCAGTGCAATTGCAAACATGGCAGCCCGGCATCTCTCCAGGCGTGCATTTGCCTGGCTTGTCCATTGTAGGCTCAATGTTTGCCCAGCATCCCCGGCGTTCCTACAGATGTGCATGGGCCAGCCTGTGCTGTGCCAGTCACCATGGGTGCCATGTTTGCACAGAATCCCTACAGACATGCACGGTTGGGGCTTTACGGTGCCAGTCACTGTGGATGTAATGTTTGCATGGCATCCCCAGAATCCCTACAGATGTGAATGGGCCAGGCTGTGTGCTGTGTCGGTCGCCATGGCTGCTATGTTTGTACAGCATCCCTGGTGTCCAGTGGTGGCTGGTGCTAAAAAAAAATTTAGGCGGGCGCAAACAAACTGAAAATTTTTTGAAAAAAAAAAACCATCAAACGCAACACTGTGCCATCAAATGCTGCGACTGTGCCCATCAAACGCTCCCACTGTGCCATCAAATGCTGCGACTGTGCCCATCAAACGCTCCCACTGTGCCAACAAAAGCTGCGACTGTGCCCATCAAACGCTGCCACTGTGCCATCAAATGCTGCGACTGTGCCCATCAAACGCTCCCACTGTGTCATCAAATGCTGCGACTGTGCCCATCAAACGCTCCCACTGTGCCATCAAATGCTGCGACTGTGCCCATCAAACGCTGCCACTGTGCCATCAAATGCTGCGACTGTGCCCATCAAACGCTCCCACTGTGCCATCAAATGCTGCGACTGTGCCCATCAAACGCTCCCACTGTGCCAACAAAAGCTGCGACTGTGCCCATCAAACGCTGCCACTGTGCCATCAAATGCTGCGACTGTGCCCATCAAACGCTCCCACTGTGTCATCAAATGCTGCGACTGTGCCCATCAAACGCTCCCACTGTGCCATCAAATGCTGCGACTGTGCCCATCAAACGCTGCCACTGTGCCATCAAATGCTGCGACTGTGCCCATCAAACGCTCCCACTGTGCCAACAAAAGCTGCGACTGTGCCCATCAAACGCTCCCACTGTGCCATCAAATGCTGCGACTGTGCCCATCAAACGCTCCCACTGTGCCAACAAAAGCTGCGACTGTGCCCATCAAACGCTCCCACTGTGCCATCAAATGCTGCGACTGTGCCCATCAAACGCTGCCACTGTGCCATCAAATGCTGCAACTGTGCCCATCAAACGCTCCCACTGTGCCATCAAATGCTGCGACTGTGCCCATCAAACGCTGCCACTGTGCCATCAAATTCTGCGACTGTGCCCATCAAACGCTCCCACTGTGCCAACAAAAGCTGCGACTGTGCCCATCAAACGCTGCCACTGTGCCATCAAATGCTGCGACTGTGCCCATCAAACGCACCACTGTGCCATCAAATGCTGCGACTGTGCCCATCAAACGCTGCCACTGTGCCAACAAAAGCTGCGACTGTGCCCATCAAACGCTGCGACTGTGCCATCAAATGCTGCGACTGTGCCCATCAAACGCTGCCACTGTGCCAACAAAAGCTGCGACTGTGCCCATCAAACACTGCCACTGTGCTAACAAAAGCTGTGACTGTGCCCATCAAACACTGCCACTGTGCCAACAAAAGCTGCGACTGTGCCCATCAAACGCTCCCACTGTGCCAACAAAAGCTGCGACTGTGCCCATCAAATGCTGCGACTGTGCCATCAAATGCTGCGACTGTGCCATCAAATGCTGCGACTGTGCACATCAAACGCTGCCACTGTGCCAACAAAAGCTGCGACTGTGCCCTTAAAATGCTGCCACAGTGCCAACAAAAGCTGTGACTGTGCCCATCAAACGCTGCCACTGTGCTAACAAAAGCTGCGACTGTGCCCATCAAACGCTCCCACTGTGCCAACAAAAGCTGCGACTGTGCCCATCAAATGCTGCGACTGTGCCATCAAATGCTGCGACTGTGCCCATCAAACGCTGCCACTGTGCCAACAAAAGCTGCGACTGTGCCCATCAAACGCTGCCACTGTGCCAACAAAAGCTGTGACTGTGCCCATCAAACGCTGCCACTGTGCCAACAAAAGCTGCGACTGTGCCCATCAAACGCTCCCACTGTGCCAAATGCTGCCAGTGTGTCCATTAAATGCTGCCAGTGTGCCCAATGCTGCCAGTGTGCCCCCCGCCCGCTCGCCGTCTGCCCGGCACTTACCCTGTGTTGGTAGGGCAGCGTGTGACGGCGACGAGCGGGGTCCTTCATGTCTCCTGCACTTCTCCCGTCCTCTCCTCCCACCAGGCGTCCAATAGCGGCGCCTGTTGTTTTAGCCAATCAGGTGACAGGAAACCAGACCCGAGCAATCTGATTGGCTGGTCAGTGTTAAGAAAGCGATTTATTTGATTTCCTAACACAACACTGAGTAATCAGCGAACGCACAGCATGGCGCCTGCTGTTTAACCTTTTGGAAGCCTATTAGAGCCTATGGCTCTAATCAGGCGCTTCCAAATAAACCCAGCCGCTGTAATTCATATGCCCGGCGCCCGACTAGGGGTCGGGCACATGAATAGGGGGTGGTAGCGGCGATCATAGATAGATTCATGCAATTGTAGCGGGGTTCCCAAATTCAACCCCCGCTATACTTAAATTTAGGGGTGACCAGAGCAATAATTGGCTCGGGTCTCTTAATTATTTGGACTCTGCCTTGCTGCTGTGTCACCTGGCGTGCAGTTCCCCTTTAGGCGTATAGGTGGTGCTGTCACCTATACCCGGGGTTGAACCACAGGTGATGGAGTAGGTATTGGATGTCCTCTCTCGGCTGCCGTTGGTGGGCGGTTCTGGCCTGCTGTGCATGCCAGGAGAGGATATAAGGGGCAGACGCCATTGGTCAGGATCCCACTACCGGGAAGCCACTACCTGGGGCCCACTGCCCGGAAGCCACTACCCGGGACCCACTGCCCGGAAGCCACTACCTGGGGCCCACTGCCCGGAAGCCACTACCCGGGACCCACTGCCCGGAAGCCACTACCTGGGGCCCACTGCCCGGAAGCCACTACCTGGTGCCCACTGCCCGGAAGCCACTACCCGGGACCCACTGCCCGGAAGCCACTACCCGGGACCCACTGCCCGGAAGCCACTACCTGGGGCCCACTGCCCGGAAGCCACTACCCGGGACCCACTGCCCGGAAGCCACTACCTGGGGCCCACTGCCCGGAAGCCACTACCCGGGACCCACTGCCCGGAAGCCACTACCCGGGACCCACTGCCCGGAAGCCACTACCTGGGGCCCACTGCCCGGAAGCCACTACCCGGGACCCACTGCCCAGAAGCCACTACCTGGGGCCCACTGCCCGGAGGCCACTACCTGGTGCCCACTGCCCGGAAGCCACTACCTGGTGCCCACTGCCCGGAAGCCACTACCTGGTGCCCACTGCCCGGAAGCCACTACCCGGGACCCACTGCCTGGAAGCCACTACCTGGTGCCCACTGCCCGGAAGCCACTACCTGGGGCCCACTGCCCGGAAGCCACTACCCGGGACCCACTGCCCGGAAGCCACTACCTGGGGCCCACTGCCCGGAAGCCACTACCCGGGACCCACTGCCCAGAAGCCACTACCTGGGGCCCACTGCCCGGAGGCCACCACCTGGTGCCCACTGCCCGGAAGCCACTACCTGGGGCCCACTGCCCGGAAGCCACTACCCGGGACCCACTGCCTGGAAGCCACTACCTGGTGCCCACTGCCCGGAAGCCACTACCTGGGGCCCACTGCCCGGAAGCCACTACCCGGGACCCACTGCCCAGAAGCCACTACCCGGGACCCACTGCCTGGAGGGAGCTACCCCTCAGAGGGGGGTGCGCCCCATTTTGATCGAGGAGTCTCGGGCACCTTCAGCCCGGGACTACAAAGTTCCAGGTGGGCCCAGTACCTTTGACTGGGTCTACAACCGAAGAGGAGTCCCAGGGAGCCCAGGTGAGGGTGAGGTGAGGGTGACCATTCTGATGCAGAGGAAACCAGGGGAGGATCGATCCCATAACAAGAGGGCGAGTAATAGAGTATTGCTGACTCGGGAAAGGCCTGGTGACCTGTCGGAGGGAAGGATTCCTCACCTCGCAGACTGCCTCTGCGGAGTGTTGCACCTTCACGAGGGATCTCCTTGACTTGGTCCTTGGAGGGGACTGAGTCATTGTTCCAGCATCACGCCGGCTGCTAGTGCTATTGAGAGACTATCCGGGTGAGCTGTACCCACTCGGGACCGAGTGACAACGAAGCCAAGAGTGTGCCTGAATCCATTTCTATCTGCTAACCTTTTCTCACTTCAACTCTCTGGTTCCTGGAAGCAGATAAAATAAACTAACGTTGGAGTTGATCTGTTGTGTGGACATTGACCTCATTTGGGAAAGGTAAAGACTCCCCTCTATAAACCTAGAGGGGAGAACCAGAAGAAGGAAGCAACTCGCTGTGGGACCCAAGTATGTAACACCGCCTGACCTTTATATTCTAGAGCAGAGGTCTCCAAACTGTGGCCCGAGGGCCAGATGCGGCCCTTTGCTTGCCTTTATCCGGCCCTTGGGGCACTACCATTTCCACTGATAGCAGACACTATTCTGCCAACTGACACCAACAATGGAGCACCATTTCTCCCACTGACACCACTAATGGAGCACCATTCCTCCCTATGACACCAATGATGGAGCACTATTCCTCCCACTGACACCACTAATGGAGCACTATTCCTCCCACTGACACCACTAATGGAGCACTATTCCTCCCACTGACACCACTAATGGAGCACTATTCCTCCCACTGACACCACTAATGGAGCACTATTCCTCCCTATGACACCAATGATGGGGCACTATTCCTCCCTATGACACCAATGATGGAGCACTATTCCTCCCTATGACACCAATGATGGGACACTATTCCTCCCACTGACACCACTAATGGAGCACTATTCCTCCCACTGACACCACTAATGGAGCACTATTCCTCCCTATGACACCAATGATGGAGCACTATTCCTCCCTATGACACCAATGATGGGG
Source organism: Rana muscosa (assembly GCA_029206835.1). Classification (NCBI taxonomy): domain Eukaryota; kingdom Metazoa; phylum Chordata; class Amphibia; order Anura; family Ranidae; genus Rana; species Rana muscosa. The sequence goes on along the minus strand of JARGYO010005626.1, from coordinate 215,231,563 downwards.
CACTATTCCTCCCTATGACACCAATGATGGAGCACTATTCCTCCCTATGACACCAATGATGGGACACTATTCCTCCCACTGACACCACTAATGGAGCACTATTCCTCCCACTGACACCACTAATGGAGCACTATTCCTCCCTATGACACCAATGATGGGGCACTATTCCTCCCTATGACACCAATGATGGAGCACTATTCCTCCCTATGACACCAATGATGGGGCACTATTCCTCCCTATGACACCAATGATGGAGCACTATTCCTCCCACTGACACCACTAATGGAGCACTATTCCTCCCTATGACACCAATGATGGAGCACTATTCCTCCCACTGACACCACTAATGGAGCACTATTCCTCCCTATGACACCACTAATGGAGCACTATTCCTCCCACTGACACCACTAATGGAGCACTATTCCTCCCTATGACACCACTAATGGAGCACTATTCCTCCCACTGACACCACTAATGGAGCACCATTCCTCCCTATGACACCAATGATGGAGCACTATTCCTCCCACTGACACCACTAATGGAGCACTATTCCTCCCACTGACACCACTAATGGAGCACTATTCCTCCCACTGACACCACTAATGGAGCACTATTCCTCCCTATGACACCAATGATGGGGCACTATTCCTCCCACTGACACCACTAATGGAGCACTATTCCTCCCTATGACACCAATGATGGAGCACTATTCCTCCCACTGACACTACTAATGGAGCACTATTCCTCCCACTGACACCACTAATGGAGCACTATTCCTCCCACTGACACCACTAATGGAGCACTATTCCTCCCTATGACACCAATGATGGGGCACTATTCCTCCCACTGACACCACTAATGGAGCACTATTCCTCCCTATGACACCAATGATGGAGCACTATTCCTCCCTATGACACCAATGATGGGGCACTATTCCTCCCTATGACACCAATGATGGAGCACTATTCCTCCCTATGACACCAATGATGGGACACTATTCCTCCCACTGACACCACTAATGGAGCACTATTCCTCCCTATGACACCAATGATGGGGCACTATTCCTCCCTATGACACCAATGATGGAGCACTATTCCTCCCTATGACACCAATGATGGGGCACTATTCCTCCCTATGACACCAATGATGGAGCACTATTCCTCCCACTGACACCACTAATGGAGCACTATTCCTCCCTATGACACCACTAATGGAGCACCATTCCTCCCTATGACACCAATGATGGAGCACTATTCCTCCCACTGACACCACTAATGGAGCACTATTCCTCCCACTGACACCACTAATGGAGCACTATTCCTCCCTATGACACCAATGATGGGGCACTATTCCTCCCACTGACACCACTAATGGAGCACTATTCCTCCCTATGACACCAATGATGGAGCACTATTCCTCCCACTGACACCACTAATGGAGCACTATTCCTCCCACTGACACCACTAATGGAGCACTATTCCTCCCACTGACACCACTAATGGAGCACTATTCCTCCCTATGACACCAATGATGGGGCACTATTCCTCCCACTGACACCACTAATGGAGCACTATTCCTCCCTATGACACCAATGATGGGGCACTATTCCTCCCACTGACACCACTAATGGAGCACTATTCCTCCCATTGACACCACTAATGGAGCACTATTCCTCCCACTGACACCACTAATGGAGCACTATTCCTCCCACTGACACCACTAATGGAGCACTATTCCTCCCTATGACACCAATGATGGGGCACTATTCCTCCCTATGACACCAATGATGGAGCACTATTCCTCCCACTGACACCACTAATGGAGCACCATTCCTCCCACTGACACCACTAATGGAGCACTATTCCTCCCACTGACACCAATGATGGAGCACTATTCCTCCCACTGACACCAATGATGGAGCACTATTCCTCCCACTGACACCAATGATGGAGCACTATTCCTCCCACTGACACCAATGATGGAGCACTATTCCTCCCACTGACACCAATGATGGAGCACTATTCCTCCCACTGACACCAGTGATGGAGCACTATTCCTCCCACTGACACCACTAATGGGAGCACCATTCCTCCCACTGACACCACTAATGGGAGCACCATTCCTCCCTATGACACCAATGATGGAGCACCATTCCTCCCACTGACACCACTAATGGGAGCACCATTCCTCCCTATGACACCAATGATGGAGCACCATTCCTCCCTATGACACCAATGATGGAGCACCATTCCTCCCTATGACACCACTAATGGGAGCACCATTCCTCCCACTGACACCACTAATGGGAGCACCATTCCTCCCTATGACACCAATGATGGAGCACCATTCCTCCCTATGACACCAATGATGGAGCACTATTCCTCCCACTGACACCAACAATGGAGCACCATTCCTCCCACTGACACCACTAATGGGAGCACCATTCCTCCCTATGACACCAATGATGGAGCACCATTCCTCCCTATGACACCAATGATGGGGCACTATTCCTCCCTATGATACCAATGATTGGGCGCTATTCTTCCCATTAGTGCCAGATGTTTACTACGACTGATGCCAGGAAAATTTCCACTCCCGCTCAGGGGAGGGCTGGGCCAGGGGGCAGGGTGGCAATTGCCTCCCAGGCCGCCTTAACTTATGTTCAAAATGGCCGGCAGCCGCTGCCCGCTACCATTTTCTTTTTTATTCTGGTCTAGGAAGTCGGGCCGGGGGCATGGCCATGGCGGCCGACCACTAGCTGTTGCATTCCGGGAGTTGTAGTCCGCACTCAAGCTTTTGGTGGGTGGAAAACACAGCAGCGCAGAGGAAACTACAACTCCCTGGGACCGGATTCTTGGAAGCAGGCAAAGGCAGGGCGTGCCAGGGAGTCGGGACGCAGGGCTGGGCGCTGGCTGCAACTTGACCCCAGGATCAGGAGCGTTACCCCTCCTGGAAACCGTGGCGTGCAAGGACCTGCTGAGCTGAGATCGCTGAGGTGAGAGACCCTGACACCCCTAGCTGATCCCCCACCTCCCCCCCCATGTAACCTGCCCCAGTGATCAGGCTGCATTGATGGGCACTGGATTTGGCTGCACTGATGGGCACTGGTGAGGCTGCATTGAAAAACCAGGTGGGCCATGGATGGTGAGCTGATTCGGTGGTTCAATGGGCCACTTGACTGGACTTGCCCCCCAGGCCTAAGGCCGCCAGCCCTCCCCTGCTCCCGCTGGCCAAAGTCCGGCCCTCCTAGAGTCTGAAGGACAATAAACCAGCCCTGTGTTTAGAATGTTTGGAGACCCCTGATCTAGAGGACACGGGCATGTGGCATGGTGTGTCTTATCCCCCTGCTTGAGAATGTAAGAAGGGGAAAAAGATCCGTGTGCTACACAATGCATGAATCTATCTATGTGAGAGAGAGCGTGACAGGAGAGAGGGAGCGCCCTTAATGGACGCACCGCCAGTGCTGGTGTCTCTACAGACATGAATGGGCTTGTCTGCGTTGGTTGCTGTGGCTGCTATGTTTGCACGACATCCCCGGCGTCCCTACAGATGGGCCGTATGCTAAACTCTATGGGGCTGCACATAGTAAGGTGACCAGATTTTTTTAATGAAATCCGGGGACATATTTTTTATTTTTACTAGTAATGGCGGCAATCAGCGACTCTCTGCCCGTCGCCGCCCACCTCACAGCCTGTCAAGTCTTACTCTCCGGGCCCCCCGGCTACTACTGGGTGGGGAGCGGAGGAAGATCACTCCCCCAGGGAAGGGAAGGAGATAAAGAGGCAGGCGGGTGGCCGGGACTTGAACCAAGGCAGAAGAACATGCGAGCGGAGCTGAAGAAATATCCCCTCTGCTCCGACCAGCACATGATCATCAGAAAGAGGCACAGATAATGGAAAAAAATACACCCCCCTAAGCTGGTAGGAGCGGGGGTGTAATCAGATTTTTTTGTTGTTGCAATGACTGTCAGACTTGGTCCAGGGACAGTGTCCTCAATCCGGGGACAGACTTGGTCCCGGGACAGTGTCCTCAATCCGGGGACAGACTTGGTCCGGGGACAGTGTCCTCAATCCGGGGACAGACTTGGTCCGGGGACAGTGTCCTCAATCCGGGGACAGACTTGGTCCGGGGACAGTGTCCTCAATCCGGGGACAGACTTGGTCCGGGGACAGTGTCCTCAATCCGGGGACAGACTTGGTCCCGGGACAGTGTCCTCAATCCGGGGACAGACTTGGTCCGGGGACAGTGTCCTCAATCCGGGGACAGACTTGGTCCGGGGACAGTGTCCTCAATCCGGGGACAGACTTGGTCCGGGGACAGTGTCCTCAATCCGGGGACAGACTTGGTCCGGGGACAGTGTCCTCAATCCGGGGACAGACTTGGTCCGGGGACAGTGTCCTCAATCCGGGGACAGACTTGGTCCCGGGACAGTGTCCTCAATCCGGGGACAGACTTGGTCCGGGGACAGTGTCCTCAATCCGGGGACAGACTTGGTCCGGGGACAGTGTCCTCAATCCGGGGACAGACTTGGTCCGGGGACAGTGTCCTCAATCCGGGGACAGACTTGGTCCGGGGACAGTGTCCTCAATCCGGGGACAGACTTGGTCCCGGGACAGTGTCCTCAATCCGGGGACAGACTTGGTCCGGGGACAGTGTCCTCAATCCGGGGACAGACTTGGTCCGGGGACAGTGTCCTCAATCCGGGGACAGACTTGGTCCGGGGACAGTGTCCTCAATCCGGGGACAGACTTGGTCCGGGGACAGTGTCCTCAATCCGGGGACAGACTTGGTCCGGGGACAGTGTCCTCAATCCGGGGACAGACTTGGTCCGGGGACAGTGTCCTCAATCCGGGGACAGACTTGGTCCGGGGACAGTGTCCTCAATCCGGGGACAGACTTGGTCCGGGGACAGTGTCCTCAATCCGGGGACAGACTTGGTCCGGTAACAGTGTCCTCAATCCGGGGACAGACTTGGTCCGGGGACAGTGTCCTCAATCCGGGGACAGACTTGGTCCGGGGACAGTGTCCTAAATCTGGGGACAGACTTGGTCCGGGGACAGTGTCCTCAATCCGGGGACAGACTTGGTCCGGTAACAGTGTCCTCAATCCGGGGACAGACTTGGTCCGGGGACAGTGTCCTCAATCCGGGGACAGACTTGGTCCGGGGACAGTGTCCTCAATCTGGGGACTGTCCCTGGAAACCGGGGATGTCTGGTCACCCTAGCACATGGCCCGCAGGCCGCGGGTTGGACACCCCTGATTAAAACATCTTCTGCTCACCTTTTTTACTGAAAACTAAACTCCAGGAGAAGAGTGAAACACGAAGATGAGATATGTAAAAGAGAGATACTGTACCTGCCAAAGGATTTATACTTCTATCCATCCAGTCCTGGGATCACACAGCTCTGCAGGGCAGGTGACTGGATCTTTCTCAGCTTCAGTTCAGTAACACTTACAGGTCTTGTTTTCAGATTTCCGAAATTTCGAATTTCCGAATTTTTCAGTTTACGAATTTTCGGATTTCCGAATTTTTCAGTTTACGAATTTTCGGATTTCCGAATTTTTCAATTTTTCGGAAATTCGAAAATTCATAAATTGAAAAATTCGGAAATCCGAAAATTCGAGATTCGAAAATGCAAAATTTGAAAATCTAAAATTCGAAAATGGGAAATTTGGAAAGTTGAATTTCCAAATTCCGAATTTTTAGAATTTCCGAAAATCGGAAATTCATTTTTTTGCTTTTTTCGAAAATTCGAAAAATTAGTTTTTTTAGTTTTCGTATTATTCCTTTTTTTGGAAATTCGGAATTCGAAAATTCGGAATTTGGATATCCAGATTTCTGAAAAAAGCAAAAAAACGAAAACGAAAAAAAAACATTTTTTTTCGAATTTCCAGAATTTCTGAAAAAAGCAAAAAAACGAAAAAAACTAAAACCTGATCTCCCGGACTTTGGGGGCCTGTTACCAGCACACATATAGCCCCATGTCTCCTCTACAAATGTGCAAAGTTTGGTGTCCGGGGGACCTACGGCCGGGGAGCACTGATTTTTTAAAGCCAGGCACCCCTTCCATTGACTCCAATGTTAAACGGTCATTTCTCCGGTTAATTTTGCGGACCCGGTACCGGCCGGTCATAGGTACTCTGGACCACAAACTTGGCTCACATGTAGCCCCATGTCTCCTCTCTAAGTGTGCAAAGTTTGGTGTCTGGGAGCCATACGGCCGGGGAGAAACGATTTTTCAAAGCTGGGCACCCCTTCCATAGACTCCCATGTTAAACATCAGTCTAGTCATGGGCACAGTGAGGCACAGTGAGGCACAGTGAGGCAAAGTGAGGCACAGTGAGGCATGCAGATGGACACCCTAGACTTATACTCGAGTCAATAAGTTTTCCCAGTTTTTTGGGGTAAAATTAGGTGCCTCGGCTTATATTCGGGTCGGCTTATACTCGAGTATATACAGTACTTGTTCTGCGGCTGCCGCTGCCTCTCTGAGTCTCTCTCTCAGTTTCTCACATCAGCCGATCAGCGGCGCCGAGAGAGAGACTCATCTAATGTAGTTACGCGGCGCACTCACACGATACCAGGAGCGGAGGAGGAGGTGGGTGGAGCCTCTTCCCTGCACTCGTTGCTGACGCCTGGGCCGCTTGGCGTCTAGCAACGAGTGACGTCAGTGAGTCACGTCGGGCCACTCTGCGGGCAGGTGCAATAGCGTGCGGCTCCACAGACGGGTAGGAAAGCGGGCGTCTCCGCTTGCGGCGCGGTTTGTGGGCGGGCGGTGCGGTTCGTGGGCAGACCACAGCTCAGTGTGTTGGCAGCGCAGGTGAGAGTGAGAGAGCAGGCTCAGTGTGGCAGCTGGCCAATCAGCTAGCCGGGAGGGGGAGCAGAGAGATGAGATCATCTCTCACCGCCCGTGCCTGCCCTGCATTCCTGCAGTGACTTCCGCCCTCACTGTGCAGGGAGCAGAGAGATTACATTATCTCTGGGAGTCTGGGACACAGCAAGAGACAAACAAAACTACACCTTAGCAGGCAAGTTAGTGACAATCCGCAAGGTGTGGCAGGTGACGTGGCAAGTGACAATCCGCAAGGTGTGGCAGGTGACGTGGCAAGTGACAATCCGCAAGGTGTGGCAAGTGACAATCCGCAAGGTGTGGCAAGTGACAATCAGCAAGGTGTGGCAAGTGACAATCCGCATGGTGTGGCAAGTGACAATCCGCAAGGTGTGGCAAGTGACAATCCGCAAGGTGTGGCAAGTGACAATCAGCAAGGTGTGGCAAGTGACGTGGCAAGTGACAATCCACAAGGTGTGGCAAGTGACATGGCAAGTGACAATCCGCAACGTGTGGCAAGTGACAATCCACAAGGTGTGGCAAGTGACGTGGCAAGTGACAATCTGCAACGTGTGGCAAGTGACACGCTCAGGGCTCCCACTAATTGCAGGCGACGGTGGCAAGTGACAATCCACAAGGTGTGGCAAGTGACAATCCGCAAGGTGTGGCAAGTGATGTGGCAAGTGACAATCAGCAAGGTGTGGCAAGTGACGTGGCAAGTGACAATCAGCAAGGTGTGGCAAGTGACGTGGCAAGTGACAATCAGCAAGGTGTGGCAAGTGACGTGGCAAGTGACAATCCACAAGGTGTGGCAAGTGACGTGGCAAGTGACAATCCGCAACGTGTGGCAAGTGACAATCCACAAGGTGTGGCAAGTGACGTGGCAAGTGACAATCCGCAAGGTGTGGCAGGTGACGTGGCAAGTGACAATCCGCAAGGTGTGGCAAGTGACACGCTCAGGGCTCCCACTAATTGCAGGCGACGGTGGCAAGTGACACACTCGGGGCTCCCACTGATTCTGCATTGAACTATTTAATTTTATATTACAATGTAATAATAGAAATAATGTCCTTCAATCATCCTGACACCATAACAACCATGGTGCCGGGATGATTGAAGCGCCGACACCAGCCATTTCCCCGATAAATTTCCCACAAAAATAAACATCTTTTTTGGCAGCCCCCCCCCCCCCTGAGGAAAGACTCTGGATCCGCCCCTGGTCCCCACAGCAAGCTGCTTGTTCTCGGGGCACTCTGAAAGAGGGAGGGGCCAAGAACGCTGGCGGGGGGACCCAAGAAGAGGAGGATCAGGGCTGCTCTGTGCAAAACCATTACATAGCAGGTGAGTATAACATGTTTAATTACACAAATAAAAATAATAATCTGTCTTTAATATCACTTTATTTTTGTGTCTTTTATAGAAATGATACAACAAAATAAGAAGAATTAGAGAGCGTCATCCTGATCCTGCAGATTTCCCGGATCAATATCAGGGAATTGGGAGAACATTGTCAGTATTTGTACCTGGAAGATATTCTTCATCCGACTCTCATTTTGACCTTTTTATATTTATGTTGATTTTTGCACTTTATATACAAAATAAAAAAAGTATTCATACCCCGTGAAATTCCCCACATTTTGTCATGTTACAACCAAAAACATAAATGTATTTTATTGGGATTTTATTTGATAGACCAACACAAAGTGACACATAATTGTGAAGTGGAAGGAAAATGATAAATGATACAAATAAATATGTGAAAAGTGTGGGGGGGGGGGGGCATTTGTATTCAGCCCCCTTTACTCTGATAACTAAAATCTAGTGGAACCAATTGCCTTCAGAAGTCACCTAATTAGTAAATAGAGTCCACCTGTGTGTCATGTCATCTCAGTATAAATACAGCTGTTCTGTGAAGCCCTCAGAGGTTTGTTAGAGAACCTTAGTGAACAAACAGCATCATGAAGGCCAAGGAACACACCAGACAGGTCAGGGATAAAGTTGTGGAGAAGTATAAAGCAGGGTTAGGTTATAAAAAAAAAATCTCCCAATCTTTGACCATCTCACGGAGCTCTGTTCAATCCATCATCGGAAAATGGAAAGAGTATGGCACAACTGAAAACCTACCAAGACATGGCCGTCCACCTAAACTGACCGGGCCGGGCAAGGAGAGCATTCATCAGAGAAGCAGCCAAGAGGCCCCATGGTAACTCTGGAGGAGCTGCAGAGATCCACAGCTCAGGGGGGAGAATCTGTCCACAGGACAACTATTAGTCGTGCTTCTCCACAAATCTGCCCTTTATGGAAGAGTGACAAGAAGAAAGACATTGGTGAAAGAAAGTCATAAGAAGTCCTGTTTGCAGTTTGTGAGAAGCCATGTGGGGGACACAGCAAACATGTGGGGGACACAGCAATCATGTGGGGGACACAGCAATCATGTGGGGGACACAGCCAACATGTTGGGGACACAGCCAACATGTGGGGGACACAGCAAACATGTGGGGGACACAGAAAACATGTGGGGGACACAGAAAACATGTGGGGGACACAGCCAACATGTGGGGGACACAGCCAACATGTTGGGGACACAGCCAACATGTTGGGGACACAGCAAACATGTGGGGGACACAGCAAACATGTGGGGGACACAGCAAACATGTGGGGGACACAGCCAACATGTTGGGGACACAGCCAACATGTGGGGGACACAGCCAACATGTGGGGGACACAGCAAACATGTGGAGGACACAGCAAACATGTGGGGGACACAGCAATCATGTGGGGGACACAGCAATCATGTGGGGGACACAGCAATCATGTGGGGGACACAGCAAACATGTGGGGGACACAGAAAACATGTGGAAGAAGGTGCTCTGGTCAGATGGGACCAAACTTCAACTTTTTGGCCTAAAAGCAAAATGCTATGTGTGGTGGAAAACTAACACTGCACATCACCCTGAACACACCATCCCAACCGTGAAACATGGTGGTGGCAGCATCATGTGGTGGGGATGCTTTTCTTCAGCAGGGACAGGGAAGCTGGTCAGAGTTGATGGGAAGATGGATGGAGACAAATACAGGACAATCTTAGAAAAAAACCTGTTAGAGTCTGCAAAAGACTTGAGACTGGGGGGGGGGGGTTCACCTTCCAGCAGGACAACGACCCTAAAGTACAGCCAGAGCTACAATGGAAGGGTTTAGATTCAAAGCATATTCATGTGTTAGAATGGCCCAGTCACACAATCAGAAAGTCGGAAGTTACATTTCAACCGATCAACTTGACAAGGGTCGGTTGCAGGGCTTTTGTTCAGCGGGAAGGCGGGGGAAATGCAGTTCCGGAACCTCCAGCACAGAATGTATGCAATGGAAAGGGGTACTAGAGTGTGCTGGAGGGTCTATTGATGTTGGCTGCTGGAGGTACTAAGGTCACTGGGGGGGGGGGTATCTATTGTTGTAGGGGGTCTAGTGTTGCTGGGAAGGTTTATTGTTGCCAGCGGAGGATCTACGGTTGCTGGGGGGGGGTCTATTGTTGTTGGCTGCAGGGGGTTTATTTTATTGCTTTTCTTGTTATCAGTGTAAATTCCATACAAATGACTTGGTTCTGTATTCCTTAAAAGGGGTGGTACTGGGGAGGTGGGTAGTGGGTGGAACCAAGGGTCAGTGCTCGAAGGAGGCGGGTAGGAGGCGGAGACAAGGGGTGATTCGGAAGTACCTGCACCTATTCCATGAGAAAAAAAGCCCTGGTGGGTGGTAAGCGCCCCCCCTCCCCCCACCCACAATGGGGGTGTTTGGGTGCCTTGGAGGCTTGCCCGGTTTCTCTATAAACTCCTCATAGAGTCCCTCGTCTGTCTCACCTTATTACCCTTTGGGCTCCACCCTTAACGGCTTTCTGATTATTTACATTATTATGTTTAACTGGTTATTGCTAAATTTATCATTATTCTGGATGTACTTAAAGGGGGTTTCCACCCGCCATTTTTTTATTTTTTTTTAAGTCAGCCGCTACAAACACTGTAGCTGCTGACTTTTAATAAGGACACTTACCTGTGCTAGTCGCCCGCGATAATGCCCCCCCCCCCCGATCCGGATCATTGCAGGTCCTGGCGCCGCCATCTTCAGTAAGGGAAACTTGAAGCTTGCGGCTTCACTGCCCGTTTCCTACTGCGCATGCGCGAGTCTCGCGGCGCTGTGTGAATGGGGCGGCTGCTCTCTGGGATTACACACGGTTCCCAGAAGGCAGCGCGCCGCCCCGTTCCCCAGAAGGAGGGTGCGGAAGAAGACCAGCCGCGGACTAGGAAGAGGCAGATTAGGAAAAATCCGCATAGCAACAGGTATTTTGGGAGAGTAAAACATTTTTTTTATTTTTATTTTTAATTTTTTTTATCTTTTTGCAGCATTTTCGTGTCATTTTTTTTTTTTCAGGGTGGAACTTTATGATGTATTGTTTCTGTACGAATTAAAATTGTTCTCCGTTTTTCTTCCTGTGCATTGGAAAACCTTAATAAAAACATTGAAACAAAAAACATTTTGTGCGATTTTCTGATCGTTAGTGCGCTGCGTTTGACAGCCGATTACCAATGTTCACCTCTGCTGATTGCACAGCTCAGAGTTCATAGGCTTTGTACTCCTCCCTCTTAGTATATCATTGTACTCTTATATCTGCATAGAGCAGTGTCCTCCAAACTGCGGCCCGGGGGGCCAGATGCGGCCCTTTGCTTGCTTTTACCTGGCCCTTGGGGCATGATTCCCTCCACTGTCAGCAACCAATGATGGGGCACTATTACTAGTACTAACACCAATGATAGGGCACTTTTAATACCATTGATACCAACAATGGGGCACTATTACTACCACTGATACTAATGATGGGGCACTATTCCTCCCTTCCTCCCAATAATGGAGCACTATCCCTCCCACTGATACCAATGATGGGACACTATTCCTCCCACTGATACCAACGATGGGGCACTATTCCTCCCACTGATACCAATGATGGGACACTATTCCTCCCACTGATACCAATGATGGGGCACTATTCCCCCCACTGACACCAATGATGGGGCACTATTCCTCCCACTGATACCAATGATGGGGCACTATTCCTCCCACTGACACCAATGATGGGACACTATTCCTCCCACTGATAACAATGATGGGGCACTATTCCCCCCACTGATACCAATGATGGGGCACTATTCCTCCCACTGATACCAATGATGGGACACTATTCCTCCCACTGATACCAATGATGGGGCACTATTCCTCCCACTGATACCAACGATGGGACACTATTCCTCCCACTGATACCAATGATGGAGGACTATTCCCCCCACTGATACCAATGATGGGACACTATTCCTCCCACTGATACCAATGATGGGGCACTATTCCTCCCACTGATACCAACGATGGGACACTATTCCTCCCACTGATACCAATGATGGAGGATTATTCCTCCCACTGATACCAATGATGGGACACTATTCCTCCCACTGATACCAATGATGGGGCACTATTCTTCCCACTGACACCAATGATGGGGCACTATTCCTCCCACTGACACCAACGATGGGACACTATTCCCCCCACTGACACCAACGATGGGACACTATTCCCCCCACTGACACCAATGATGGGGCACTATTTATCCCACTGACACCAATGATGGGACACTATTCCTCCCACTGACACCAATGATGGGGCACTATTCCTCCCACTGACACCAATGATGGGACACTATTCCTCCCACTGACACCAATGATTGGGCACTATTCCCCCCACTGATACCAATGATGGGGCACTATTCCTCCCACTGATACCAATGATGGGGAATAGTTTACCTCCACTGACGCCAGGACATTTTCTACTCCCATGATCCACACCGTCCGGCCCTCCTAAAGTTTGAAGGACAGTAAACTGGCCCTTTGTTTAGAAAGTTTGGACACCCCCCTGGCATAGACCATCACTGCACAGGACTCTGCAGCTCTTCCAAGTCCCGCCCTGTGTTCTCCCTTCTCATTTGACTGACAGCTGCATTTATTAAAACAAGTAAGAAGAGGATGATAAAAGGAGGAGAGGGGTAGGAAGGATTACAATGGAGACAGAACTACTATACTACACGCCTAATATGCAGGCAAAACTAAAATGAGTCCTACAGAGAACTTCCTGTAAGAGAATAAATGACGTCACTTCCTTCAGATGGAAGGACCACCATCGTCACTTCCCTCCAATACTGAGGAGGGGGCATTCCAGAGGCTCTTTAGTATGGAAAATGGATAACAAAATATGGACAATGCAGAAGTAAACACAGATTTGGGGGTCTGTATGCGCACACATTTTCTTAACTTGGAAGTTCTGAGTGTTTGCATTAAAAAAGATACTTTAATGATGTTTTAATACCCCCTTCATTTCTCAGCTGTCACAAATAATCCCCAAGTGTATCAATAGGAGTAAAATATAATTTTCTGATTATTTCCTATGATCGCCAGCTCCATCTAGTGGTCAGAATGTGGTATTTTTTCTGGTGGTGTTATTTCAGGAAAATACTGCATTAGGGCCACTAGATGGAGCCGACATTCAAAAGGAAATAAATAGAAAATGACATTTCACACTTAATACACGCATTATGGGGGGGTTATGTGGAATGGCTGTGTGAGTGCTGAGACATTTGCACAGTGAAAAAAATAAAAAACATGCGCAACACGTCCCCCCCTTAAAGCGGAGGTTCACCAACATTTTAAAGATTACTGTCACCATTCGCTCTTAGCATGAATAGAAAGAAATGCCTAACCTTTTTTTTTTTTTTTTTTTTGTGTAGTTTTGCTTAACCCTTTCCATACCGGGTTTTTTTTACCACTTCCATACCGGGCCTATTCTGGCACTTCTCTCCTACATGTACAAATCATCATTCTTTTGCTAGAAAATTACTCAGAACCCCCAAACATTATATATGTTTTTTTTTTAGCAGACACCCTAGGGAATAAAATGACGGTCGTTGCAACTTTTTATCTTGCACGGTATTTGCGCAATAATTTTTCAAACGCCTTTTTGGGGGGAAAAAAAACGGTTTCATGAATTAAAAAACAACAAAACAGTAAAGTTAGCCCAATTTTTTTAGGAAAATATGAAAGATAATGTTACGCCGAGTAAATAGATACCTAACACGTCACGCTTTAAAATTGCGCACACTCATGGAATGGCGCCAAACTTCAGTACTTAAAAATCTCCATAGGCGACGCTTTAATTTTTTTTTTACAGGTTACCAGGTTAGAGTTACAGAGGAGGTATAGTGCTAGAATTGTTGCACACGCTCTAACGCACGCGGCGATACCTCACATATGTGGTTTGAACGGCGTTTACATATGTGGGCGACTTACGTGTGCGTTCGCTTCTGATCGCGAGCTACCGGGGACAGGGGCGTTTTAATTTTTTTTTTTTATTATTATTATTTTTTTTACTTATTTATTTATTTATTTTTACACTTATTTTACTTTTTTTTTTTTTATCACTTTTATTCCTATTACAAGGAATGTAAACATCCCTTGTAATAGGAATGTGTGTGACAGGTCCTCTTTATGGAGAGATGCAGGGTCAATAAGACCTCCCCCTCCCCCCACATCTCTCCTCCAGGCTGGAAAGCATGAGATCAGTGAAAAAAAATTTCACTGATCTCATACTTACAGCCGCAATGGCGGCTTTGTTTACATTTGAGGACCCGGGCGTGACGTCATCACATCGCGCCCGGGCCTCCGACGGTCATAGAGATGACTGGTGATCATCTGGTCATCAGTCATCTCTATGCTCATCACGTGACCACCGGCCCCGACGATTCTCTCCGGGTCCCCGATGGCACGGGAGAGCCTGGAGAAGCACCGGATGGCGGCGGGAGGGGGGGATGTCCCCTCCCGCCGCCTATAAGAACGATCAAGCGTCGGAACCGCCGCTATGATCGTTCTTATGGTGCGCAGAATCGCCGGCAGAAGAGAAGGATATCTGAATGATGCCTCTAGCTGCACCCATCATTCAGATATCCCCTCACAAAGCCCAGGACGTCATATGACGCCCACCCGGAGGGAGAGGGGGTTCCTGCCGGCATCATTTTCCAATGGCCCGGTATGGAAGGGGTTAATCTACTTTCTTCATTCCTACTTCCGGGATTTCCTCCCGCGGGAGTAGGCGTGTCCTTTGCTGTGATATGTATCGCTGTGTATCCCGGGAATTGTGCTGCAATGTCTCCGGGGAGCAAATTGTCCTGCTTCCCAGGAGACGCCCATTCATCGCTACCCGGAAGAATATGCTTGTGGGCTTCAAGATGCCCACAAGCAAAATGGCAGATACAGGAAGGTTTTTTTATGAAGTGTTATTTATTCGGAAAACGGACGGGGGATTTTTAACAGCGCCGGAGAAGCGAGTAATACAAAAGCATAAGTTGTAGCATAGAATGGACTGAAAAAAATAATAAAAAATGTATGGACCGCGGAACCTTCGCTTTAAACTTGACACCTACACAAAACCAAAAAAAGGCAACAAACACTTGGCCTACCCCAACTTACCTAATTACCTATCTGTACAATAATGGGATTGCTTAAAAGATAACCAAAAAGTACTAAAACACCGGCACTGCAGCAACCAAGAGTGCCGAATACCAAAAAGGCACAACCAAAGGAATCCCATTATCGTCTATGGGGGGGGGGGGCAACGCAGTTTTGTACGACTTGAAAAAAGGCGCAGGATATTCTTTTGGTGCATTTTTTTTGGCCCCATAGACTTATGCCCCGTACACACGGTCGGAATTTCCGATGAAAGAAGTCAGATGGAATTTTTTCATCGGATATTCCCACCGCGTGTGTGCGTGCCCCATTGGACTTTTTCCGTCGGAAATTCCGACGGAGTTAGAAAGAGAACATGTTCTCTTTTTTTCCGCCGAAAAAAAAAAATGTCTAAATCGGAAATTCCGTTCCTCTGTATGGAACTCCGTCGGAGGAAAAAAAAAAACACGCATTCTCAGAATCAAGTCGACGCATGCTCGGAAGCATTGAACTTTAATTTTTCTCGGCTCGTCGTAGTGTTGTTGTACGTCACCGGCGTTCTTGACGGTCGGAATTTGGTGTGACTGTGTGTAGGCAAGACAGCTCAAATGGAATTCCGTCGGAAAAAATCCGTCGGAGTTTATCCCGACGGAAAATCCGATTGTGCGTACGAGGCATTAGGTTGTAGAAAAACCCATAAAAATGTGAGCCTAGCCCAGGGGAGGGCTGGCGGCCTTAGGCCTGGGGGGCAAGTCCAGTCAAGTGGCCCATTGAACCGCCGAATCAGCTCACCATCCATGGCCCACCTGGTTTTCAATGCAGCCTCACCAGTGCCCATCAGTGCAGCCAACTCCAGTGCCCATCAATGCAGCCTGATCACTGGGGCAGGTTACATGGGGTGTATGGGGGGGGGATGGGGGGTCAGCTAGGGGTGTCAGGGTCTCTCACCTCAGCGATCTCAGCTCAGCAGGTCCTTGCACGCCACGGTCTCCTGGGGGGGGGGGGTAACGCTCCTGATCCTGGGGTCAAGTTGCAGCCAGCTCCCAGCCCTGCGTTCCGACTCCCTGGCACGCCTTACCTCTGCCTGCTTCCAAGTATCCGGTCCCAGGGAGTTGCAGTTTCCTCTGCGCTGCTGTGTTTTCCACCCACCGGAAGCTTGAGTGCAGACTACAACTCCCGGAATGCAACAGCTAGTGGTCGGCCGCCATGGCCCTGCCCCCGGCCCGACTTCCTAGACCAGAATAAAAAATAAAAAATGGTAGCGGGCAGCGGCTGCCGGCCATTTTGAACATAAGTTAGGGCGGCCTGGGGGGCAATTGCCACCCTGTCCCCTGGCCCAGCCCTCCCCTGGCCCAGCCCTATAAGAGAAGGCTTCTCTGGAATGTCCCATGGTCAATACAGGTGAAAAGGGATTTATGGGCAAACCACATGGTGGTCCCTACATTTCCGTAAATTGAGGAATTTGTAAAGATAAAATAAAAGTGCTGGTCTATCATTTTACTGCTGTACAACACTCACCAAATACAGGCAAAGAGGAATGATGATGCCTAAGAGTCTATAACCCATGTCAGTGAAAGCAGGGCATCGATATGGCAGGTGGTCAGCAATGGAAGCTTTTGACTTTGTCTCTGCATAGGGGGCATAGGGTTCCTTTAAAGCCCAGCTTCCACCCACAACTTATTTTTGGGTTTGGTTAGAGTTGGGAAAAACTTATGACCTCTGTCAGTATTTCACTGGGGTCTTTATCCTTGTTGGGGAGATTTGATCTCATTTCCTGTCCTGGTGGCCTATCAGGAAGTGAAGAGATCTCCTCAACTGGGACCCGATAAAATGTTCCCATCCTTCCCCACAACATTTTGTGTCATTGTCTGGGCCCCCGCTGTTGAGATTTTTCATACTTCCTGCCTCGGCAAACACACTGGAGGTAATAGAAAATCTCCCCATTGGCTACAAAAACAGCAAAAATACCCACTTTGTACTAAAAAAAAAAAAAAAAAAAAGTTTTGCCTGAAGTCATACTGATAATGTCAGTTAATAGTAAGTCGGTGTATGGAAAAAAACAAACAAAAAAAACAACTCATTTCCAGGGTTTATCAGAAGGCGTCTTGCTACGACTGGTTGAATCCGGCCTTCTGCTTCCTCCTCTGGCCCCAGACTGTTCACTGCGCTCCCTCGATCTCGCCCTCTGTCTGTGGACATCACGTGTCACGTTACGGCTGTCAGTTGTGGATTGGTGTGTATTGTCCATTCCGACCACCGGGGGGCGAGAGGAAGCTGGAGAAACTTCTTCCTGTAAAAGACGCACTAACCTCGCAAAGTCGCCCCCAGCTGATGTCCATTTCTTCATGAACCCAACAATATCTTCATATGGGCCAATCATTTGTAGCCTCTTCCCATTTGGTGATGACCAGATACTACATTGATAGAGATAAAACTGCAGTTCTTTGGTCACATCAGCGGAAATATTGGACAGGTTGATGCTTTCAACTCGGAGAAAACTTTGGCAATTCATAAAGATGTCGGAAATTTCACGAGCGGCTTTGTAGAAGTGCTGGGACAGATGCGGGGATTTGGTTGTCAGGATGACCGTGTTATACCCGTCACCGGTCTCTGTTTTCATTTCCGCACCAGACTGACCCAGAATATGAATGATCTCGTCTTTCAGAAAAACACTTACATAGGTTTGAGCTGCCGGATCCACAAGGAACTCTGTAGAGATAGGGCTTTGGTCCAGGTAATTTTTGGGATTATTTGTTGTTAATGAAGTGGGAGAGCTTGAAGCTGACCATCCGGCTGCCATGAGGGATGAGCGACTAGATGAGCTTGCAGTCAAATCCTCCGGTTTTATGTGGTTTGAAATGAATTCATCTGAAGAGGAGTTTTGGTGTTTTCCAAGCTTGACCTCGGTGTTGTTATCTCCAAGGGTACTCTTGGGAATTTTTTTGTTTGGGTTTATTTCATCTGCAAATGCGTTCTTTGATTGTCCAGCATTGAATCTCCTGCTATCTCCAGTTGTGCTCTTGGAATGTTTTGGGTTTGATTTGAATTCATCTGTAGATGTGTTGTTGGGTTCTCCAGAGTTGAATTTGGTGCTTTCCCCGATGGCGCCCTTTGAATGTTTTGGGTTTGAGTTGAATTCATCTGTAGATGTGTTCTTGGGTTGTCTGGAGTTGAAGTTGGTGCCATGTCCAATGGTGTTCTCAGATTGATTTGGGTTTGAGTTGAATTCATCTGCAGATGTTTTCTTGCATTGTCCAGAGTTGAATTTGGCGCTATCTCCAATGGTAGTGTTGGAATGTTTTGGGTTTGATTTGAAATCATCTGTAGAAGTGTTCTTGGGTTGTCCAGAGTTGAATTTGGTGATATCTCCGATGGTGCTCTTGGAATGATTTGGGTTTGACATTAATTCATCTGTAGATGTGTTCTTGGGTTGGCCGGGGTTGAATTTGGTGCCATCAATGATGGTGCTCTTGGAATGATTTGGGTTTGACATTAATTCATCTGTAGATGTGTTCTTGGGTTGGCCGGGGTGGAATTTGGTGCCATCAATGATGGTGCTCTTGGAATGATTTGGGTTTGACATTAATTCATCTGTAGATGTGTTCTTGGGTTGGCCGGGGTTGAATTTGGTGCTACCTTCGATGGCGCTTTTGGAATGTTTTGGGTTTAATTCATCTGTAGATGTGTTCTTGGGTTGCCCAGAGTTGAATTTGGTGATATCTCCAATGGCGCTCTTGGAATGTTTTGGGTTGGAGTTTAATTCATCTGTAGATATGTTCTTGGGTTGCCCAGGCTTGAAGTCAGATCCATCTCCGATGGTGCTCTTGGGATATTTTTGGTTGGAGGTGAATTCATCTGCAATGGTGCCTTTGGGTTTACTTTGACTGGAGCTGGAGTCAGCTGCAAAGTTGTCCTTGAAGTGTCTGGATTCAGGCAAGTCTTCTCTAAATTGTGTGCTGGCAAATGTGTGACTGGCTAATCCTGAGCCATCAGCTGGTTTTCCATTACTGGGCAGTGGAGAGCTTCTGCCTAGTTTTCTATCTTCATCTGCAGGTAACTTTTTGGGTGGTTCGGGATGAAAATTTAGGTTCGCTGCGATGTTGCTCTTGGGGTGTTTTTTGATGGAGGTCGAGTCATCTGAAGATGTGTCCTTGGGTCTTCTTTGGCTGGAGCCAACTGATCTTAAGGATGGTTTTATGTATGGTGTTGTGCTCCCATCTCCAGTAGAACTGTGACCATCATGGTCCGTTGGTAGAGGCTCGGGTGTTCTTTTTGTCCTCCTAGGTGAGGGGTCTCGATTAGCGGTTTTACTTAAGGATTTGTCAGGCAAACTCTTTACTGGAATTTGTTTACCAGCTTCTTCTCCGGAGACATGATGTGTGTCTGAACTGTGCTCCGTGGCCCGATACTGGTCCTTACGGAACATTCGATTCTCCACACGATGGGAAGAATTGCTCATTGTCTTGTAAAGTTCATCACGGCATCGACTCAGATCCTGGAAATCCCCTTCAATGAGAAGATAAGATTTTTCCACCCCACAAACTTCAAGGCCATGTTTCTTAAGAAGCTCCATGACCTCTTTGTAGTCATCAAAGTACTCCAGGCTCAGGATGGTCGTGATGGGCATGGAGAACTGCAAAAAAGAACATTACACTTAGAACTAAATAGCTAAAAACATTGTTTAAGCACGGGCACAGGATCAGCTGAAATATCTGTAAAACAACTCAATATGTGCCCCCCCCCCATCCTACTCCACTATAGGGTTGTATTCAAATATCAATTTTTATATCCTTTAAATCGTGCCAATGCCCCGCCTCCTGCTAGTGAACATTTCCACACTGGTGATACCCCCCCCCAACCTTTCCTTCCTCTAAGCCAGCTCAAACTTTATAAACAAAGGGCCGGTCTACTGTCCCTCAAAGTTTAAGGGGGGCTGGATGTAGGTGTCAGTGGGAGGAATAGTGCCACATCATTGGTGTCAGTGGGAGGAATAGTGCCCCATCATTGGTGCCAATGGAAGGAATAGTGCCCCATCACTGGTATCATTGGGAGGAATAGTGTCCCATCACTGGTATCATTGGGAGGAATAGTGTCCCATCACTGGTGTCAGTGGGAGAAATAGTGTCCCATCACTGGTGTCAGTGGGAGAAATAGTGTCCCATCACTGGTGTCAGTGGGAGAAATAGTGTCCCAGCATTGGTATCAGTGGGAGGAATAGTGTCCCATCATTGGTATCAGTGGGAGGAATAGTGACCCATCATTGGTATCAGTGGGAGGAATAGTGTCCCTTCATTGGTGTCAGTGGGAGGAATAGTGTCCCAGCATTGGTATCAGTGGAAGGAAATAGTTCCCCATCATTGGTATCAGTGGGAGGAATAGTGTCCCATCATTGGTGTCAGTGGGAGGAATAGTGTCCCATCATTGGTATCAGTGGGAGGAATAGTGTCCCATCATTGGTATCAGTGGGAGGAATAGTGTCCCATCATTGGTGTCAGTGGGGGGGAATAGTGTCCCATCATTGGTGTCAGTGGGAGGAATAGTGCCCCATTATTGGTGTCAGTGGGAGGAATAGTGCCCCATTATTGGTGTCAGTGGGAGGAATAGTGTCCCATCATTGGTGTCAGTGGAAGGAATAGTGCCCCATCATTGGTATCAGTGGGAGGAATAGTGCCCCATCATTGGTGACAGTAGGAAGAATAGTTCCCCATCACTGGTGACAGTTGGAAGAATGGTGCCACATAGTTGGAGTCAGTGGGAGGATTTTGTGTCTCGCATCAGTGAATGGAACAGTGCCCCAAGGGCCGGATAAAAGGCAAGCAAAGGGCCACATCTGGCCCCAGGGGCCGCAATTTGGAGACCCCCTGCTCTACGCTCACTTACTTCCATTTTCTTTTAGGCCCTATGCAGATTTCAGATTGCCTAGGCACACCCGGAGGATTATTCCCTTGTGTACAAGCTCCTCCCCTTTGTGTCACATGACTAATTTAAACTAAATCATGCTGGAATGTGCTTATTGGAGTCAGTATAGATTTACTTTATATTCAGGAATACGTTTCATGTTCCCAGTACTAAAAAGAGTCTTGTGACTCCCCTCAACCTCTCTTGCACCCCCCTACTGTTCTCTTACTTAAGTCATTGAATTGAATACTATGTAACTATGAACTAAACAGAGATAGTCAGGTAAGAGACAACACGCAATAACAAATACATTTTCACCTTATGTGTGGTCATATTTTAAGTAATAATAACGACCGAATTAAAACAAGTATTGCAGGTCCGAAGGTCATTAGACATGTGCAATCCGTTTAGTTCCGAATTCATTCAACGAATTTCGACAAATTTGCTCATTCGGAAACACCTGAATTAACGAAAACCTGTTTCACGAAATTTTTTGCGAATATTCAAAATTTCCCAAGTTTTATATATTTCGTAAATTCGAAAAGTCATAAATTCGTCAATTCCAATATATTCTAACATTCAGACATTTTAAATCCGAAAATCCGAAAACAAAGGACGAAAATTCAAAAAAAGAACGAAAATCCAAAAATCAGAAATAACTCAACTCTTATTAACTATTAACCACTTCAGCCCCGGACCATTTGGCTGGTTAAAGACCAGGCCCCTTTTTGCGATTCGGCACTGCGTCGCTTTAACTGACAATTGCGCGGTCGTGCGACGTGGCTCCCAAACAAAATTGACGTCCTTTTTTTCCCACAAATAGAGCTTTCTTTTGGTGGTATTTGATCACCTCTGCGGTTTTTATTTTTTGCGCTATAAACAAAAATAGAGCGACAATTTTGAAAAAAAAAACAAACAATATTTTCAACTTTTTGCTATAATAAATATCCCCCCCCCCCCCCAAAAAAAAGGTTTTTCCTCAGTTTAGGCCGATACTTATTCTTCTACATATTTTTGGTTAGACATGTGCATTCGTTTTCGTCCGAATGCATTTTCGTCCGAATTTCAGCTATTTTCGTTATCGTTTTAACAAACGAAAACGAAAGCACAGAATCCGAAAACCGAAAGATCCGACATAAACAAATGCTTTATTTTCGTTTTCGTTGCTACAACAGTTCGATATAGATAGGAAATTCGACGTGATGCTGACAATAACAATCTGTGTCTATCGAACCTGTGGTCGAATGTGCCTAACCTTAACTCTAATAGTCCAAGATTATTCTACATAGGAGAGAAAAGATTCGACATTATAGAGAGAAAAGATTCGACATAGGAGAGAAAGATTCGACATAGGAGAGAAAAGATTCGACATAGGACAGAAAAGATTCGACATAGGAGAGAAAAGATTCGACATAGGAGAGAAAAGATTCGACATAGGAGAGAAAAGATTCGACATAGGAGAGAAAAGATTCGACATAGGAGAGAAAAGATTCGACATAGGAGAGAAAAGATTCGACATAGGAGAGAAAAGATTCGACATTATAGAGAGAAAAGATTCGACATTATAGAGAGAAAAGATTCGACATAGGAGAGGAAAGATTCGACATAGGAGAGGAAAGATTCGACATAGGAGAGGAAAGATTCGACATAGGAGAGAAAAGATTCGACATAGTAGAGAAAAGATTCGACATAGGAGAGAAAAGATTCGACATAGGAGAGAAAGATTCGACATAGGAGAGAAAAGATTCAACATTATAGAGAGAAAAGATTCGACATTATAGAGAGAAAAGATTCAACATAGGAGAGAAAAGATTCGACATAGGAGAGAAAAGATTCGACATTATAGAGAGAAAAGATTCGACATAGGAGAGAAAAGATTCGACATTATAGAGAGAAAAGATTCGACATAGGAGAGGAAAGATTCGACATAGGAGAGAAAAGATTCGACATAGGAGAGAAAAGATTCGACATTATAGAGAGAAAAGATTCGACATAGGAGAGGAAAGATTCGACATAGGAGAGGAAAGATTCGACATAGGAGAGGAAAGATTTGACATAGGAGAGGAAAGATTCGACATTATAGAGAGAAAAGATTCGACATAGGAGAGAAAAGATTCGACATAGGAGAGAAAAGATTCGACATAGGAGAGAAAAGATTCGACATTATAGAGAGAAAAGATTCGACATTATAGAGAGAAAAGATTCGACATAGGAGAGAAAAGATTCGACATTATAGAGAGAAAAGATTCGACATAGGAGAGGAAAGATTCGACATAGGAGAGAAAAGATTTGACATAGGAGAGGAAAGATTCGACATTATAGAGAGAAAAGATTCGACATAGGAGAGGAAAGATTCGACATAGGAGAGGAAAGATTCGACATAGGAGAGAAAAGATTCGACATAGGAGAGAAAAGATTCGACATAGGAGAGCAAAGATTCGACATAGGAGAGGAAAGATTCGACATAGGAGAGGAAAGATTCGACATAGGAGAGGAAAGATTCGACATAGGAGAGAAAAGATTCGACATAGGAGAGAAAAGATTCGACATTATAGAGAGAAAAGATTCAACATAGAAGAGAAAAGATTCGACATTATAGAGAGAAAAGATTCGACATTATAGAGAGAAAAGATTCGACATAGGAGAGAAAAGATTCGACATAGGAGAGAAAGATTCGACATAGGAGAGAAAGATTCGACATAGGAGAGAAAAGATTCGACATTATAGAGAGAAAAGATTCGACATAGGAGAGAAAAGATTGGACATTACAGAGAGAAAAGATTCAACATAGAAGAGAAAAGATTCGACATTATAGAGAGAAAAGATTCGACATAGGAGAGAAAAGATTCGACATTATAGAGAGAAAAGATTCAACATAGAAGAGAAAAGATTCGACATTATAGAGAGAAAAGATTCAACATAGGAGAGAAAAGATTCGACATAGGAGAGAAAAGATTCGACATAGGAGAGAAAAGATTCGACATAGGAGAGAAAAGATTCGACATAGGAGAGAAAGATTCGACATTATAGAGAGAAAAGATTCGACATAGGAGAGAAAAGATTGGACATTATAGAGAGAAAAGATTCGACATAATAGAGAGAAAAGATTCGACATTATAGAGAGAAAAGATTCGACATTATAGAGAGAAAAGATTCGACATTATAGAGAGAAAAGATTCGACATTATAGAGAGAAAAGATTCGACATTATAGAGAGAAAAGATTCGACATTATAGAGAGAAAAGATTCCACATTATAGAGAGAAAAGATTCGACATTATAGAGAGAAAAGATTCGACATTATAGAGAGAAAAGATTCGACATAGGAGAGAAAAGATTCGACATTATAGAGAGAAAAGATTCGACATAGGAGAGGAAAGATTCGACATAGGAGAGAAAAGATTTGACATAGGAGAGGAAAGATTCGACATTATAGAGAGGAAAGATTCGACATAGGAGAGGAAAGATTCGACATAGGAGAGAAAAGATTCGACATAGGAGAGAAAAGATTCGACATAGGAGAGCAAAGATTCGACATAGGAGAGGAAAGATTCGACATAGGAGAGGAAAGATTCGACATAGGAGAGGAAAGATTTGACATAGGAGAGAAAAGATTCGACATAGGAGAGAAAAGATTCGACATTATAGAGAGAAAAGATTCAACATAGAAGAGAAAAGATTCGACATTATAGAGAGAAAAGATTCGACATTATAGAGAGAAAAGATTCGACATAGGAGAGAAAAGATTCGACATAGGAGAGAAAGATTCGACATTATAGAGAGAAAAGATTCGACATAGGAGAGAAAAGATTGGACATTACAGAGAGAAAAGATTCAACATAGAAGAGAAAAGATTCGACATTATAGAGAGAAAAGATTCGACATTATAGAGAGAAAAGATTCGACATTATAGAGAGAAAAGATTCAACATAGAAGAGAAAAGATTCGACATAGGAGAGAAAAGATTCGACATTATAGAGAGAAAAGATTCGACATAGGAGAGAAAAGATTGGACATTACAGAGAGAAAAGATTCAACATAGAAGAGAAAAGATTCGACATTATAGAGAGAAAAGATTCGACATTATAGAGAGAAAAGATTCGACATTATAGAGAGAAAAGATTCAACATAGAAGAGAAAAGATTCGACATAGGAGAGAAAAGATTCGACATAGGAGAGAAAGATTCGACATTATAGAGAGAAAAGATTCGACATAGGAGAGAAAAGATTGGACATTATAGAGAGAAAAGATTCAACATAGGAGAGAAAAGATTCGACATTACAGAGAGAAAAGATTCGACATTATAGAGAGAAAAGATTCGACATAGGAGAGGAAAGATTCGACATAGGAGAGGAAAGATTCGACATAGGAGAGGAAAGATTTGACATAGGAGAGGAAAGATTCGACATTATAGAGAGAAAAGATTCGACATAGGAGAGAAAAGATTCGACATAGGAGAGAAAAGATTCGACATAGGAGAGAAAAGATTCGACATTATAGAGAGAAAAGATTCGACATTATAGAGAGAAAAGATTCGACATAGGAGAGAAAAGATTCGACATTATAGAGAGAAAAGATTCGACATAGGAGAGGAAAGATTCGACATAGGAGAGAAAAGATTTGACATAGGAGAGGAAAGATTCGACATTATAGAGAGAAAAGATTCGACATAGGAGAGGAAAGATTCGACATAGGAGAGGAAAGATTCGACATAGGAGAGAAAAGATTCGACATAGGAGAGAAAAGATTCGACATAGGAGAGCAAAGATTCGACATAGGAGAGGAAAGATTCGACATAGGAGAGGAAAGATTCGACATAGGAGAGGAAAGATTCGACATAGGAGAGGAAAGATTCGACATAGGAGAGAAAAGATTCGACATAGGAGAGAAAAGATTCGACATTATAGAGAGAAAAGATTCAACATAGAAGAGAAAAGATTCGACATTATAGAGAGAAAAGATTCGACATTATAGAGAGAAAAGATTCGACATAGGAGAGAAAAGATTCGACATAGGAGAGAAAGATTCGACATAGGAGAGAAAGATTCGACATAGGAGAGAAAAGATTCGACATTATAGAGAGAAAAGATTCGACATAGGAGAGAAAAGATTGGACATTACAGAGAGAAAAGATTCAACATAGAAGAGAAAAGATTCGACATTATAGAGAGAAAAGATTCGACATAGGAGAGAAAAGATTCGACATTATAGAGAGAAAAGATTCAACATAGAAGAGAAAAGATTCGACATTATAGAGAGAAAAGATTCAACATAGGAGAGAAAAGATTCGACATAGGAGAGAAAAGATTCGACATAGGAGAGAAAAGATTCGACATAGGAGAGAAAAGATTCGACATAGGAGAGAAAGATTCGACATTATAGAGAGAAAAGATTCGACATAGGAGAGAAAAGATTGGACATTATAGAGAGAAAAGATTCGACATAATAGAGAGAAAAGATTCGACATTATAGAGAGAAAAGATTCGACATTATAGAGAGAAAAGATTCGACATTATAGAGAGAAAAGATTCGACATTATAGAGAGAAAAGATTCGACATTATAGAGAGAAAAGATTCGACATTATAGAGAGAAAAGATTCCACATTATAGAGAGAAAAGATTCGACATTATAGAGAGAAAAGATTCGACATTATAGAGAGAAAAGATTCGACATAGGAGAGAAAAGATTCGACATTATAGAGAGAAAAGATTCGACATAGGAGAGGAAAGATTCGACATAGGAGAGAAAAGATTTGACATAGGAGAGGAAAGATTCGACATTATAGAGAGGAAAGATTCGACATAGGAGAGGAAAGATTCGACATAGGAGAGAAAAGATTCGACATAGGAGAGAAAAGATTCGACATAGGAGAGCAAAGATTCGACATAGGAGAGGAAAGATTCGACATAGGAGAGGAAAGATTCGACATAGGAGAGGAAAGATTTGACATAGGAGAGAAAAGATTCGACATAGGAGAGAAAAGATTCGACATTATAGAGAGAAAAGATTCAACATAGAAGAGAAAAGATTCGACATTATAGAGAGAAAAGATTCGACATTATAGAGAGAAAAGATTCGACATAGGAGAGAAAAGATTCGACATAGGAGAGAAAGATTCGACATTATAGAGAGAAAAGATTCGACATAGGAGAGAAAAGATTGGACATTACAGAGAGAAAAGATTCAACATAGAAGAGAAAAGATTCGACATTATAGAGAGAAAAGATTCGACATTATAGAGAGAAAAGATTCGACATTATAGAGAGAAAAGATTCAACATAGAAGAGAAAAGATTCGACATAGGAGAGAAAAGATTCGACATTATAGAGAGAAAAGATTCGACATAGGAGAGAAAAGATTGGACATTACAGAGAGAAAAGATTCAACATAGAAGAGAAAAGATTCGACATTATAGAGAGAAAAGATTCGACATTATAGAGAGAAAAGATTCGACATTATAGAGAGAAAAGATTCAACATAGAAGAGAAAAGATTCGACATAGGAGAGAAAAGATTCGACATAGGAGAGAAAGATTCGACATTATAGAGAGAAAAGATTCGACATAGGAGAGAAAAGATTGGACATTATAGAGAGAAAAGATTCAACATAGGAGAGAAAAGATTCGACATTACAGAGAGAAAAGAT
Organism: Rana muscosa; assembly: GCA_029206835.1. Classification (NCBI taxonomy): domain Eukaryota; kingdom Metazoa; phylum Chordata; class Amphibia; order Anura; family Ranidae; genus Rana; species Rana muscosa. The sequence goes on along the minus strand of JARGYO010005626.1, from coordinate 215,203,665 downwards.
TCGACATTATAGAGAGAAAAGATTCGACATAGGAGAGGAAAGATTCGACATAGGAGAGGAAAGATTCGACATAGGAGAGGAAAGATTTGACATAGGAGAGGAAAGATTCGACATTATAGAGAGAAAAGATTCGACATAGGAGAGAAAAGATTCGACATAGGAGAGAAAAGATTCGACATAGGAGAGAAAAGATTCGACATTATAGAGAGAAAAGATTCGACATTATAGAGAGAAAAGATTCGACATAGGAGAGAAAAGATTCGACATTATAGAGAGAAAAGATTCGACATAGGAGAGGAAAGATTCGACATAGGAGAGAAAAGATTTGACATAGGAGAGGAAAGATTCGACATTATAGAGAGAAAAGATTCGACATAGGAGAGGAAAGATTCGACATAGGAGAGGAAAGATTCGACATAGGAGAGAAAAGATTCGACATAGGAGAGAAAAGATTCGACATAGGAGAGCAAAGATTCGACATAGGAGAGGAAAGATTCGACATAGGAGAGGAAAGATTCGACATAGGAGAGGAAAGATTCGACATAGGAGAGAAAAGATTCGACATAGGAGAGAAAAGATTCGACATTATAGAGAGAAAAGATTCAACATAGAAGAGAAAAGATTCGACATTATAGAGAGAAAAGATTCGACATTATAGAGAGAAAAGATTCGACATAGGAGAGAAAAGATTCGACATAGGAGAGAAAGATTCGACATAGGAGAGAAAGATTCGACATAGGAGAGAAAAGATTCGACATTATAGAGAGAAAAGATTCGACATAGGAGAGAAAAGATTGGACATTACAGAGAGAAAAGATTCAACATAGAAGAGAAAAGATTCGACATTATAGAGAGAAAAGATTCGACATAGGAGAGAAAAGATTCGACATTATAGAGAGAAAAGATTCAACATAGAAGAGAAAAGATTCGACATTATAGAGAGAAAAGATTCAACATAGGAGAGAAAAGATTCGACATAGGAGAGAAAAGATTCGACATAGGAGAGAAAAGATTCGACATAGGAGAGAAAAGATTCGACATAGGAGAGAAAGATTCGACATTATAGAGAGAAAAGATTCGACATAGGAGAGAAAAGATTGGACATTATAGAGAGAAAAGATTCGACATAATAGAGAGAAAAGATTCGACATTATAGAGAGAAAAGATTCGACATTATAGAGAGAAAAGATTCGACATTATAGAGAGAAAAGATTCGACATTATAGAGAGAAAAGATTCGACATTATAGAGAGAAAAGATTCGACATTATAGAGAGAAAAGATTCCACATTATAGAGAGAAAAGATTCGACATTATAGAGAGAAAAGATTCGACATTATAGAGAGAAAAGATTCGACATAGGAGAGAAAAGATTCGACATTATAGAGAGAAAAGATTCGACATAGGAGAGGAAAGATTCGACATAGGAGAGAAAAGATTTGACATAGGAGAGGAAAGATTCGACATTATAGAGAGGAAAGATTCGACATAGGAGAGGAAAGATTCGACATAGGAGAGAAAAGATTCGACATAGGAGAGAAAAGATTCGACATAGGAGAGCAAAGATTCGACATTATAGAGAGAAAAGATTCAACATAGAAGAGAAAAGATTCGACATTATAGAGAGAAAAGATTCGACATTATAGAGAGAAAAGATTCGACATAGGAGAGAAAAGATTCGACATAGGAGAGAAAGATTCGACATTATAGAGAGAAAAGATTCGACATAGGAGAGAAAAGATTGGACATTACAGAGAGAAAAGATTCAACATAGAAGAGAAAAGATTCGACATTATAGAGAGAAAAGATTCGACATTATAGAGAGAAAAGATTCGACATTATAGAGAGAAAAGATTCAACATAGAAGAGAAAAGATTCGACATAGGAGAGAAAAGATTCGACATTATAGAGAGAAAAGATTCGACATAGGAGAGAAAAGATTGGACATTACAGAGAGAAAAGATTCAACATAGAAGAGAAAAGATTCGACATTATAGAGAGAAAAGATTCGACATTATAGAGAGAAAAGATTCGACATTATAGAGAGAAAAGATTCAACATAGAAGAGAAAAGATTCGACATAGGAGAGAAAAGATTCGACATAGGAGAGAAAGATTCGACATTATAGAGAGAAAAGATTCGACATAGGAGAGAAAAGATTGGACATTATAGAGAGAAAAGATTCAACATAGGAGAGAAAAGATTCGACATAGGAGAGAAAAGATTCGACATAGGAGAGAAAGATTCGACATTATAGAGAGAAAAGATTCGACATAGGAGAGAAAAGATTGGACATTATAGAGAGAAAAGATTCGACATAATAGAGAGAAAAGATTCGACATTATAGAGAGAAAAGATTCGACATTATAGAGAGAAAAGATTCGACATTATAGAGAGAAAAGATTCGACATTATAGAGAGAAAAGATTCGACATTATAGAGAGAAAAGATTCGACATTATAGAGAGAAAAGATCACTGCTGGAATTGGGTGGGGGAAGTAAAATAAAAATAAAGTTGATGATGAATGTTATTGGCTGATCTAACTAAAGAGGAGGAGCAGTAAAATAGCTAGAATGACGAAGATTGGACAGAGCATCGAAAGTTAGAAGATTAGACGGTGCAGCAAAACTGTACGACGCTGCAATCGTACATTTCCGGTCAAATGCTCCGCCCATAGGCTATAGAAGAATTCTAATGTTGGTTGACTAGTAATAGTAATGAATAAATATAATAATTACTAGGGTCATACAACATTAGAATTCTTCTATAGCTTGTGGGCGGAACATTCGACCGGAAATGTATGATTGCAGCGTCGTACAGTTTCGCTGCTCCGTCGAATCTTCTTTGAACATTTGACAGACACCATAAGCCTTCAATGACAGATTCGACCTTAATTAATTCAGATTTTCGGACGAATGCAATTTCTAACGAAAAACGAAATAAATAAAAACGAATTTCGGGAGTAACTAAATAAAATTTATTTTTCGGACAAAAACGAAATTCCGAAACGAAATATTTCAGTGTGCACGTCTATTTTTGGTAAAAAATAATAATAAAAAAAAAAAATGTAAATAAAAAAAAAAAAAAAAAAATCGCCAAATCGTAAAGCGTTTGATTGGTTTGCGCAAAAGTTATAGCGTCTACAAAATAGGGGGATAGTTTTATGGCATTTTTATTAATATTTTTTTTTTTTACTAGTAATGGCGGCGATCTGCGATTTTTATCGTGACTGCGACATTATGGCGGACACATCAGACACTTTTGACACATTTTTGGGACCATTGTCATTTTTACAGCGATCAGTGCAATAAAAATGCACTGATTACTGTGTAAATGACACCAGCAGGGAAGGGGGTTAACCACTAGGGGGCGCTGAAGGGGTTAAGTGCGTCCTAGGGAGTGATTCGAACTGTGGGGGGGGGGGGATGGGCTACGCGTGACACGACACTGATCACCGCTCCCGATTACAGGGAGCTGTGATCAGTGTCCTGTCACTAGGAAGAATGGGGAAATGCTTGTTTACATCGGCATTTCCCCGTTTTTCCTCTCCGTGAGACGATTGCGGGTATCCCCACTGACATCGAGTCCGCAGGAGCTCGCACCCACAATGCCGCATCTTAAAGGGGACGTACATCTGCCCAGCTGTGCCATTGTGTCGACGTATATCGTTGTGCGCCGGTCGGCAAGCGGTTAAATCATAAGGTATTGGAGTTTCCTTTCAAATTTGGCTGTTAGCGAATGTAAAAAAAATATGAATTTATCCGAAGTTACGAATTATCTGTAATAACGAATGCCGCATCCAAACAAATGGAACGGAACAAATTAATAATAATAAATAACAACAATAATATTAACCACCTCGCGCCCGCCGTACGACTATATACGGCCGCAAGGTGGTTGTTAAATGCCGGGAGGCCGTCATTATACGGCCTCCGCTACTTTGGCCACTGGGGGGCGCGCGGGCGCCGCGTCACTGCAATGCCGATGCGCGTGCCTGGCGGCCGCGATGTCCACCAGGCACCCGCGATCGGCTGTTACAGAGGCAGGACGTGGATCTCTTGTTGTAAACACAGAGATCCATGTCCTGTCAGAGAGAGGGGACCGATGGTTTGTCCCTTGTACATAGGGACACAGATCGGTCACCTCCCCCAGTCAGTCTCCTCCCCCCACAGTAAGAATCACTCCCAGGGAACACATTTAACCCCTTCCTCGCCCCCCTAGTGTTAACCCCTTCCCTGCCAGTCACATTTATACAGTAATCAGTGCTTATTTATATTACTGATCGCTGTATAAATGTGAATGGTCCCAAAATAGTGTCAAAAGTGTCCGATGTGTCCGCCATAATGTCGCAGTCACGATAAAAAAAAAAATAAATAAATAAATAAAATCGCTGATCGCCGCCATTACTAATAATAAAGAAAAAATTATAAAAATGCCATAAAACTATCCCCCTATTTTGTAAACGCTATAACTTTTGCGCAAACCAATCAATAAACTGCGATTGCGATTTTTTTTTACCAAAAATATGTAGAAGAAGAATACGTATCGGCCTAAACTGAGGAAAAAAATTTTTTGTTCAAAAAAAAAAAAATTGGGATATTTATTATAGCAAAAATCTAAAAATATTGTTTTTCTTTTAAAAATTGTCGCTCTATTTTTGTTTATAGCGCAAAACATAAAAACCGCAGAGGGGATCAAATACCACCAAAAGAAAGCTCTATTTGTGCGAAAAAAAATACGTCAATTTTGTTTGGGAGCCGCGTCGCACGACCGCGCTATTGTCATTCAAAGCGCGACAGTGCCGAAAGCTGAAATTTCACCTGGGCAGGAAGGGGGTATATGTGCCCAGTAAAGAAGGGGTTAATAAATATTAATAATAATATAATTTTTTTATTATTATTAATTAATTCCGTTCCATTTGTTTAGATATGGCATTTGTTATTTCAGATAATTCGTAATTTTGGATCAGTTCGTATTCGTTACGTTCACTAACAGCCAAATTTGAAAGGAAATTCCAATACCGATCATTTAATAATTAGTTATCATTTTGGATTTTCGTTCTTTCAAATTTTCTTTATTTTCAAATTTACGAATTTCAATCATAACAAATGACTCAAAGAAAAAAAAAAAAAACACGAATGAAAAAGGAAAAACAAAAAAATTTTCGGCATTGCACGTCTATTATGTAGACATGTGCACTGCCGAAAAATTAGTTTTCGTTTTTTTAAATTTCTTTGCTTTTTTTTGGAAATTCGGGAAATTCGAAAAATTCGTTTTTTTTCGGAAATTCAGAATTCCGAAATTCTGAATTCCGAATTTTAGAATTTCCGAAAAAACGAAAACAACAAATTTTTCGAATTTCCGAAAAAAGCAAAACGAATTTCCGATTTTCGGAAATTCTAAAAATTCGGAATTCAACTTTCCAAATTTCCCCATTTTCGAATTTTAGAATTATGCAATTTCGAATTTTCGAATCTCGAATTTTCCAAATTCGGAAATCCAAAAATTCGGAAATCCAAAAATTCGTAAATCCGAAAATCCAAAAATTCGAAAATCCGAAAATTTAAAAATTCGGAAATTTCGGAATTAACGAATTTCTCTAAATTTGTGAAAAACGAATTAGAAACTAAACTAACTGCACATGTCTACTATTATCTAAACCCAGGAACAGAAATGTCATATATTTGACCTGAATAGTCCTTAGATAGGGTAAGCTGCATTCATTTTCTTTTTTTTTTTTTTACAAGCTTTTTTTCCACCCCTTTATTTTCACTCGGTGATCCTGCCAGTATCACACTTCCTGCCTAAAGGCCCATCCAATTTTATGGCCATAATTGTCTGACGGACGTGTTGTGTCAGATAATCCGACCGTGTGTACGCTCCAATATGGATTAAGTTCCCCGACATTTATATTGTTTATATCTGTATGTTGTATTTAATGACTGTCTTTAGTGTAAGGTTGACGTGTATGCATCTTCATATCTTGTTCAACTTTTTTCATAGCCAACGACTGTATATTATTTAATTTTAGAACTCTCCTGATGAAGCAACCCAGTGGCGAAACTAGTTGAGACCTCCCCCACGTGACCCTTACCCTCCACCGTGATCTTCCCCCAAGGGATAATCTAATATCGGTGACCTGTATTGGTTGGATCGCCTTGTTTGTACTGTGATTTATTGTTTATGTCCTTGATGTTTTTTTAATATCTTTTTTGATACTATGTTAATAAATGTATACCTTTTATTATAAATTGCTCTTTTGAGTTTACCTGCTCACCCTGTGCCGCTACAGTCCTATTGCCCCCCGTTTTCTCAGCTTTTTGCTCTTGGTCTTTGGGGTTTCTTTGGGGTCCCCTAAGCCCAATCTCCATTCAAATTTCGTGTGTACGCTCCATCAGACAATTGTTGGCTGAATTAACGAAAACAAATGTTGGCTCTCCATGCTCACCAACTGTCTGGCAATAAATCTGTTACGACGGATTATCCCATCGTGTGTACACAAGTCCGTCCAACTAAAATCCAAAGTACAAACGCGCATGCTCTGAACCAATGCTAAACATCAGACAACAATAGCAGAAGTTGCCCAGAGGGTGGCGGTAAAGAGCTGAAAAACGACATGGTTCGGCTGAAAATGTTGTGCCGTGTGTATGCAGAACAGGTTCACGGCCAACGCCCTTTGGACCAAAATCCATGGATAAATCCGATGGAAGTCCGATCGAGTATACGAGGCTTTATGGTGACAACGCTCACTCATACTGCATGGAAGAGCAGCAGAGTTGTCACCCTTGGACTGGACTACAGAAAACTTCATATGGCCCTCTCAGCCAAACGGATGATAAAACAGTCATGGAGGATGATGGGATTTGCTGTCCTTGGTGCATCGGCTGGTGGACCGCCATTATACTCCGTGTGTTTCCGATCTTTATCCCCTGAGCAGACATGGACTGTCTAATTAGATTGTTGCCACATCAGTAGTCCTCGTCACATTCGGAGAGGATTCAGCACAGCTTCCGCGAGCCTGAGAAGAGGTTTACCTACGGGAGTACATTAGCACAGATATCAACTGTCCTTGTTTTTCTGGAACAGTCCTGCTCCATTGAACCTTAGTCCCGGGGATGCTATGTCCTGGAGATGCTATGTCCCGGACAATGTCCTGGAGATGCTATGTCCCGGGCAATGTCCCGGAGTCACAGTATCATCCCCGTTTGAAATACTGTGCAAGCAGCGATTCAATACGGTGTTCATTTCAGCGATTTGGGACCATGGTGGGCGGTACCCTCATAATTAGAGGCTCGAGACTTGGCAGGCCACCCTGGTAAGTGGGTGGGGTCTGGGCAGACCATACAGTAACTGGGTGACCCATAAGCAGATTGTGGGTGGGGTTTACTGTGTTGGGACTGAAATGTTGGTAAGCATGCACTAGGCAAGTGTTAGGATTTGGGTAATTTAACCCCTTCAATACCGGGCACTTTCGCCCCCTTCCTGCCCAGGACAATGTTCAGCTTTCAGCGCTGTCGCACTTTGAATGACAATTGCGCGGTCATGTAACACTGTACCCATATGATATTTTTATCATTTTCTTCCCACAAATAGAGCTTTCTTTTGGTGGTATTTGATCACCTCTGCGGTTTTTATTTTTTGCACAACAAACTAAAAAATACCCAAATTTTTGAAAAAAATTATAGTTTCTCAGTTTCTGTCATAAAATTTTGTTTTCCCCTTCACTGATGGGCACTAATGAGGCGGCACTGATGGGCACTAATGAGGCGGCACTGATGGGCACTAATGAGGCGGCACTGATGGGCACTAATGAGGCGGCACTGATGGGCACTAATGAGGCGGCACTGATGGGCACTAATGAGGTGGCACTGATGGGCACAAATGAGGCGGCACTGATGGGCACTAATGAGGCGGCACTGATGGGCACTAATGAGGCGGCACTGATGGGCACTAATGAGGCGGCACTGATGGGCACTAATGAGGCGGCACTGATGGGCACTAATGAGGCGGCACTGATGGGCACTAATGAGGCGGCACTGATGAGGCGGCACTGATATGTAGAATTGATGGGCACTGATAGGCTGCACTGATGGGCACTGATTGGAACTGACAGCCGGCACTGATGGGCAGCACTGATGATGAGGTACTGATGTGTTACTGACGGGTGTTACTGCTGGGCACTGATTGGTACTGTGGTGGGCACTGGCAGTATTTATTATTGGGGCACTGCTGGGCACTGATTGGTAGCCGATTGATTATCAGCACAGCCCCCCTCAGATCTGCCAATGTGCTGATTATCAGCACAGAGCCCCCCCCTCTGACAGGGAGAGCCGCCGATCTCCCTGTCAGCGCGAACCGAGGAATGCCGTTTAACGGCACTTCCTGGTTCACACGATGATCAGCTGTGATTGGTCACAGCTGATCATGTGGTAAGAAGCCTCTGACAGAGGCTTCTTATCACGATCAGAGATGCGGGGTGTCAGACTGACACGCCGCGATTGCCGCGCTGCGCGCCCCCAGGGGCGAGCGCCGGCATGTTATCCTGCTGGAAGTCATACGACACCCCGTCAGGATAACAGAGCCACTTCCCGCTATTGACCGGGTGGGAAGTGGTTAAGGGAAAGTATCATTTTTTTATATGCAAAAAAGTAAACTAATATGGTCAAAGGTTTGTGCACATCTGACCGCCACACCTACTATATGGGCAAAATAATGCAGACCCCTCTCCAAATGATGGCGTTCAGGGGTCTCCAGTGAAGGGGTACTGGTAATACTCCATCATACAAAGACATTATAGACAGTTGTGCTCTTCCAAACAGTTTGGTGAGGACCCTTTTCTGTTCCAACATAACTGTTCCCTGTGTACAAAGCCAGCTCCATAAAGACATGGTTTCACCAGTTTGGTGTGGAGGAACTCAAGTGTCCTGCACAGAGTCCTGACCTCAACCCTACTGAACACCTTTGGGATGAATTGGAATATCGATGGTGAGCCAAGACTGTTTTTTGGTGCTCAACATGAAGTCCAACAAGTGAGGCAGGTCTTCTCATCCAAACTGACCTCACAAATATTATTTTGGCTTAATGGGCACAAAATCCCATAGACACACTCCAAAATTTTGTGGGATGCCTTCGAAGAAGAGCGGTTCCACTTTCATAATGACATGGCTTGACCAGTTTGGTGCGAAGGAACTCGAGTGTCCTGCACAGAGCCCTGACTCCAACCCTACTGAAAACCTTTTAGCTTGACGAGTTTGGTATGGAAGAACTCGAGTGTCCTGCACAGAGCCCTGACCTCAACCCTACTGAACACCTTTGGGTATAAATCGGAGCGCCAATGGTGAGCCAGGTCTTCTCATCCAACATTAGTACCTGACCTCACAAATGTTCTTTTGGCTTAATGGGCACAAAGTCCTATAGACATGCTCCAGAATTTTGTGGGATGCCTTCCCAGAAGAGTGGCACTACCTCCATAATGACATGGTGTGACCAGCTTGGTGTGGAGGAACTCGAGTGTCCTGCACAGAGCCCTGACCGCAACCCTACTGCAAACCTTTTGGATGACCTGGAATACCGATGGTGAGCCAAGTCTGTTCTTTTGGCGCCCAACACGCGAGCCAGATCTTCTCATCCAACAACAGTGAGTGACCTTACAAATGGACACCCTCCTGGAGGTGAGGCAGTATGAGGGGGGGTGGAGGTGAGGCAGTACAGGGGGGGTGGAGGTGAGGCAGTACAGGGGGGGTGGAGGGGAGGCAGTACAGGGGGGGTGGAGGGGAGGCAGTATAGGGGGGTGGAGGGGAGGCAGTATGAGGGGGGGTGGAGGTGAAGCAGTATGAGGGGGGGGTGGAGGTGAGGCAGTACAGGGGGGGTGGAGGTGAGGCAGTACAGGGGGGGTGGAGGGGAGGCAGTACAGGGGGGGTGGAGGTGAGGCAGTACAGGGGGGGGTGGAGGGGAGGCAGTACAGGGGGGGTGGAGGGGAGGCAGTATAGGGGGGTGGAGGGGAGGCAGTATGAGGGGGGGGGGTGGAGGTGAAGCAGTATGAGGGGGGGGTGGAGGTGAGGCAGTACAGGGGGGGTGGAGGTGAGGCAGTACAGGGGGGGTGGAGGGGAGGCAGTACAGGGGGGGTGGAGGGGAGGCAGTATAGGGGGGGTGGAGGGGAGGCAGTATAGGGGGGTGGAGGGGAGGCAGTATGAGGGGGGGTGGAGGTGAAGCAGTATGAGGGGGGGGTGGAGGTGAGGCAGTACAGGGGGGGTGGAGGTGAGGCAGTACAGGGGGGGTGGAGGGGAGGCAGTACAGGGGGGGTGGAGGTGAGGCAGTACAGGGGGGGGTGGAGGGGAGGCAGTACAGGGGGGGTGGAGGGGAGGCAGTATAGGGGGGTGGAGGGGAGGCAGTATGAGGGGGGGGGGTGGAGGTGAAGCAGTATGAGGGGGGGGTGGAGGTGAGGCAGTACAGGGGGGGTGGAGGTGAGGCAGTACAGGGGGGGTGGAGGTGAGGCAGTACAGGGGGGGGTGGAGGGGAGGCAGTACAGGGGGGGTGGAGGGGAGGCAGTATAGGGGGGTGGAGGGGAGGCAGTATGAGGGGGGGGGGGGTGGAGGTGAAGCAGTATGAGGGGGGGGTGGAGGTGAGGCAGTACAGGGGGGGTGGAGGTGAGGCAGTACAGGGGGGGTGGAGGGGAGGCAGTACAGGGGGGGTGGAGGTGAGGCAGTACAGGGGGGGGTGGAGGGGAGGCAGTACAGGGGGGGTGGAGGGGAGGCAGTATAGGGGGGTGGAGGGGAGGCAGTATGAGGGGGGGGGGTGGAGGTGAAGCAGTATGAGGGGGGGGTGGAGGTGAGGCAGTACAGGGGGGGTGGAGGTGAGGCAGTACAGGGGGGGGTGGAGGGGAGGCAGTACAGGGGGGGTGGAGGGGAGGCAGTATAGGGGGGTGGAGGGGAGGCAGTATGAGGGGGGGGGGTGGAGGTGAAGCAGTATGAGGGGGGGGTGGAGGTGAGGCAGTACAGGGGGGGTGGAGGTGAGGCAGTACAGGGGGGGTGGAGGTGAGGCAGTACAGGGGGGGTGGAGGGGAGGCAGTACAGGGGGGGTGGAGGGGAGGCAGTATAGGGGGGTGGAGGTGAGGCAGTATGAGGGGGGGTGGAGGTGAGGCAGTATGAGGGGGGGTGGAGGTGAGGCAGTATGAGGGGGGGGAGGCAGTATAGGGGGGGGGTGGGAAGACATTTTTACAGATAGCAGCAGCAGAATATTCAGCTTACCCGAGTCCCTCAGATGTTAAGCCTGAAACATCTGTGCAGGGCCCGCCCTCTGTCCCAATTACCTGCATGTAGTGATGTCATTCCCTGGCTGGGTAGGTCTGATGGAGGAAGTTCCGTCCTTGCCCTCCGTCTTCTTTGAATAATGGGGCCTAAGGGGCAGGGCCAGCACGTGATTGGTTGCTAGGACCGCCGATATCCTAGCAACCAATCACATGCTTGCCCCGCCCCCAGGACCAACTTTCAGAGAAGGAGGGGGGCAAGAACGGAGGAAGGGGGGGGTGTCTGGGCACCACACTGCTGCTGCTGCTCAGGCTATATTCTCTGACAGATCTGATTGCCGAGGCGGAGCGGCGCGGCTTCGTGCGGCAACAGAGAGTAACTGGGCATTTGGGCAGGGTGCTCTGGGGTTTGGAGTTTCCAGATCCCCCTGCCCCCCCTTATCTACATCCCTGTGGCAGAGAGTAGGGAATCCAGCACCCTAGGAGACAGTGTGCCCTACCTAGTAGTTCGCCTAGCGGTAGCGCCGGCCTTGGTGTGAAGTCAGGTGTTCAAAAACCTCAGGCCATATAGTGGAACGGGGTTTAAAAACTTGCCTGTCTATGGCTGGCTCTTCTATATCTACCACTTTCAAGGAGGATCAAGGAGGACAATTAGAGGGAAATTGGAGGTGACCTCCTTCATATAAACAATGGAAGACAAGCAGGGCTGGGGCTACCACTAGGGAAACTAGGCAGCCGCCTAGGGTGCACTGCTGCCTAGGGCGCCCAGCCACTGGCGTCCCTATTCACTTCTCTCTGCAGCAAGCAACCAAGTCTCAGCATCAGCAGTCGCTCCATTTGGAGGACTGTGTCTGTGTCCCAACTCTCAAACTAATTTAAGAAAGCAAACAATCAATCATTGATGGGCACTGGTGAGGCTGCATTCGATGGACGCTGGTGAGGCTGCATTCGATGGGCGCTGGTGAGGCTGCATTCGATGGGTGCTGGTGGGGCTGCATTCGATGGGCGCTGGTGGGGCTGCATTCGATGGGCGCTGGTGGGGCTGCATTCGATGGGCGCTGGTGGGGCTGCATTCGAGAGGCTGCAATGATGGGCGCTGGTGAGGCTGCAATGATGGGTGCTGGAGAGGCTGCATTTGATGGGCGCTGGAGAGGCTGCATTTGATGGGCGCTGGAGAGGCTGCATTTGATGGGCGCTGGAGAGGCTGCGATTGATGGGCGCTGGAGAGGCTGCGATTGATGGGCGCTGGAGAGGCTGCGATTGATGGGCGCTGGAGAGGCTGCATTTGATGGGCGCTGGTGGGGCTGCATTCGATGGGCGCTGGTGGGGCTGCATTCGATGGGCGCTGGTGAGGCTGCATTCGAGAGGCTGCAATGATGGGCGCTGGTGAGGCTGCAATGATGGGTGCTGGAGAGGCTGCATTTGATGGGCGCTGGAGAGGCTGCATTTGATGGGCGCTGGAGAGGCTGCATTTGATGGGCGCTGGAGAGGCTGCATTTGATGGGCGCTGGAGAGGCTGCGATTGATGGGCGCTGGAGAGGCTGCGATTGATGGGCGCTGGAGAGGCTGCATTTGATGGGCGCTGGTGAGGCTGCATTTGATGGGCGCTGGTGAGGCTGCATTTGATGGGCGCTGGTGGGGCTGCATTCGATGGGCGCTGGTGGTGACCAAGTGACAAGGTTATAGGGCAACTTATGATAGGTGCGTGATTGAGCAGTCATGAGTGGAGCCATGGACTCAAACTCTGCCACTCATCACTGAACCAATCACGCAGCTTAATCCTGACCTGGTGATCTATGAGAATCCAGCACCTACCTGGGTACTCTGGCGTTGTGGGCGGCTGACTTCAAGCCGGTAGGTGAGCCCTCGTATCTCGAGTAGGTGCGTCCGGGTCAGGACTCGTTCTACCACTGCGGAAACAAAAATACATTATGATGTCATTATGACAGGAGATGTGACACTGTGGGGTCTATGTATAGAAAACAATTAGTTGGATGAATGCCACAAGCATACGCCTAGAGTACATGAATTTTGCCCGTATTTTGCCTAATACCTTAATTTTCTATGATCGTCAGCTCCATCTAGTGGCCATAGTGCAGTATTTGCTTGATTGAGGTACAGTGGAACCTCAGATTACGAGCATAATCCGTTCCAGGAGAATGCTCATAATCCAAAGCACTCGCATATCAAAGCGAGTTTCCCCATAGAAGTCAATGGAAACCAAAATAATTTGTTCCGCATTGACTTCAATGGCATGCAATACCGCATGTGGCCAGAGTGGGGGGGGGCGCCGGAGAGCCTCGGAAACACTCGGAAAGGCACGAGAACAGCTCGGCTGAACTCGGAAAGGCTCGGGAACAGAGTATTTCCGAGCATTTCCGCACGGCTCCGGCGCCCCCCCACCTAAGGTCAAACGCGGTACTGCACACCGCTGTCGCTTGAATCCTGCTCGTTTTGCGAGACAACAATCGCAAACCGAGTCAGGATTTTTAAAAATACAGTGCTTGTTTTGCAAAACGCTCGTTAACCGCGTTACTCGCAATCCGAGGTACCACTGTATTTCGTGAAATGATGTATATTATGGCCACTAGATGGAGCTGAAGACTATAGGAGATCAATGTGTCAGACAAAACACTGGCAGAGTTTGTGAGGGGTAGGCGAATGTTTGTGACATTAGCATCCAACTACATTTTTATACATTGACCCCCGGCGTAACCAAACTGCATTATACCAAAACTCCACCGGTAAGATGGAGACACAAGTTTTATGGATGGAATCACCATTGGGGTGTCTGTAAACCCCTAAAAATCCATGCAGGTGTTCAGCAGTGCCTTTGCTTTGAAGGTAAGTTTCTCTATGACCTACCCAATCCATTTGTCCAATGCCAAGGTTGGAAAGGGAGGGAGGGAGGGGCCATTTATGTTTAGCGTCATCTGTACTGATCATCAGAAAACAGGGCCGCCATCAGGATTTCAGGAATTTTGGGGCCCCTTACACAGCTTCAGGCATGGGCCCCCTGGAGTAGAGGAGAACCGGGGAGGGGTGCCATGAATTGAGAAGCGGGGGGTGCTGCCGCCGCAAACTGTTGGGGTCGGGGGGGCTTTGGGCGCTGACAAAAAAAAAAAAAGGGGGGGGGGGAGGGTTGCCATCCGAGGGCCCTGGGGACCTCTGGGCCCCTTACAAATTAAAATTAAAAAAAATTATAAAATTTTTTTTTTTCTTTTTTAATCAAAAAATTAAGGGAGGGGGGTTGCCATCCGGGGCCCTGGGGACATCAGGGCCTCTGGGCCCCTTACAAAAAAAAATGAATTTTTTTTTTATAAATTTTTTATATAATTTTTTTTTTTTAATATAAAAAGGGGGGTTGCCATCCGGGGCCTTGGGGACCTCCGGGCCCCTTACAAAGAAAAAAAAAAAAGGCGGTTGCCATCCGGGCCCCTTACAGGTGTACTGCCTGTACCCCCCTGATGGCGGCCCTGTCAGGAGATGTAACTAAATAACGATCTTCAGATAATAAATCGCTACATTGGGGATGTACTGAGACCATATAACTGGTAATGTGGCCCCCAACCCATCCAGCCCAGCAATGACTCTTTTCTCAGGGGGTTCAGGGGGATGGATGTCAGTTACATGGGGGAAGGTGTTTGGTAGATTTATTGCAGTACTGCCGGGTCTACAAACTATGGCCCCCCTGGGCCACATCCAACCTGCTGGGAAATTCTATATGGCTTGAAGCTACGGCCCTCAGACTCACAGAGACTCATATCAGCTGGTTTCTGCCCAACCACTAACCACACCCCCCCCCCAACACGGTCTCCATCGCACCTCCCCCCGCCAAGCGGTTCATTGGTTGTTAGGATTGCCAGCGTCCTATCAGCCAATGATATGCCTCCATCCAGACCTGCTTTCAACTTTTGGGTACTGCTACAAGACAGACACACTCTAAGCCGAATTGCAGTGGTAAGGGGGACACTGGTGAAAGGGAGGATTCTGAGGGGGACACTGGTGAAAGGGAGGACTCTGACGGGGACACTGGTGAAAGGGAGGACTCTGACGGGGACACTGGTGAAAGGGAGGACTCTGACGGGGACACTGGTGAAAGGGAGGACTCTGACGGGGACACTGGTGAAAGGAAGGACTCTGACGGGGACACTGGTGAAAGGGAGGATTCTGACGGGGACACTGGTGAAAGGGAGGATTCTGACGGGGACACTGGTGAAAGGGAGGATTCTGACGGGGACACTGGTGAAAGGGAGGATTCTGACGGGGACATTGGTGAAAGGGAGGATTCTGACGGGGACACTGGTGAAAGGGAGGATTCTGACGGGGACACTGGTGAAAGGGAGGATTCTGACGGGGACACTGGTGAAAGGGAGGATTCTGACGGGGACACTGGTGAAAGGGAGGATTCTGACGGGGACACTGGTGAAAGGGAGGATTCTGACGGGGACACTGGTGAAAGGGAGGATTCTGACGGGGACACTGGTGAAAGGGAGGATTCTGACGGGGACACTGGTGAAAGGGAGGATTCTGACGGGGACACTGGTGAAAGGGAGGATTCTGACGGGGACACTGGTGAAAGGGAGGATTCTGACGGGGACACTGGTGAAAGGGAGGATTCTGACGGGGACACTGGTGAAAGGGAGGATTCTGACGGGGACACTGGTGAAAGGGAGGATTCTGACGGGGACACTGGTGAAAGGGAGGATTCTGACAGGGACACTGGTGAAAGGGAGGATTCTGACGGGGACACTGATGTAAGGACGGACTCCGACGGGGACTCTGATGAGGACCCTAATGGGGGTACACATAGGACATACAGAGTGAAGTGTGACTCCCCTTCCCGTTTGTGACAGAAACTGAAGCCCCCAGTCTACTGGAGGAATTGGGGGGGGGGGTTAAGACTCACTTACCATTTACCTGGTCAAAAGGTAAGTATGGCCACGCCCCTTTCCCCTGTGGGGTAATGCACACTGGTGTAAGGATGGATTCTGACAGGGACCTTGATGTAAAAGGGGGGGGGAGACTCATGTAGGTGGGGGGACTCTGATGTAGGGGAGGGGGACTCTGATGTAGGACCCTAATGTAAGAGGGGGTACAGAAAGGGCATACAGAGTGAAGTGTGACTCCTCTTCCCATCTGATTCAGAAACTGAAGCCCCCCAGTCTACTGGAGGGATGTGTGTTAAGATTCACTTACCTTCTACCTGGTCAAAGGTAAGCATGGCCACGCCCCTTTCCCTTGTGGGGTAATGCACATCGACTTCACCGTTTCCTCCATTCTTGCGGCAAAGGAAGTGTATGAAAAGCTTGTCTAGTAGCAGATCATCTTCATACTGACTGGCGGGAATTCCCGACACTCGTAGAACGCGGGGATGCGTCATGGTGACCTGCAGGGAGGAGAGTGCTGAGAATCACAATTCACACTTAAAAGGAGAGTCCTTATATTTTTGGTCCAGGAGAGTGTAGAAAGGAGGAGAGTGCCAGAAATCTAATGGAAGGCTTTATTGCCAAAGAAGAGAAGAAGGCCAATGAAGACTTCTATTAGGTCTGTGGAGCTCTCATCCTTTCTACACTATTCACTATACTCCCCCCAAGTAACAATAGTTTGACCCCACCGACAAGGGTGGAGGTGACACAAGAGCTAAGAATGCAGAAGATCTAAGAATGGAGAGGACACAAGATTCAGCGATGGAGAGAACACAAGATTCAGCGATGGAGAAGACACAAGATTCAGCGATGGAGAGGACACAAGATTCAGCGATGGAGAGGACACAAGATTCAGCGATGGAGAAGACACAAGATTCAGCGATGAAGAAGACACAAGATTCAGCGATGGAGAGGACACAAGATTCAGCGATGGAGAGGACACAAGATTCAGCGATGGAGAAGACACAAGATTCAGCGATGAAGAAGACACAAGATTTAGCGATGGAGAAGACACAAGATTCAGCGATGGAGAAGACACAAGATTCAGCGATGAAGAAGACACAAGATTTAGCGATGGAGAAGACAAAAGATAGCGATGGAGAAGACACAAGATTCAGCGATGAAGAAGACACAAGATTCAGCGATGAAGAAGACACAAGATTCAGCGATGGAGAAGACACAAGATTTAGCGATGGAGAGGACACAAGATTTAGCGATGGAGAAGACACAAGATTTAGCGATGGAGAGGACACAAGATTTAGCGATGGAGAAGACACAAGATTTAGCGATGGAGAAGACACAAGATTTAGCGATGGAGAAGACACAAGATTTAGCGATGGAGAAGACACAAGATTCAGCGATGGAGAAGACACAAGATTCAGCGATGGAGAAGACACAAGATTTAGTGATGGAGAAGACACAAGATTTAGCGATGGAGAAGACACAAGTCTTAGCGATGGAGAAGACACAAGATTCAGCGATGGAGAGGACACAAGATTTAGCGATGGAGAAGACACAAGATTCAGCGATGGAGAAGACACAAGATTTAGTGATGGAGAAGACACAAGTCTTAGCGATGGAGAAGACACAAGATTTAGCGATGAAGAGGACACAAGATTTAGCGATGGAGAGGACACAAGATTTAGCGATGGAGAGGACACAAGTCTTAGCGATGGAGAAGACACAAGATTCAGCGATGGAGAAGACACAAGATTCAGCGATGGAGAAGACACAAGATTTAGCGATGGAGAGGACACAAGATTTAGCGATGGAGAGGACACAAGATTTAGCGATGGAGAAGACACAAGATTTAGCGATGAAGAGGACACAAGATTTAGCGATGGAGAGGACACAAGATTTAGCGATGGAGAGGACACAAGATTCAGCGATGGAGAAGATACAAGATTTAGCGATGGAGAGGACACAGCGATGGAGAGGACACAGCGATGGAGAAGACACAAGATTCAGCGATGGAGAAGACACAAGATTTAGCGATGGAGAGGACACAAGATTTAGCGATGGAGAAGACACAAGATTTAGCGATGGAGAGAACACAAGATTCAGCGATGGAGAGGACACAAGATTTAGCGATGGAGAGAAAACAAGATTTAGCGATGGAGAAGACACAAGATTTAGCGATGAAGAGGACACAAGATTTAGCGATGGAGAGGACACAAGATTTAGCGATGGAGAGGACACAAGTCTTAGCGATGGAGAAGACACAAGATTCAGCGATGGAGAAGACACAAGATTCAGCGATGGAGAAGACACAAGATTTAGCGATGGAGAGGACACAAGATTTAGCGATGGAGAGGACACAAGATTTAGCGATGGAGAAGACACAAGATTTAGCGATGAAGAGGACACAAGATTTAGCGATGGAGAGGACACAAGATTTAGCGATGGAGAGGACACAAGATTCAGCGATGGAGAAGATACAAGATTTAGTGATGGAGAGGACACAGCGATGGAGAGGACACAGCGATGGAGAAGACACAAGATTCAGCGATGGAGAAGACACAAGATTTAGCGATGGAGAGGACACAAGATTTAGCGATGGAGAAGACACAAGATTTAGCGATGGAGAGAACACAAGATTCAGCGATGGAGAGGACACAAGATTTAGCGATGGAGAGAACACAAGATTTAGCGATGGAGAAGACACAAGATTTAGCGATGGAGAGAACACAAGATTTAGCGATGGAGAAGACACAAGATTTAGCGATGGAGAAGACACAAGATTTAGCGATGGAGAAGACACCAGATTCAGCGATGGAGAAGACACAAGATTTAGCGATGGAGAAGACACAAGATTCAGCGATGGAGAAGACACAAGATTTAGCGATGGAGAGGACACAAGATTCAGTGATGGAGAGGACACAAGATTCAGCGATGGAGAAGACACAAGATTTAGCGATGGAGAAGACACAAGATTCAGCGATGGAGAGGACACAAGATTCAGCGATGGAGAAGACACAAGATTTAGCGATGGAGAAGACACAAGATTTAGCGATGGAGAAGACACAAGATTTAGCGATGGAGAGGACACAAGATTTAGTGATGGAGAAGACACAAGATTCAGCGATGGAGAAGACACAAGATTTAGCGATGGAGAAGACACAAGATTCAGCAATGGAGAGGACACAAGATTCAGCAATGGAGAGGACACAAGATTCAGCGATGGAGAGGACACAAGATTCAGCTATGGAGAAGACACAAGATTCAGCGATGGAGAAGACAAAAGATAGCGATGAAGAAGACACAAGATTTAGTGATGGAGAAGACACAAGATTTAGCGATGGAGAAGACACAAGATTCAGCGATGGAGAAGACACAAGATTCAGCGATGGAGAAGACACAAGATTTAGCGATGGAGAGGACACAAGATTTAGCGATGGAGAAGACACAAGATAGCGATGGAGGACACAAGATTTAGCGATGGAGAAGACACAAGATTCAGCGATGGAGAGGACACAAGAATTAGTGATGGAGAGGACACAAGATTTAGCGATGGAGAGGACACAAGATTCAGCGATGGAGAAGATACAAGATTTAGCGATGGAGAAGACACAAGATTTAGCCATGGAGAAGACACAAGATTCAGCGATGGAGAAGACACAAGATTTAGCGATGAAGAAGACACAAGATTTAGCGATGGAGAAGACAAAAGATAGCGATGGAGAAGACACAAGATTTAGTGATGGAGAAGACACAAGATTTAGTGATGGAGAAGACACAAGATTCAGCGATGGAGAAGACACAAGATTCAGCGCTGGAGAAGACACAAGATTTAGTGATGGAGAAGACACAAGATTTAGCGATGGAGAAGACACAAGATTTAGCGATGGAGAAGACACAAGATTTAGCGATGGAGAAGACACAAGATTTAGCGATGGAGAAGACACAAGATTTAGTGATGGAGAAGACACAAGATTTAGCGATGGAGAAGACACAAGATTTAGCGATGGAGAAGACAAAAGATAGCGATGGAGAAGACACAAGATTTAGTGATGGAGAAGACACAAGATTTAGTGATGGAGAAGACACAAGATTTAGCGATGGAGAAGACAAAAGATAGCGATGGAGAAGACACAAGATTTAGTGATGGAGAAGACACAAGATTTAGTGATGGAGAAGACACAAGATTCAGCGATGGAGAAGACACAAGATTCAGCGCTGGAGAAGACACAAGATTTAGTGATGGAGAAGACACAAGATTTAGCGATGGAGAAGACACAAGATTTAGCGATGGAGAAGACAAAAGATAGCGATGGAGAAGACACAAGATTCAGCGCTGGAGAAGACACAAGATTTAGTGATGGAGAAGACACAAGATTTAGTGATGGAGAAGACACAAGATTTAGCGATGGAGAAGACAAAAGATAGCGATGGAGAAGACACAAGATTTAGTGATGGAGAAGACACAAGTCTTAGCGATGGAGAAGACACAAGATTTAGCGATGGAGAAGACACAAGATTCAGCGCTGGAGAAGACACAAGATTTAGTGATGGAGAAGACACAAGATTTAGCGATGGAGAAGACACAAGATTTAGCGATGGAGAAGACACAAGATTTAGTGATGGAGAAGACACAAGATTTAGTGATGGAGAAGACACAAGATTCAGCGATGGAGAAGACACAAGATTCAGCGATGGAGAAGACAAAAGATAGCGATGGAGAAGACACAAGATTTAGTGATGGAGAAGACACAAGATTCAGCGATGGAGAAGACACAAGATTCAGCGCTGGAGAAGACACAAGATTTAGTGATGGAGAAGACACAAGATTTAGCGATGGAGAAGACACAAGATTTAGCGATGGAGAAGACACAAGATTTAGTGATGGAGAAGACAAAAGATAGCGATGGAGAAGACACAAGATTTAGTGATGGAGAAGACACAAGATTTAGTGATGGAGAAGACACAAGATTTAGCGATGGAGAAGACAAAAGATAGCGATGGAGAAGACACAAGATTTAGTGATGGAGAAGACACAAGATTTAGTGATGGAGAAGACACAAGATTCAGCGATGGAGAGGACACAAGATTCAGCGATGGAGAGGACACAAGATTCAGCGATGGAGAGGACACAAGATTCAGCGATGAAGAAGACACAAGATTTAGTGATGGAGAAGACAAAAGATAGCGATGGAGAAGACACAAGATTTAGTGATGGAGAAGACACAAGATTTAGTGATGGAGAAGACACAAGATTTAGTGATGGAGAAGACACAAGATTTAGCGATGGAGAAGACAAAAGATAGCGATGGAGAAGACACAAGATTTAGTGATGGAGAAGACACAAGATTTAGTGATGGAGAAGACACAAGATTCAGCGATGGAGAGGACACAAGATTCAGCGATGGAGAGGACACAAGATTCAGCGATGAAGAAGACACAAGATTTAGCGATGGAGAAGACACAAGATTCAGCGATGGAGAAGACACAAGATTCAGCGATGGAGAAGACACAAGAGTTAGCGATGGAGAAGACACAAGATTTAGCGATGGAGAGGACACAAGATTCAGCGATGAAGAAGACACAAGATTCAGCGATGAAGAAGACACAAGATTCAGCGATGGAGAAGACACAAGATTCAGCGATGGAGAAGACACAAGATTCAGCGATGGAGAGGACACAAGATTCAGCGATGGAGAGGACACAAGATTCAGCGATGAAGAAGACACAAGATTCAGCGATGAAGAAGACACAAGATTTAGCGATGAAGAAGACACAAGATTTAGCGATGGAGAAGACACAAGATTTAGTGATGGAGAAGACACAAGATTTAGCGATGGAGAGGACACAAGATTTAGCGATGGAGAAGACACAAGATTTAGTGATGAAGAAGACACAAGATTTAGCGATGGAGAAGACACAAGATTTAGCGATGGAGAAGACACAAGATTTAGCGATGAAGAAGACACAAGATTCAGCGATGAAGAAGACACAAGATTTAGCGATGGAGAAGACACAAGATTTAGCGATGGAGAAGACACAAGATTCAGCGATGAAGAAGACACAAGATTTAGCGATGGAGAAGACACAAGATTCAGCGATGAAGAAGACACAAGATTTAGCGATGAAGAAGACACAAGATTTAGCGATGGAGAAGACACAAGATTCAGCGATGAAGAAGACACAAGATAGCGATGGAGAAGACACAAGATTTAGCGATGAAGAAGACACAAGATTCAGCGATGAAGAAGACACAAGATAGCGATGGAGAAGACACAAGATTTAGCGATGGAGAGGACACAAGATTCAGCGATGGAGAAGACACAAGATTCAGCGATGGAGAAGACACAAGATTCAGCGATGGAGAAGACACAAGATTCAGCGATGGAGAAGACACAAGATTCAGCGATGGAGAAGACACAAGATTCAGCGATGAAGAAGACACAAGATTCAGCGATGAAGAAGACACAAGATTTAGCAATGAAGAAGACACAAGATTCAGCGATGGAGAGGACACAAGATTCAGCGATGGAGAGGACACAAGATTCAGCGATGAAGAAGACACAAGATTCAGCGATGAAGAAGACACAAGATTTAGCGATGGAGAAGACACAAGATTCAGCGATGGAGAGGACACAAGATTCAGCGATGAAGAAGACACAAGATTCAGCGATGAAGAAGACACAAGATTTAGCGATGAAGAAGACACAAGATTTAGCGATGGAGAGGACACAAGATTTAGCGATGGAGAGGACACAAGATTCAGCGATGGAGAGGACACAAGATTTAGCGATGGAGAGGACACAAGATTCAGCGATGGAGAAGACACAAGATTTAGCGATGGAGAAGACACAAGATTCAGCGATGGAGAGGACACAAGATTCAGCGATGGAGAAGACACAAGATTTAGCGATGGAGAAGACACAAGATTTAGCGATGGAGAAGACACAAGATTCAGCGATGGAGAAGACACAAGATTTAGCGATGGAGAAGACACAAGATTCAGCGATGAAGAAGACACAAGATTTAGCGATGGAGAGGACACAAGATAGCGATGGAGAAGACAAAAGATAGCGATGGAGAGGACAGGCACAGGTATATAGGTCGGGTTTGCTGGTTTCAGTTTCCAGTTCTCAGAATAAAGGTGGCACATTTCTCTCCCCTCCCCCAATCCTTCCCGCCTGAGGTTTCTAATTGATGGTTTGAAAACCTCTCCCACAATAAGTTTGTCGCATTTTTGTGCAGCGTATAAGGTGGCACCGCAGGTTACCAGCAGTGTATTGTGACACCCGGAGACCATGAATGATGTGTAAACTTTTTTAATAAAGTTTTAAAAAATGTTTTATTATATTACAGGTACATGCATATATTCATCTTCTACATGTAACGTGTACTGAACAACCAGACACAGAGCTCCATTTATAAAAGAAATGTCTTATACATTCACACCGTTCTCACCAACGATCTCCTTACTGTGTCTAATGTATTTTCTATGATCATCAGCGCCATCTAGCGGCCATAATGTCGTATTTTTCTGATTAGGGTATTTAAGAAAAAATACCACATTATAGCCACTAGATGGAGCCAATGATCATAATAAATACACATATTAGACACATTAAGGAGATCATTGGTTAGAACTGTGTGGCTAGATGAGGCGTTAGTGTTGTGTTCTCAAATTATTTGCTGAGTTGGCTTCCAGAATGACCTGAAGTGGATCTAAACCCTTCGATCCTTTATATCCGGAGTCTCCAGTCTTTCCAGTACCAGAGTCACATCCAATATTTCACAAATATCCAGGGGTCAAAAAGGTCCCAATTGCACTCCCCCCTACATCAAAAATTCTATCAGAGTCCCCTTTACATAGGAGCCCCCCCTTACATCAGTGTCCCCATCAGAGCCCACCTTACATTAGTGTCCCCATCAGAGTCCACCTTACATTAGTGTCCCCATCAGAGTCCACCTTACATTAGTGTCCCCATCAGAGTCCACCTTACATTAGTGTCCCCACCAGAGCCCACCTTACATTAGTGTCCCCACCAGAGCCCACCTTACATTAGTGTCCCCATCAGAGTCCACCTTACATTAGTGTCCCCATCAGAGTCCACCTTACATTAGTGTCCCCACCAGAGCCCACCTTACATTAGTGTCCCCATCAGAGTCCACCTTACATTAGTGTCCCCATCAGAGTCCACCTTACATTAGTGTCCCCACCAGAGCCCACCTTACATTAGTGTCCCCACCAGAGCCCACCTTACATTAGTGTCCCCACCAGAGCCCACTTTACATTAGTGTCCCCACCAGAGCCCACCTTACATTAGTGTCCCCATCAGAGTCCACCTTACATTAGTGTCCCCATCAGAGCCCACCTTATATTAATGTCCCCATCAGAGCCCACCTTACATTAGTGTCCCCATCAGAGCCCACCTTATATTAGTGTCCCCATCAGAGCCCACCTTACATCACTGTCCCCACCAGAGCCCACCTTACATTAGTGTCCCCATCAGAGCCCACCTTACATTAGTGTCCCCATCAGAGCCCACCTTACATTAGTGTCCCCATCAGAGCCCACCTTACATTAGTGTCCCCATCAGAGCCCACCTTAAATTAGTGTCCCCATCAGAGCCCACCTTAAATTAGTGTCCCCATCAGAGCCCACCTTATATTAGTGTCCCCATCAGAGCCCACCTTACATCAAATTCCCCATCAGAGTCCATCTTACATTAGTGTCCCCATCAGAGTCCACCTTACATTAGTGTCCCCATCAGAGCCCACCTTTATATTAGTGTCCCCATCAGAGCCCACCTTACATCACTGTCCCCACCAGAGCCCACCTTACATTAGTGTCCCCATCAGAGCCCACCTTACATTAGTGTCCCCATCAGAGCCCACCTTACATTAGTGTCCCCATCAGAGCCCACCTTACATTAGTGTCCCCATCAGAGCCCACCTTAAATTAGGTGTCCCCATCAGAGCCCACCTTATATTAGTGTCCCATCAGAGCCCACCTTATATTAGTGTCCCCATCAGAGCCCACCTTACATCAAATTCCCCATCAGAGTCCATCTTACATTAGTGTCCCCATCAGAGTCCACCTTACATTAGTGTCCCCATCAGAGTCCCCCTTACATCAGGTGTCCCCATCATAGCCCAACTTTCATTAGTGTCCCCATCAGAGTCCACCTTACATCAAGTGTCCCCATCAGAGTCCACCTTACATTAGTGTCCCCATCAGAGTCCACCTTACATTAGTGTCCCCATCAGAGTTCACCTTACATTAGTGTCCCCATCAGAGTCCACCTTACATTAGTGTCACTCCATCTTACATTAGTGTCCCCATCAGAGTCCACCTTACATTAGTGTCCCCATCAGAGTCCACCTTACATTAGTGTCACTCCATCTTACATTAGTGTCCCCATCAGAGTCCACCTTACATTAGTGTCCCCATCAAAGACCACCTTCCATTAGTGTCCCCATCAGAGTCCACCTTACATTAGTGTCCCCATCAAAGACCACCTTCCATCAGTGTCCCCATCAGAGCCCACCTTACATTAGTGTCCCCATCAAAGACCACCTTACATTAGTGTCCCCATCAAAGACCACCTTACATTAGTGTCCCCATCAGAGTCCACCTTATATCAGTGTTCCCATTAAAATTCTCTCTTACATCACTATCCCCCATCAGAGTCCCCTTTACCACAGTGTGGCTGTAGTATCAGGGTGGGTGTCGGGTGCCAGAGCAGGTCTGGATGGAGGAAGGTCTGCCCTCCTCTAAATGTTGGGGTAAGCACATCATTGGTAGTTTGGACACCGTTGGCCGGACGGGATGATGACAACACAGCAGGTGAACCTATCGGTGCTCACTGGGCACAGCACTGACCCCGGCTGCTCGGATGCAGAAGATCTTGCAGAGGGCCGGATGTGGCCCGCGGGCCATAGTTTGGAGACCCCATCTGAAGACGTTGCCATCTTCTCTTCTATTTAGATGTGACGCATCACATGTGATCATCTATGGCACCGGCCTATTGATGAGCTGACATGAGCACCCTGGGGGATGTTCCTTCACCAGAGTCATGCCTCGAATGTTCCTTCACCAGAGACATGCCTCGAATGTTCCTTCACCAGAGACATGCCTCGAATGTTCCTTCACCAGAGTCATGCCTCGAATGTTCCTTCACCAGAGTCATGCCTCGAATGTTCCTTCACCAGAGTCATGCCTCGAATGTTCCTTCACCAGAGACATGCCTTGAATGTTCCTTCACCAGAGACATGCCTCGAATGTTCCTTCACCAGAGACATGCCTCGAATGTTCCTTCACCAGAGACATGCCTCGAATGTTCCTTCACCAGAGACATGCCTCGAATGTTCCTTCACCAGAGTCATGCCTCGAATGTTCCTTCACCAGAGACATGCCTCGAATGTTCCTTCACCAGAGACATGCCTCGAATGTTCCTTCACCAGAGACATGCCTCGAATGTTCCTTCACCAGAGACATGCCTCGAATGTTCCTTCACCAGAGACATGCCTCGAATGTTCCTTCACCAGAGACATGCCTCGAATGTTCCTTCACCAGAGACATGCCTCGAATGTTCCTTCACCAGAGTCATGCCTCGAATGTTCCTTCACCAGAGACATGCCTCGAATGTTCCTTCACCAGAGACATGCCTCGAATGTTCCTTCACCAGAGTCATGCCTCGAATGTTCCTTCACCAGAGACATGCCTCGAATGTTCCTTCACCAGAGACATGCCTCGAATGTTCCTTCACCAGAGTCATGCCTCGAATGTTCCTTCACCAGAGACATGCCTCGAATGTTCCTTCACCAGAGTCATGCCTCGAATGTTCCTTCACCAGAGACATGCCTCGAATGTTCCTTCACCAGAGACATGCCTCGAATGTTCCTTCACCAGAGACATGCCTCGAATGTTCCTTCACCAGAGACATGCCTAGAATGTTCCTTCACCAGAGTCATGCCTCGAATGTTCCTTCACCAGAGTCATGCCTCGAATGTTCCTTCACCAGAGACATGCCTCGAATGTTCCTTCACCAGAGACATGCCTCGAATGTTCCTTCACCAGAGTCATGCCTCGAATGTTCCTTCACCAGAGTCATGCCTCGAATCTTCCTTCACCAGAGTCATGCCTCAAATGTTCCTTCACCAGAGACATGCCTCGAATGTTCCTTCACCAGAGTCATGCCTCGAATGTTCCTTCACCAGAGTCATGCCTCGAATGTTCCTTCACCAGAGTCATGCCTCGAATGTTCCTTCACCAGAGTCATGCCTCGAATGTTCCTTCACCAGAGTCATGCCTCGAATGTTCCTTCACCAGAGTCATGCCTCGAATGTTCCTTCACCAGAGTCATGCCTCGAATGTTCCTTCACCAGAGACATGCCTCGAATGTTCCTTCACCAGAGACATGCCTCGAATGTTCCTTCACCAGAGACATGCCTCGAATGTTCCTTCACCAGAGACATGCCTCGAATGTTCCTTCACCAGAGACATGCCTCGAATGTTCCTTCACCAGAGACATGCCTCGAATGTTCCTTCACCAGAGACATGCCTCGAATGTTCCTTCACCAGAGACATGCCTCGAATTTTCCTTCACCAGAGACATGCCTCGAATGTTCCTTCACCAGAGACATGCCTCGAATGTTCCTTCACCAGAGACATGCCTCAAATGTTCCTTCACCAGAGACATGCCTCGAATGTTCCTTCACCAGAGTCATGCCTCGAATGTTCCTTCACCAGAGTCATGCCTCGAATGTTCCTTCACCAGAGTCATGCCTCGAATGTTCCTTCACCAGAGACATGCCTCGAATGTTCCTTCACCAGAGACATGCCTCGAATGTTCCTTCACCAGAGACATGCCTCGAATGTTCCTTCACCAGAGACATGCCTCGAATGTTCCTTCACCAGAGACATGCCTCGAATGTTCCTTCACCAGTCATGCCTCGAATGTTCCTTCACCAGAGACATGCCTCGAATGTTCCTTCACCAGAGACATGCCTCGAATGTTCCTTCACCAGAGACATGCCTCGAATGTTCCTTCACCAGAGACATGCCTCGAATGTTCCTTCACCAGAGACATGCCTCGAATGTTCCTTCACCAGAGACATGCCTCGAATGTTCCTTCACCAGAGACATGCCTCGAATGTTCCTTCACCAGAGTCATGCCTCGAATGTTCCTTCACCAGAGACATGCCTCGAATGTTCCTTCACCAGAGACATGCCTCGAATGTTCCTTCACCAGAGACATGCCTCAAATGTTCCTTCACCAGAGACATGCCTCAAATGTTCCTTCACCAGAGACATGCCTCAAATGTTCCTTCACCAGAGACATGCCTCGAATGTTCCTTCACCAGAGACATGCCTCGAATGTTCCTTCACCAGAGTCATGCCTCGAATGTTCCTTCACCAGAGACATGCCTCGAATGTTCCTTCACCAGAGTCATGCCTCGAATGTTCCTTCACCAGAGACATGCCTCGAATGTTCCTTCACCAGAGTCATGCCTCGAATGTTCCTTCACCAGAGACATGCCTCGAATGTTCCTTCACCAGAGTCATGCCTCGAATGTTCCTTCACCAGAGACATGCCTCGAATGTTCCTTCACCAGAGTCATGCCTCGAATGTTCCTTCACCAGAGTCATGCCTCGAATGTTCCTTCACCAGAGTCATGCCTCGAATGTTCCTTCACCAGAGACATGCCTCGAATGTTCCTTCACCAGAGACATGCCTCGAATGTTCCTTCACCAGTCATGCCTCGAATGTTCCTTCACCAGAGTCATGCCTCGAATGTTCCTTCACCAGAGACATGCCTCGAATGTTCCTTCACCAGAGACATGCCTCGAATGTTCCTTCACCAGAGTCATGCCTCGAATGTTCCTTCACCAGAGTCATGCCTCGAATGTTCCTTCACCAGAGTCATGCCTCGAATGTTCCTTCACCAGAGTCATGCCTCGAATGTTCCTTCACCAGAGACATGCCTCGAATGTTCCTTCACCAGAGACATGCCTCGAATGTTCCTTCACCAGAGACATGCCTCGAGTGTTCCTTCACCAGAGTCATGCCTCGAATGTTCCTTCA
The DNA here is from genome assembly GCA_029206835.1 of Rana muscosa. Classification (NCBI taxonomy): domain Eukaryota; kingdom Metazoa; phylum Chordata; class Amphibia; order Anura; family Ranidae; genus Rana; species Rana muscosa. The sequence goes on along the minus strand of JARGYO010005626.1, from coordinate 215,174,451 downwards.
CCAGAGTCACGCCTCGAATGTTCCTTCACCAGAGTCACGCCTCGAATGTTCCTTCACCAGAGTCACGCCTCGAATGTTCCTTCACCAGAGACATGCCTCGAATGTTCCTTCACCAGAGACATGCCTCGAATGTTCCTTCACCAGAGACATGCCTCGAATGTTCCTTCACCAGAGACATGCCTCGAATGTTCCTTCACCAGAGACATGCCTCGAATTTTCCTTCACCAGAGACATGCCTCGAATGTTCCTTCACCAGAGACATGCCTCGAATGTTCCTTCACCAGAGACATGCCTCGAATGTTCCTTCACCAGAGACATGCCTCGAATTTTCCTTCACCAGAGACATGCCTCGAATGTTCCTTCACCAGAGACATGCCTCGAATGTTCCTTCACCAGAGACATGCCTCGAATGTTCCTTCACCAGAGACATGCCTCGAATGTTCCTTCACCAGAGACATGCCTCGAATGTTCCTTCACCAGAGACATGCCTCGAATGTTCCTTCACCAGAGACATGCCTCGAATGTTCCTTCACCAGAGTAATGCCTCGAATGTTCCTTCACCAGAGTCATGCCTCGAATGTTCCTTCACCAGAGACATGCCTCGAATGTTCCTTCACCAGAGTCATGCCTCGAATGTTCCTGCTTTTGAAACCTGTTAAACCGGTGGGGTCAGATCCGCTTTATACCGGTCAAAAAATCTGTTCACAAAGATAAACTAATCTTAGAAAGTATGGTTTTACTGAAAGGGTAGTTGATGTGTGGAATAAACTTCCAGCATAGGTATTGAGACAATCAACAGTTAGTCTAGGTTCACATCTATGTGGTGATGCATTTTTCATGCATCTCTCCTCTCCCCCACTTCCCTCTCCCTACCCTCTCCCTCCTCTCTCCCCTCCCCCTCTCCTCCCCCTCTCCTCTCCCTCCCCTCTCTCGTCATGTGGCTGTCCACCATGACACCCGGGCCTGTGGTACTACAAGTCCCAGCATGCCTGGAAAATGAGCCTCCTCCTCCTCAAAGAGACAGCTGGGGAGGGAAGAGGGACAGTTGTGGGGGAAGAAAGAGGGACAGCTGGGGAGGGAAGAGGGACAGTTGTGGTGAAAGAGGGACAGTTGTGGGGAAAGAGGGACAGTTGTGGGGAAAGAGGGACAGTTGTGGGGAAAGAGGGACAGTTGTGGGGAAAGAGGGACAGTTGTGGAGTGAAGAGGGACAGTTGTGGAGGGAAGAGGGACAGTTGTGGAGGGAAGAGGGACAGTTGTGGAGGGAAGAGGGACAGTTGTGGAGGGAAGAGGGACAGTTGTGGAGGGAAGAGGGACAGTTGGGGAGGGAAGAGGGACAGCTGGGGAGGGAAGAGGGACAGCTGGGGAGGGAAGAGGGACAGCTGGGGAGGGAAGAGGGACAGCTGGGGAGGAAAGAGGGACAGTTGTGGGGGAAGAAAGAGGGACAGTTGTGGGGGAAGAAAGAGGGACAGTTGTGGGGGAAGAAAGAGGGACAGTTGTGGAGGGAAGAGGGACAGTTGTGGAGGGAAGAGGGAAAGCTGTGGAGGGAAGAGGGACAGCTGTGGGGGAAGAAAGAGGGACAGCTGTGGGGGAAGAAAGAGGGACAGTTGTGGGGGAAGAAAGAGGGACAGTTGTGGGGGAAGAAAGAGGGACAGTTGTGGGGGAAGAAAGAGGGACAGTTGTGGAGGGAAGAGGGACAGTTGTGGAGGGAAGAGGGACAGTTGTGGAGGGAAGAGGGACAGTTGTGGGGGAAGAAAGAGGGACAGCTGGGGAGGGAAGAGGGACAGCTGTGGCGGGAAGAGAGACAGTTGTGGGGGAAGAAAGAGGGACAGTTGTGGGGGAAGAAAGACAGTTGTGGGGGAAGAAAGACAGTTGTGGGGTAAGAAAGAGGGACAGTTGTGGAGGGAAGAGAGACAGTTGTGGAGGGAAGAGGGACAGCTGTGGAGGGAAGAGGGACAGCTGTGGAGGGAAGAGGGACAGCTGTGGAGGGAAGAGGGACAGCTGGGGAGGGAAGAGGGACAGCTGGGGAGGGAAGAGGGACAGCTGGGGAGGGAAGAGGGACAGCTGTGGAGGGAAGAGGGACAGCTGTGGAGGGAAGAGGGACAGCTGTGGAGGGAAGAGGGACAGCTGTGGAGGGAAGAGGGACAGCTGTGGAGGGAAGAGGGACAGCTGTGGAGGGAAGAGGGACAGTTGTGGAGGGAAGAGGGACAGTTGTGGAGGGAAGAGGGACAGTTGTGGAGGGAAGAGAGACAGTTGTGGAGGAAGAAAGAGGGACAGTTGTGGGGGAAGGAAGAGAGACAGTTGTGGGGGAAGGAAGAGAGACAGTTGTGGGGGAAGGAAGAGAGACAGTTGTGGGGGAAGGAAGAGAGACAGTTGTGGAGGGAAGAGAGACAGTTGTGGAGGGAAGAGAGACAGTTGTGGAGGGAAGAGAGACAGTTGTGGAGGGAAGAGAGACAGTTGTGGAGGAAGAGAGACAGTTGTGGGGGAAGAAAGAGGGACAGTTGTGGGGGAAGGAAGAGAGACAGTTGTGGGGGAAGGAAGAGAGACAGTTGTGGAGGGAAGAGAGACAGTTGTGGAGGGAAGAGAGACAGTTGTGGAGGGAAGAGAGACAGTTGTGGAGGGAAGAGAGACAGTTGTGGGGGAAGAAAGAGGGACAGTTGTAGGGGAAGAAAGAGGGACAGTTGTGGAGGGAAGAGAGACAGTTGTGGAGGGAAGAGAGACAGTTGTGGAGGAAGAGAGACAGTTGTGGGGGAAGAAAGAGGGACAGTTGTGGGGGAAGAAAGAGGGACAGTTGTGGAGGGAAGAGAGACAGTTGTGGAGGAAGAGAGACAGTTGTGGGGGAAGAAAGAGGGACAGTTGTGGGGGAAGAAAGAGGGACAGTTGTGGAGGGAAGAGAGACAGTTGTGGAGGGAAGAGAGACAGTTGTGGAGGAAGAGAGACAGTTGTGGGGGAAGAAAGAGGGACAGTTGTGGGGGAAGAAAGAGGGACAGTTGTGGAGGGAAGAGAGACAGTTGTGGAGGAAGAGAGACAGTTGTGGAGGAAGAGAGACAGTTGTGGAGGAAGAGAGACAGTTGTGGAGGAAGAAAGAGGGACAGTTGTGGAGGGAAGAGAGACAGTTGTGGAGGAAGAGAGACAGTTGTGGAGGAAGAGAGACAGTTGTGGGGGAAGAAAGAGGGACAGTTGTGGAGGGAAGAGAGACAGTTGTGGAGGGAAGAGAGACAGTTGTGGGGGAAGAAAGAGGGACAGTTGTGGGGGAAGAAAGAGGGACAGTTGTGGAGGGAAGAGAGACAGTTGTGGGGGAAGAAAGAGGGACAGTTGTGGGGGAAGAAAGAGAGACAGTTGTGGGGGAAGAAAGAGGGACAGTTGTGGGGGAAGGAAGAGAGACAGTTGTGGGGGAAGGAAGAGAGACAGTTGTGGGGGAAGGAAGAGAGACAGTTGTGGAGGGAAGAGAGACAGTTGTGGGGGAAGAAAGAGGGACAGTTGTGGGGGAAGAAAGAGGGACAGTTGTGGGGGAAGAAAGAGGGACAGTTGTGGGGGAAGAAAGAGGGACAGTTGTGGGGGAAGAAAGAGGGACAGTTGTGGGGGAAGAAAGAGGGACAGTTGTGGAGGGAAGAGAGACAGTTGTGGAGGGAGGGAAGAGAGACAGTTGTGGAGGGAGGGAAGAGAGACAGTTGTGGAGGGAAGAGAGACAGTTGTGGAGGGAAGAGAGACAGTTGTGGGGGCAGGAAGAGAGACAGTTGTGGGGGAAGGAAGAGAGACAGTTGTGGAGGGAAGAGAGACAGTTGTGGAGGGAAGAGAGACAGTTGTGGGGGAAGAAAGAGGGACAGTTGTGGGGGAAGAAAGAGGGACAGTTGTGGGGGAAGAAAGAGGGACAGTTGTGGGGGAAGAAAGAGGGACAGTTGTGGGGGAAGAAAGAGGGACAGTTGTGGGGGAAGAAAGAGGGACAGTTGTGGGGGAAGAAAGAGGGACAGTTGTGGAGGGAAGAGAGACAGTTGTGGAGGAAGAGAGACAGTTGTGGGGGAAGAAAGAGGGACAGTTGTGGGGGAAGGAAGAGACAGTTGTGGCGGGAAGAGAGACAGTTGTGGCGGGAAGAGAGACAGTTGTGGAGGGAAAAGAGACAGTAGTGGAGGGAAGAGAGACAGTTGTGGAGGGAAGAGAGACAGTTGTGGAGGGAAGAGAGACAGTTGTGGAGGGAGGGAAGAGAGACAGTTGTGGAGGGAGGGAAGAGAGACAGTTGTGGAGGGAGGGAAGAGAGACAGTTGTGGAGGGAAGAGAGACAGTTGTGGAGGGAAGAGAGACAGTTGTGGAGGGAAGAGAGACAGTTGTGGAGGGAAGAGAGACAGTTGTGGAGGGAAGAGAGACAGTTGTGGAGGGAAGAGAGACAGTTGTGGAGGGAGGGAAGAGAGACAGTTGTGGAGGGAGGGAAGAGAGACAGTTGTGGAGGGAGGGAAGAGAGACAGTTGTGGAGGGAGGGAAGAGAGACAGTTGTGGAGGGAGGGAAGAGAGACAGTTGTGGAGGGAAGAGAGACAGTTGTGGAGGGAGGGAAGAGAGACAGTTGTGGAGGGAGGGAAGAGAGACAGTTGTGGAGGGAAGAGAGACAGTTGTGGAGGGAAGAGAGACAGTTGTGGAGGGAAGAGAGACAGTTGTGGAGGGAAGAGAGACAGTTGTGGAGGGAAGAGACAGTTGTGGAGGGAAGAGAGAGGGACAGTTGTGGAGGGAAGAGGGACAGTTGTGGAGGGAGGGAAGAGAGACAGTTGTGGAGGGAAGAGAGACAGTTGTGGAGGGAAGAGAGACAGTTGTGGAGGGAAGAGAGAGGGACAGTTGTGGAGGGAAGAGGGACAGTTGTGGGGGAAGAAAGAGGGACAGCTGGGGAGGGAAGAGAGACAGTTGTGGGGGAAGAGGGACAGTTGTGGAGGAAGAGGGACAGTTGTGGAGGAAGAGAGACAGTTGTGGAGGAAGAGAGACAGTTGTGGAGGAAGAGAGACAGTTGTGGAGGAAGAGAGACAGTTGTGGAGGAAGAGAGACAGTTGTGGGGGAAGAGAGACAGTTGTGGGGGAAGAAAGAGGGACAGTTGTGGAGGGAAGAGAGACAGTTGTGGAGGGAAGAAAGAGGGACAGTTGTGGAGGGAAGAAAGAGGGACAGTTGTGGGGGAAGAGAGACAGTTGTGGAGGAAGAGAGACAGTTGTGGAGGAAGAGAGACAGTTGTGGAGGAAGAGAGACAGTTGTGGAGGAAGAGAGACAGTTGTGGGGGAAGAAAGAGGGACAGTTGTGGGGGAAGAAAGAGGGACAGTTGTGGAGGGAAGAGAGACAGTTGTGGAGGAAGAGAGACAGTTGTGGAGGAAGAGAGACAGTTGTGGGGGAAGAAAGAGGGACAGTTGTGGGGGAAGAAAGAGGGACAGTTGTGGAGGGAAGAGAGACAGTTGTGGAGGAAGAGAGACAGTTGTGGAGGAAGAGAGACAGTTGTGGAGGAAGAGAGACAGTTGTGGAGGAAGAAAGAGGGACAGTTGTGGAGGGAAGAGAGACAGTTGTGGAGGAAGAGAGACAGTTGTGGAGGAAGAGAGACAGTTGTGGGGGAAGAAAGAGGGACAGTTGTGGAGGGAAGAGAGACAGTTGTGGAGGGAGGGAAGAGAGACAGTTGTGGAGGGAGGGAAGAGAGACAGTTGTGGAGGGAGGGAAGAGAGACAGTTGTGGGGGAAGAAAGAGGGACAGTTGTGGGGGAAGGAAGAGAGACAGTTGTGGAGGGAAGAGAGACAGTTGTGGAGGGAAGAGAGACAGTTGTGGAGGGAAGAGAGACAGTTGTGGAGGGAAGAAAGAGGCACAGTTGTGGGGGAAGAAAGAGAGACAGTTGTGGGGGAAGAAAGAGGGACAGTTGTGGGGGAAGGAAGAGAGACAGTTGTGGAGGGAAGAGAGACAGTTGTGGAGGGAAGAGAGACAGTTGTGGAGGGAAGAGAGACAGTTGTGGAGGGAAGAAAGAGGGACAGTTGTGGGGGAAGAAAGAGGGACAGTTGAGGGGAAAGAAAGAGGGACAGTTGTGGGGGAAGAAAGAGGGACAGTTGTGGGGGAAGAAAGAGGGACAGTTGTGGAGGGAAGAGGGACAGTTGTGGGGGAAGGAAGAGAGACAGTTGTGGAGGAAGAGAGACAGTTGTGGCGGAAGAGAGACAGTTGTGGCGGAAGAGAGACAGTTGTGGCGGAAGAGAGACAGTTGTGGCGGAAGAGAGACAGTTGTGGAGGGAAGAGAGACAGTTGTGGAGGGAAGAGAGACAGTTGTGGAGGGAAGAGAGACAGTTGTGGAGGGAAGAGAGACAGTTGTGGAGGGAAGAGAGACAGTTGTGGAGGGAAGAGAGACAGTTGTGGAGGGAAGAGAGACAGTTGTGGAGGGAAGAGAGACAGTTGTGGAGGGAAGAGAGACAGTTGTGGAGGGAAGAGAGAGGGACAGTTGTGGAGGGAAGAGGGACAGTTGTGGGGGAAGAAAGAGGGACAGCTGGGGAGGGAAGAGAGACAGTTGTGGGGGAAGAGGGACAGTTGTGGGGGAAGAGAGACAGTTGTGGAGGAAGAGAGACAGTTGTGGAGGAAGAGAGACAGTTGTGGAGGAAGAGAGACAGTTGTGGAGGAAGAGAGACAGTTGTGGAGGAAGAGAGACAGTTGTGGGGGAAGAAAGAGGGACAGTTGTGGAGGGAAGAGAGACAGTTGTGGAGGGAAGAAAGAGGGACAGTTGTGGAGGGAAGAAAGAGGGACAGCTGGGGAGGGAAGAGGGACAGTTGTGGAGGGAAGAAAGAGGGACAGCTGGGGAGGGAAGAGAGACAGTTGTGGGGGAAGAAAGAGGGACAGTTGTGGGGGAAGAAAGAGGGACAGTTGTGGGGGAAGAAAGAGGGACAGTTGTGGGGGAAGAAAGAGGGACAGTTGTGGGGGAAGAAAGAGGGACAGTTGTGGAGGGAAGAGAGACAGTTGTGGAGGAAGAGAGACAGTTGTGGGGGAAGAAAGAGGGACAGTTGTGGAGGAATAGAGACAGTTGTGGAGGAATAGAGACAGTTGTGGAGGAATAGAGACAGTTGTGGAGGAAGAGAGACAGTTGTGGAGGAAGAGAGACAGTTGTGGAAGAAGAGAGACAGTTGTGGAGGAAGAGAGACAGTTGTGGGGGAAGAAAGAGGGACAGTTGTGGAGGGAAGAGGGACAGTTGTGGAGGGAAGAAAGAAGGACAGTTGTGGAGGGAAGAGGGACAGTTGTGGAGGGAAGAAAGAGGGACAGTTGTGGGGGAAGGAAGAGAGACAGTTGTGGAGGGAAGAGAGACAGTTGTGGAGGGAAGAGAGACAGTTGTGGAGGGAAGAGAGACAGTTGTGGAGGGAAGAGAGACAGTTGTGGAGGGAAGAAAGAGGGACAGTTGTGGGGGAAGAAAGAGAGACAGTTGTGGGGGAAGAAAGAGAGACAGTTGTGGGGGAAGAAAGAGAGACAGTTGTGGGGGAAGGAAGAGAGACAGTTGTGGGGGAAGGAAGAGAGACAGTTGTGGGGGAAGGAAGAGAGACAGTTGTGGGGGAAGGAAGAGAGACAGTTGTGGGGGAAGGAAGAGAGACAGTTGTGGGGGAAGGAAGAGAGACAGTTGTGGAGGGAAGAGAGACAGTTGTGGAGGGAAGAGGGACAGTTGTGGGGGAAGGAAGAGGGACAGTTGTGGGGGAAGAAAGAGGGACAGTTGTGGAGGAAGAGAGACAGTTGTGGGGGAAGAGGGACAGTTGTGGGGGAAGAAAGAGGGACAGCTGGGGAGGGAAGAGGGACAGTTGTGGAGGGAAGAAAGAGGGACAGTTGTGGAGGGAAGAGGGACAGTTGTGGAGGAAGAGAGACAGTTGTGGAGGAAGAGAGACAGTTGTGGAGGAAGAGAGACAGTTGTGGAGGAAGAGAGACAGTTGTGGGGGAAGAAAGAGGGACAGCTGGGGAGGGAAGAGAGACAGTTGTGGGGGAAGAGGGACAGTTGTGGGGGAAGAAAGAGGGACAGTTGTGGAGCGAAGAGGGACAGTTGTGGAGGAAAGAGAGACAGTTGTGGAGGGAAGAGAGACAGTTGTGGAGGGAAGAGAGACAGTTGTGGAGGGAAGAGAGACGGACAGTTGTGGAGGGGAGAGAGACGGACAGTTGTGGAGGGGAGAGAGACGGACAGTTGTGGAGGGGAGAGAGACGGACAGTTGTGGAGGGGAGAGAGACGGACAGTTGTGGAGGGGAGAGAGACGGACAGTTGTGGAGGGGAGAGAGACGGACAGTTGTGGAGGGGAGAGAGACGGACAGTTGTGGAGGGGAGAGAGACGGACAGTTGTGGAGGGGAGAGAGACGGACAGTTGTGGAGGGGAGAGAGACGGACAGTTGTGGAGGGGAGAGAGACGGACAGTTGTGGAGGGGAGAGGGACAGTTGTGGAGGGGAGAGGGACAGTTGTGGAGGGAAGAGAGACAGTTGTGGAGGGAAGAGAGACAGTTGTGGAGGGAAGAGAGACGGACAGTTGTGGAGGGAAGAGAGACGGACAGTTGTGGAGGGAAGAGGGACAGTTGTGGGGGAAGAAAGAGGGACAGTTGGGGAGGGAAGAGGGACAGTTGTGGAGGGAAGAGAGACAGTTGTGGAGGGAAGAGAGACAGTTGTGGAGGGAAGAGAGACAGTTGTGGAGGGAAGAGAGACAGTTGTGGAGGGAAGAGGGACAGTTGTGGAGGGAAGAGGGACAGTTGTGGAGGGAAGAGGGACAGTTGTGGAGGGAAGAGGGACAGTTGTGGAGGGAAGAGGGACAGTTGTGGAGGGAAGAGGGACAGCTGGGGAGGGAAGAGGGACAGTTGTGGAGGGAAGAGGGACAGTTGTGGAGGGAAGAGGGACAGTTGTGGAGGGAAGAGGGACAGTTGTGGAGGGAAGAGGGACAGTTGTGGAGGGAAGAGGGACAGTTGTGGAGGGAAGAGGAACAGTTAGGGGACATGTTTGGGGAGTGACAGTTAGGGGACATGTTTGGGGAGTGACAGTTAGGGGACATGTTTGGGGAGTGACAGTTAGGGGACATGTTTGGGGAGTGACAGTTAGGGGACATGTTTGGGGAGTGACAGTTAGGGGACATGTTTGTGGAGTGACAGTTAGGGGACATGTTTGTGGAGTGACAGTTAGGGGACATGTTTGGGGAGTGACAGTTAGGGGACATGTTTGTGGAGTGACAGTTAGGGGACATGTTTGGGGAGTGACAGTTAGGGGACATGTTTGGGGAGTGACAGTTAGGGGACATGTTTGGGGAGTGACAGTTAGGGGACATGTTTGGGGAGTGACAGTTAGGGGACATGTTTGGGGAGTGACAGTTAGGGGACATGTTTGGGGAGTGACAGTTAGGGGACATGTTTGGGGAGTGACAGTTAGGGCACATGTTTGGGGAGTGACAGTTAGGGGACATGTTTGGGGAGTGACAGTTAGGGGACATGTTTGGGGAGTGACAGTTAGGGGACATGTTTGGGGAGTGACAGTTAGGGGACATGTTTGGGGAGTGACAGTTAGGGTACATGTTTGTGGAGTGACAGTTAGGGGACATGTTTGGGGAGTGACAGTTAGGGGACATGTTTGTGGAGTGACAGTTAGGGGACATGTTTGGGGAGTGACAGTTAGGGGACATGTTTGTGGAGTGACAGTTAGGGGACATGTTTGGGGAGTGACAGTTAGGGGACATGTTTGGGGAGTGACAGTTAGGGGACATGTTTGGGGAGTGACAGTTAGGGGACATGTTTGTGGAGTGACAGTTAGGGGACATGTTTGGGGAGTGACAGTTAGGGGACATGTTTGTGGAGTGACAGTTAGGGGACATGTTTGGGGAGTGACAGTTAGGGGACATGTTTGTGGAGTGACAGTTAGGGGACATGTTTGTGGAGTGACAGTTAGGGGACATGTTTGGGGAGTGACAGTTAGGGGACATGTTTGTGGAGTGACAGTTAGGGGACATGTTTGGGGAGTGACAGTTAGGGGACATGTTTGGGGAGTGACAGTTAGGGGACATGTTTGGGGAGTGACAGTTAGGGGACATGTTTGGGGAGTGACAGTTAGGGGACATGTTTGGGGAGTGACAGTTAGGGGACATGTTTGGGGAGTGACAGTTAGGGGACATGTTTGGGGAGTGACAGTTAGGGGACATGTTTGGGGAGTGACAGTTAGGGGACAGGTTGACTCATGAGGGGGGGGGAAGGGAAGTCGGAGGTATCATGGTGATACAATGTAACAGAAGAGATCAGGAAAGGTTTAGATTATCAGATCCCAGAGGAAGAAGGCACCCCCTCCCCCACTCACCTGTGTCCCCTCCACTCACTGCCTGGGGGCCCCTGACGGGTGACAGACGGAGATCACCAAACAATCTGCAGCCCGAGAACAGAAAGTGAAAGTAGAAAAGCCCCTCCCTACTAACGGCCAGAAAGCCGCGCCCACCAGAGACTCCCTGTACTCTGTACACTCAGTATCTCACAAAAGTAAGTACACCCCCCCCCCCCCCCCCACATGTAAATCTTTTCATGTGACAACACTGAAGAAATGACACTTTGCTACAATGTAAGAAGTGAGTGTACAGCTTGTATATCCCCTTCATGACTATTCCTGACATTTGGTGTTTACAATCTGTATTTTTTGCTAGAAAATCACTTAGAACCCCCAAACATTATAGATATATATTTTTTAGCAGAGACCCTAGAGAATAAAATGGCGATCGGTGCAATATTTTATGTCACGCGGTATTTGTGCAGCGGTGTTTTAAACGCCACTTTTTGGGGAAAAATTAAGTTTCATGAATTTAAAAAAAATGAAAAGGTAAAGTTAGCCCAATATTTTGGTATAATGTGAAAGATGATGTTACGCCGCGGAAATAGATACCAAACATGTCACGCTTTATAATTTCACGCACCCGTGGAATGGCGACAACCTACAGTACCTAAAAATCTCCAGAGGCGACGCTTTAATTTTTTTTACGGTTACCAGGTTAGAGTTACAGAGGAGGTCTAGGGCTAGAATTATTGCTCTCGCTCTGACGATCGCGGCGATACCTCACGTGTGTGATTTGAACATCATTTACATATGCGGGCGCGACTTTCATATGCTTTTTCTTTGCCGCGCAAGCTCGCGGGGACGGGGGAGCTTTGAAAAAAATTTTTTTTTTTCTTATTTATGTAGCGGATATATACATTTAGGGGGTCGCATCTGGGTGGTGGCATGACCCAGAGGCACTGATTGTCAGGATATTGCCATTTTATTTGTGTGTAAGGGATCGGTGGTGTCAGTTCCCTGCGGCCCAGCAGGTGGCGCTGTCGCCTTGGGCCGGGGTTGAACCACTACTGCAGTGCCGTACCCTTTGTGACCTCTCGCAGCAGTTGTACGGCAGGGCGGGGAACCTGCTGTGCTTGCTGGGAGAGGGTATAAAGGGGGCGGACATCTTGCACACGGGGGTCGAAGTCCCAGGCACCTTCAGCCTGTGGGCTGCTGTCCGCGGTCGGTGTCCAGGCGCCCTTGGCCTGGGCACGTGGAGTTCGGGTTCCACCCCAGGCACCTTCAGTCTGAGGTGAGGTACTTTATAGAGGGCCTGGGGCCCAGTACCTTCCACTAGGTCCCGCGAGGGATGGAACATGCCCAAGGTGCCCCAGGTAAGGGTGCCTGAATCCAGGGCGTAAGGGACCAGAGATGTGTCCTTCCTGAAGACCCGGTGAAGCACATCGCCGGTGACGGGCGGGCCTCTGGAGACCGTCCGGGTGGATGTCTTCCCCAACAAGGGCCATACTCTCTAGGAAGGTAGTCCACGTTCATATGGTCGGTGGCAGCGGCCCAACTCAACACAGGTCTGTGGCAGAGGCCTCAACGTTCACCAAGGTTTGTGGCAGGAACCAAATCTAACAGTCGGTGGCAGCGGTTGTGCGCCAAGCCTATCTGCACTATAAGGAATAGGAGAGAGCTTGTGCCTGGACCTACTCGTATCCACACCCATGTCTGTTCGTCTCAAGTTCAACCAGTACTGTTCACTTCTGCGAGATCAATAAATAAGTGTTTGACTTCTCATGGTGTGGAACTCTGTTACTGGCAGTAAAGTTCTCCGTCTCTAGCGGTGGCGATCAACCTCCACAGGAGAAGCGGAGGCTCCGTACGGAACGCAGTGCCGAAGGCAGGGGCGTAACTAGAAATCACAGGGCCCCATAGCAAAATGTTGTATGGGCCCCCCCCCCCACAAAAAAATGGCGGACTTAAATTAAATAGTGGGCGTGGTTTAAAGGGCGTGTGGTTCGAGTCTGAGATGAAAGAAAGAAAGAAAGAAAGAACCCAGATCCTACACCACAATAGCAATATATGTATTCTAGAAAGTTTAATCAACAGATAAAGATACTCCAAACACCTGGTGTTAGCGCTTCAATAATCCTCACCTGTGCCCAATGCAGCGTGGTCTGCCCGTGCCCAATACTGCCTCACCTGTGCCCACGTGTGCCCAATGCAGCGTGTCCAGTGCCCAATGCAGCCTCACCTGTGGCCTGTGCCCAACGCAGCCTCACCTGTGCCCAATGCAGTGTGGCCTGTGCCCAACGCAGCCTCACCTGTGCCCAACGCAGCCTCACCTGTGCCCAATGCAGCGTAGCCTGCCCATGCCCAATGCAGCCTCACCTGTGCTCAATGCAGCGTGACCCGTGCCCAATACATCCTCACCTGTGCCCAATGCAACATGACCCGTGCCCAATACAGCCTTACCTGTGCCCAATGCAGCGTGACCTGTGCCCAATGCAGCCTCACCTGTGCCCAATGCAGCGTGACCCGTGCCCAATGCAGCCTCACCTGTGCCCAATGCAGTGTGGCCTGTGCCCAATGCAGCCTCACCTGTGCCCAATGCAGTGTGGCCTGTGCCCAATGCAGCGTGTCCAGTGCCCAATGCAGCGTGTCCAGTGCCCAATGCAGCCTCACCTGTGCCCAATACAGCGTGACCCGTGTCCAATACAGCCTCACCTGTGCCCAATGCAGCATGACCCGTGCACAATGTAGCATCACCTGTGCAGTGGAAGAGGCGAGCCAGTGGTGGAACTACCGGGGAGGATGAGGAATGCATACTGCAGCCCTCAAATGGCTATTGGCGAGCATGGGGCTGCCTCAGAGTGGGGGGGGGCGAGCACCGCCTGCACGGTCCCTCAGCCAGGGGAAGTGAGGAGAGGAAGAGACGCGCTGTGCGTACAAGCAGAGAGCTGTAATAGCTTTCATCTGAATGTCCTGCGTTCCCGGGGCTCACCGTCACATAGCCCCACCTCTTGGCCCGGCGCCTTTGATGACGTCACATGTCCCGCATTGGACCGGCGTTCTGTCTATCAAAGGCGCCGGGCCAAGAGGTGGGGGCTATGTGACGGTGAGCCCCGGGAACGCAGGACATTCAGATGAAAGCTATTACAGCTCTCTGCTTGTACGCACAGCGCGCCTCTTCCTCTCCTCACTTCCCCTGGCTGGGGGACCGTGCGGGCGGTGCTCGCCCCCCGGCAGTATGCATTCCTCCTCCTCCCCACGGGCCCCTCTCGGCTGCGGGCCCCATAGCGGCCGCGTGTGTCGCTATGGCGGTAGTTCCGCCACTGGCCGAAGGTAAACTTGGACTGAGCTCAAACCTCACACGCACACGAGGTGAGAGCTGGTGGTAGTGTTCCTCACCCTCCTCCCTCAAACCCCTAGACAAGCCAGCCATTCATATATCAAGGGAGTAGGGGGTAGAGGCCGCTACATTTATTTTTACATTATTAAATTGTGTTTTTTAACTACCTGGAGCCCCGGCCATAGACTATTGACGGCCTCAAGGTGGCTCTAGATATCCGGGAGGCCGTCAATAGACGTCCTCGGCTCCTCCGGCCACTGGGGGGGCGCACGAGCATCGCCGGCGGCGCACGCGCGCGCGACCGGTGCGTCACTGACATGCCGTTGCGCGTGCCTGGCGGCCGCGATGTCCGCCAAGCACCCGCGATCGGCCGTTACACAGACAAGGATGTGGATCTCTGTGTGTAATGATGGGGTGTAAACACAGAGATCCACGTCCTGTCAGGGAGAGGGGACCGATGCTGTGTCCCTTGTACATAGGGACACAGATCGGTCACCTCCTCCACTCAGTCCCCTCCCCCCACAGTAGTAATCACTCCCAGGTTACACATTTAACCCCTTCCTTGCCCCCCTAGTGTTAACCCCTTCCCTGCCAGTGTCATTTTTACAGTAATCAGTGCATTTTTATAGCACTGATCGCTGTAAAAATGACAATGGTCCCAAAATGGTGTCAAAAGTATCCGATGTGTCCGCCATAATGTCGCAGTCACAATAAAAATCGCTGATCGCCGCCATTACTAGTAAAAAAAAAATATTAATAAAAATGCTATAAAACTACCCCGTATTTTGTAGACGCTATAACTTTTGCGCAAACCAATCAATAAATGCTTATTGCGATTTTTTTGACCAAAAATATGTAGAAGAATACGTATCGGCCTAAACTGAGAAAAAAATGATTTTTTTTAAAAAAAATTGGGATATTATTATAGCAAAAAGTAAAAAATATTGTGTTTTTTTCAAAATCGTCGCTCTATTTTTGTTTATAGTGCAAAAAATAAAAACCGCAGAGGTGATCAAATATCACCAAAAGAAAGCTCTATTTGTGGGAAAAAAAGGACGCCAATTTTGTTTGGGAGCCACGTCGCACGACCGCGCAATTGTCATTCAAAGCGTGACAGCGCTGAAAGCTGAAAATTGGCCTGGGCAGGAAGGGGGTTTAAGTGCCCAGTAAGCAAGGGGTTAAAAAATAAATAATTTGATCACTTTTATTGCTGTCACAAGGAATGTAAACATCCCTTGTGACAGTAATAAGTGGTGACAGGTACTCTTTATGGAGGGATCGGAGGGTCTAAAAGACCTCCGATCCCTCCTTTACACTTCAAAGTATTCACATTGCCGAAAACGGCGATTCTGAATACTGTATATTTTTTAAAATCTGACGCCATTGGCAGCCCAGTAACCCGGAAGTGACGTTGTGACGTTGCTTCCGTGTTTACATTCAGGAGACGTTTACGGCTTCGTTCCAGTATCTCTCAAAGTGCCGGGCCACGGATTGGGTCTCCCGGTGGGATGGGTGGCCTGGTCAGAGCGGCGGGAGGTGGGGGGGGGGATGTCCCCTCCCGCTCCTCCGGTATATCAATCGAGCGGCTTTTAGCTGCATCGGTTGTTATGCCTGGATAGCCAATCGCCCGCTCTAAACAACGGTACTGGGATGCAGCTGCGGGCATCATCCCGGTATAACCCCCGAAAGCCAAGGCCGCATATATGCGTACGCTCAGCGCGAAAGTCATAACAGTGTAAATTTGCTGTCCCCTCAAAATAACTCAACACACAGCCATTAATGTGTAAACCGCTGGCAACAAAAGTCAGTACACCCCTAAGTGAAAATGTCCAAATTGGGCCCAAAGTGTCAATATTTTGTGTGGCCGCCATTATTTTCCAGCACTGCCTTAACCCTCTTGGGCATGGAGGTCACCAGAGCTTCACAGGTTGCCACTGGAGTCCTCTTCCCCTCCTTCATGATGACATCACAGAGCTGGTGGATGTTGGAGACCTTGCGCTCCTCCACCTACCGCTTGAGGAGCCCCACAGATGCTCAATAGGGTTTAGGTCTGGAGACATGCTTGGCCAGTCCATCACCTTTACCCTCAGCTTCTTTAGCAAGGCAGTGGCCATCTTGGAGGTGTGTTTGGGGTGGTTATCATGTTGGAATACTACCCTGCGGCCCAGTCTCTGAAGGGAGGGGATCATGCTCTGCTTCAGTATGTCACAGTACATGTTGGCATTCATGGTTCCCTCAATGATCTGTAGCTCCCCAGTGCCGGCAGCACTCCTGCAGCCCCAGACCATGACCCTCCCACCACCATGCCTGACTGTAGGGAAGACACACTTGTCTTTGTCCTCCTCACCTGGTTGCCGCCACACACGCCTGACACCATCTGACACCAAATACGTTTATCTTGGTCTCATCAGACCACAGGAGATGGTTCCAGTAATCCATGTCCTTAGTCTGCTTGTCTTCAGCAAACTGTTTGCGGCTCTTTCTTGTGCATCATCTTTAGAAGAGGCTTCCTTCTGGGATGACAGCCATGCAGACCAATTTGATGCAGTGTGCGGCGTATGGTCTGAGCACTGACAGGCTGACCCCTCCCCCACCCCTTCACCCTCTGCAGCAATGCTGGCAGCACTCATACGTCTATTTCCCAAAGACAACCTCTGGATATGACGCTGAGCACGTGACCTCAACTTCTTTGGACGACCATGGCGAGGCCTGTTCTGAGGGGAACCTGTCCTGTTATACCGCTGTATGGTCTTGGCCACCGTGCTGCAGCTCAGTTTCAGGGTCTTAGCAATCTTCTTATAGCCTCGGCCATCTTTATGTAGAGCAACAATTCTTTTTTCCAGACCCTCAGAGAGTTCTTTGCCATGAGGTGCCATGTTGTACTTCCAGTGACCAGTATGAGAGAGTGAGAGCGATAACACCAAATTTATCACACCTGCTCCCCATTCACACCTGAGACCTTGTAACACTAATGAGTCACATGACACCAGGGAGGGAAAATGGCTAATTGGGCCCAATTTGGATATTTTCACTTAGGGGTGTACTCACTTTTGTTGCCAGCGGTTTAGACATTAAAGGGGTTGTAAAGGTAAAAGTTTTTTCACCTTAATGCATTCTATGCATTAAGGTGAAAAAACATCTGCGGCTCAGTGGCCCCCCAGCCCCCCCCCCCCTGTTTACTTACCTGACCCCTCGAAAGTCCTGCGCTGTGAACGCGCTTGTTTCTCGGCCAGGCTTCTCGGCTCATTCATTGGTTGATTGAAAGCAGCGCAGCCATTGGCTCGCGCTGCTGTCAATCACATCCAATGACGCGGCACGCCGGGGGCGGGGCCGTGTGATACAGTGAGCGGCTATAGCCGCCCGCTGTATCACGGGAGCACGCCCGCAAGAACTCGCCACTATGCAAGCTCGCATGAAGGTGGAAAGTTCTTGAGGGGGAGGAGCCGAGACAGCCGCCGAGGGACCCCAGAAGAGGAGGAGCGGGGCCACTCTGTGCAAAACGAGCTGCACAGTGGAGGTAAGTATAACATGTTTGTTATTTTTTTTTTTTTTAAATTGTGCCTTTAGGCCCCTTTCAGGCGTTTTAGCGCTAAAAATAGCACCTAAATAGCGCCTGAAAAACTTCTGCCCTGCAGTCTAACACTCCTGTCCTGCACTCACTGAGGCAGTGCGCTAGCAGGACCGCTCCAAAAGTCCTGCTAGCCGCATCTTTGGAGTGGTGAAGGAGCACTCTGTTTACCGCTCTGCAGAGACACATTGCCGGCGGTATTAACCCTTTTTCGGCTGTTAAAACCTCACTGTTAAAACCGCACTGCTAGCGGCCGAATACCGCCGCAATTCCGGCGCTATACCGCCAGCGCACCTACTGTGTGTATATAGACTGGCAGTGCCAGGGACTCTGTATACTGTGTGTATATAGACTGACAGTGCCAGGGGCTCTGTATACTGTGTGTATATAGACTGGCAGTGCCGGGGGCTCCGTATTCTGTGTGTATATAGACTGGCAGTGCCAGGGACTCTGTATACTGTGTATATAGACTGGCAGTGCCAGGGACTCTCTATACTGTGTGTATATAGACTGACAGTGCCAGGGGCTCCGGATACTGTGAGTAGATAGACTGGCAGTGCCAGGGACTCCGTATACTGTGTATATAGACTGGCAGTGCCAGGGACTCCGTATACTGTATGTATATAGACTGACAGTGCCGGGGACTCTGTAGACTGTGTGTAGATAGTATACGGAGTCCCTGGCACTGCCAGCTTATATAAACACAGTATATGGAGTCCCTGGCACTGCCAGTCTATATACACACAGTATACAGAGCCCCCGGCACTGCCAGTCTATATACACACAGTATACAGAGCCCCTGGCACTGTCAGTCTATATACACACAGTATACAGCGTCCCTGGCACTGCCAGTCTATATAATACAGTATATGGAGTCCCTGGCACTGCCAGTCTATATACACACAGTATACAGAGCCCCCGGCACTGCCAGCCTATATACACACAGTATACAGAGTCCCTGGCATTGCCAGTCTATATACACACAGTATACAGAGCCCCTGGCACTGTCAGTCTATATACACACAGTATACAGAGTCCCTGGCACTGCCAGTCTATATACACACAGTATATGGAGTCCCTGGCACTGCCAGTCTATATACACACAGTATACAGAGTCCCTCAAACTGCCAGTCTATATACACACAGTATACAGCGTCCCTGGCACTGCCAGTCTATATAATACAGTATATGGAGTCCCTGGCACTGCCAGTCTATATACACACAGTATACAGAGCCCCCGGCACTGCCAGCCTATATACACACAGTATACAGAGTCCCTGGCATTGCCAGTCTATATACACACAGTATACAGAGTCCCTGGCACTGCCAGTCTATATACACACAGTATATGGAGTCCCTGGCACTGCCAGTCTATATACACACAGTATACAGAGCCCCCCGGCACTGCCAGTCTATATACACACAGTATACAGCGTCCCTGGCACTGCCAGTCTATATACACACAGTATATGGAGTCCCTGGCACTGCCAGTCTATATATACACACAGTATACAGAGCCCCCGGCACTGCCAGTCTATATACACACAGTATACAGAGCCCCTGGCACTGTCAGTCTATATACACACAGTATACAGAGTCCCTGGCACTGCCAGTCTATATACACACAGTATATGGAGTCCCTGGCACTGCCAGTCTATATACACACAGTATACAGAGCCCCCGGCACTGCCAGTCTATATACACACAGTATACAGTGTCCCTGGCACTGCCAGTCTATCTACACGCAGTTTACGGAGTCCCTGGCACTGCCAGTCTGTGTGTAGATAGACTGGCAGTGCCAGGGACGCTGTATACTGTGTGTATATGGCAGTGCCGGGAGCTCTGTATACTGTGTGTGTATAGACTGGCAGTGCCAGGGACTCTGTATACTGTGTGAATATAGACTGGCAGTGCCAGGGACTCTGTATACTGTGTGTATATAGACTGGCAGTGCCGGGGGCTCTGTATACTGTGTGTATATAGACTGGCAGTGCCGGGGGCTCTGTATACTGTGTGTATATAGACTGGCAGTGCCAGGGACTCCATATACTGTGTGTATATAGACTGGCAGTGCCAGGGACTCTGTATACTGTGTGTGTATAGACTGGCATCCTCTGGAGGTAGAATTGTGTCTCTATTATACTTTGTTGTGCAGTACAGGGGGTGTATACGGTTTGTGCCGGCCTGGCATTGCCATGGAGAGGGATACAGGTAATGACGGTGCCAGGAATGTTTGTATAGTGGATGTTGCCAGGGATGGATCCGGTGATTGCACAATGTAATAATTAGATAAAAGCCAGTGATTGTTCTGGATGTGGATCCGGGATAACAGTCACCCCTCCCCCGACAAGATCCCATTTCCTTATTCTATGATCGCAATGCGTGAAGAATAAAATAAACATTTTTTAACAATGTAGCGCCCCACAACCCCCCTCCCCCCAGTATATGCGCTGCGTCATGCATGCAATGTGTAGTTCACCCGTATCATTTACAACAAATCGCACCTTGCGTGTTCCGTGAACGCACATTTTACCGCAATTCACAAATGTACATGTAGCGGGTGGTCATATTTAGGGGAGGCATCTGAGTGGTATCAGGCTCAGATGCAACAATTGTTAGGACTCCTGGACCAATTTATGCCAGTGGAGGATATCAGTGGTGTTCAGTTCCCTGTGGCCTACAGGTGGCGCTGTTGCCATAGGCCGGGGTTGAATCACCATTGGAGGGCTGCGCCCTTTGTGTCCTCTCACGGCAGTAGTACAGCGGGGCGGGGAACCTGCTGTGCATGCTGGGGGAGAGGATAAAGGGGGCAGACATCTTCCGCTCGAGGTCTACGCCCAGGCACCTTCAGCCTGGGGGGTGAGTGATGGTGGTCTCCGGGTGCCCTAGGCCCAGGGACGGAGTTGCGGTTCCACCCCAGACACCTTTGGTCTGGGGTGAGGTACTCTCTGGAGGCCTAGGGCCCAGTACCTTCGACTGGGTCCCGCAAGGGATCGAGGGCTCCTAGGGTGTCCTCTGGTGTGGACACCCGAATCTGGGACGAGGAGGCCAGGGAGGTGACCCTTCCGAAGACCCAGTGCAGCATTTGCTGGTGACGGTGGGGCCTCTGGTAACTGTCCGGATGGATGTCCTCTCTCTGACAGGGGCCATTTCCTACAGAAGGTAGTCCACGTTCTCATGGTCTGTGGCAGGGACCCATCCTGAATCAGGTCGGTGGCAGGGACCCAACAACCTGGTCTGTGGCAGAGGCCTTATTCATCTGGTCTGTGGCAGGGACCCCCCTCACGGTCGGTGGCAGAGACTGTGCGCCAAGCCTGTTTGCGCTATCCAGAACAGGAGAAAACCAAGTTCAAGTTTGTGCCTGGACCTCCTCCCCACTGTGTTCTCAAAGGACTATTTATTGCTCTGAAGAATAAATAAGTGTTGGACTTTCAGTGGTGTGGAACTTGGCTTTCTGGGAGTTAAAGGGTCATTCTCAAGGGAAGTTTTGGCTCTGGACGGGAACACAGGCCCGAAGGTAAAAGGTTATAGTTCACACCTCTACACACAAGAGGAATATGAGCTGGTGGTGCGCCACACTCTCCTCCCTGGTCCCTTAGACGAGAGCCATTGACCGAGAAGAGAAGGAGGGAGTGAGAGGTGAGGTCGCTACATACACAAACCACGAAGATCTTTCAACAAAGCTGCTAAAAGCTTGCAGAATTATTTAAAGCAAGGGTCTAAAACTGGCGGACCCTCCAGCTGTTGCGAAACTACAAGTCCCATGAGGCATTGCAAGGCTGACAGTTACAAGTATGACTCCCTCAGGCAGAGGCATGATGGGAATTGTAGTTTTGCAACAACTGGAGGTCTGCCAGTTTGAGACCCCTGATTTAAAGGGTATGTACACCCCGACTACACGCTTCTCTGTATTGTTACATTTTGATCTATTAATTATGCCACTGAAAGTGTTTTGTTGTACCTGTTCAGTCAGTACAAGAATTGACTGTTGATCCGGCCAGAAATCGTGGGTTGATAACTTCCTGTGCTCTCTGCCCCCCGCACAAGGAGTGGTCATGGAGATGGGGACAGGGGGAGGAGATAAGGAGGGGTTATTGAGATGACATAAGGAGGAGGGGCTATGGAAATGAGCACAGGGGGAGGGTTATGGATGTGAGGGGGGAAGGATGTAGTGAGGAGGGGTTATGGAGATGAGGTTGACAGGATATGGAGGCGTTAACAGGGGGAGGGAGGAGATAAGGAGGAGGGGTTATGGAAATGAGGAAGAGAGGCGTTATGGAGATGAGGACAGGGGAAGGAAGAGAGGCGTTATGGAGATGAGGACAGGGGAAGGAAGAGAGGCGTTATGGAGATGAGGACAGGGGAAGGAGGAGAGGCGTTATGGAGATGAGGACAGGGGAAGGAAGAGAGGCGTTATGGAGGTGAGGACAGGGGAAGGAAGAGAGGCGTTATGGAGATGAGGACAGGGGAAGGAAGAGGAGGGGTTATGGAGGTGAGGACAGGGGAAGGAAGAGGGGGGGTTATGGAGGTGAGGACAGGGGAAGGAAGAGAGGCGTTATGGAGGTGAGGACAGGGGAAGGAAGAGAGGCGTTATGGAGGTGAGGACAGGGGAAGGAAGAGAGGCGTTATGGAGATGAGGACAGGGTAAGGAGGAGAGGCGTTATGGAGATGAGGACAGGGTAAGGAGGAGAGGCGTTATGGAGATGAGGACAGGGGAAGGAAGAGAGGCGTTATGGAGGTGAGGACAGGGGAAGGACGAGGAGGGGTTATGGAGGTGAGGACAGGGGAAGGAAGAGAGGCGTTATGGAGGTGAGGACAGGGGAAGGAAGAGAGGCGTTATGGAGGTGAGGACAGGGGAAGGAAGAGAGGCGTTATGGAGATGAGGACAGGGGAAGGAAGAGAGGCGTTATGGAGATGAGGACAGGGTAAGGAGGAGAGGCGTTATGGAGATGAGGACAGGGTAAGGAGGAGAGGCGTTATGGAGATGAGGACAGGGGAAGGAAGAGAGGCGTTATGGAGATGAGGACAGGGGAAGGAAGAGAGGCGTTATGGAGATGAGGACAGGGGAAGGAAGAGAGGCGTTATGGAGATGAGGACAGGGTAAGGAGGAGAGGCGTTATGGAGATGAGGACAGGGTAAGGAGGAGAGGCGTTATGGAGATGAGGACAGGGGAAGGAAGAGAGGCGTTATGGAGGTGAGGACAGGGGAAGGACGAGGAGGGGTTATGGAGGTGAGGACAGGGGAAGGAAGAGAGGCGTTATGGAGGTGAGGACAGGGGAAGGAAGAGAGGCGTTATGGAGATGAGGACAGGGGAAGGAAGAGAGGCGTTATGGAGATGAGGACAGGGTAAGGAGGAGAGGCGTTATGGAGATGAGGACAGGGTAAGGAGGAGAGGCGTTATGGAGATGAGGACAGGGGAAGGAAGAGAGGCGTTATGGAGATGAGGACAGGGGAAGGAAGAGAGGCGTTATGGAGATGAGGACAGGGGAAGGAAGAGAGGCGTTATGGAGATGAGGACAGGGTAAGGAGGAGAGGCGTTATGGAGATGAGGACAGGGGAAGGAGGAGAGGCGTTATGGAGATGAGGACAGGGGAAGGAAGAGGGGGGTTATGGAGATGAGGACAGGGGAAGGAAGAGAGGCGTTATGGAGATGAGGACAGGGTAAGGAGGAGAGGCGTTATGGAGATGAGGACAGGGGAAGGAAGAGAGGCGTTATGGAGATGAGGACAGGGGAAGGAAGAGAGGCGTTATGGAGATGAGGACAGGGGAAGGAAGAGAGGCGTTATGGAAATGAGGACAGGGGAAGAAAGAGGGGGGTTATGGAGATGAGGACAGGGTAAGGAGGAGAGGCGTTATGGAGATGAGGACAGGGGAAGGAAGAGAGGCGTTATGGAGATGAGGACAGGGGAAGGAAGAGAGGCGTTATGGAGATGAGGACAGGGGAAGGAAGAGAGGCGTTATGGAGGTGAGGACAGGGGAAGGAAGAGAGGCGTTATGGAGGTGAGGACAGGGGAAGGAAGAGAGGCGTTATGGAGATGAGGACAAGGGAAGGAAGAGGAGGGGTTATGGAGATGAGGACAGGGGAAGGAAGAGAGGCGTTATGGAGATGAGGACAGGGGAAGGAAGAGAGGCGTTATGGAGATGAGGACAGGGGAAGGAAGAGAGGCGTTATGGAGATGAGGACAGGGGAAGGAAGAGAGGCGTTATGGAGATGAGGACAGGGGAAGGAGGAGAGGCGTTATGGAGATGAGGACAGGGGAAGGAAGAGAGGCGTTATGGAGATGAGGACAGGGGAAGGAAGAGGAGGGGTTATGGAGATGAGGACAGGGGAAGGAAGAGGAGGGGTTATGGAGATGAGGACAGGGGAAGGAAGAGGGGGTTATGGAGGTGAGGACAGGGGAAGGAAGAGAGGCGTTATGGAGGTGAGGACAGGGGAAGGAAGAGAGGCGTTATGGAGGTGAGGACAGGGGAAGGAAGAGAGGCGTTATGGAGATGAGGACAGGGGAAGGAGGAGAGGCGTTATGGAGGTGAGGACAGGGGAAGGAAGAGAGGCGTTATGGAGGTGAGGACAGGGGAAGGAAGAGAGGCGTTATGGAGATGAGGACAGGGTAAGGAGGAGAGGCGTTATGGAGATGAGGACAGGGGAAGGAGGAGAGGCGTTATGGAGATGAGGACAGGGGAAGGAAGAGAGGCGTTATGGAGATGAGGACAGGGGAAGGAGGAGAGGCGTTATGGAGATGAGGACAGGGTAAGGAGGAGAGGCGTTATGGAGATGAGGACAGGGGAAGGAGGAGAGGCGTTATGGAGATGAGGACAGGGGAAGGAAGAGAGGCGTTATGGAGATGAGGACAGGGGAAGGAAGAGAGGCGTTATGGAGATGAGGACAGGGGAAGGAGGAGAGGCGTTATGGAGATGAGGACAGGGGAAGGAAGAGAGGCGTTATGGAGATGAGGACAGGGGAAGGAAGAGGAGGGGTTATGGAGATGAGGACAGGGGAAGGAAGAGGAGGGGTTATGGAGATGAGGACAGGGGAAGGAAGAGGAGGGGTTATGGAGGTGAGGACAGGGGAAGGAAGAGAGGCGTTATGGAGATGAGGACAGGGGAAGGAAGAGAGGCGTTATGGAGGTGAGGACAGGGGAAGGAAGAGAGGCGTTATGGAGATGAGGACAGGGGAAGGAAGAGAGGCGTTATGGAGATGAGGACAGGGGAAGGAAGAGGAGGGGTTATGGAGATGAGGACAGGGGAAGGAAGAGAGGCGTTATGGAGATGAGGACAGGGGAAGGAGGAGAGCCGTTATGGAGATGAGGACAGGGGAAGGAAGAGAGGCGTTATGGAGATGAGGACAGGGGAAGGAAGAGAGGCGTTATGGAGATGAGGACAGGGGAAGGAGGAGAGGCGTTATGGAGGTGAGGACAGGGGAAGGAAGAGAGGCGTTATGGAGATGAGGACAGGGGAAGGAAGAGAAGCGTTATGGAGATGAGGACAGGGGAAGGAAGAGAGGCGTTATGGAGATGAGGACAGGGGAAGGAAGAGAGGCGTTATGGAGATGAGGACAGGGGAAGGAAGAGAGGCGTTATGGAGATGAGGACAGGGGAAGGAAGAGAGGCGTTATGGAGGTGAGGACAGGGGGAGGAGGAGAGGCGTTATGGAGATGAGGACAGGGGGAGGAAGAGAGGCGTTATGGAGATGAGGACAGGGGAAGGAAGAGGAGGGGTTATGGAGATGAGGACAGGGGAAGGAAGAGAGGCGTTATGGAGATGAGGACAGGGGAAGGAGGAGAGCCGTTATGGAGATGAGGACAGGGGAAGGAAGAGAGGCGTTATGGAGATGAGGACAGGGGAAGGAAGAGAGGCGTTATGGAGATGAGGACAGGGGAAGGAGGAGAGGCGTTATGGAGGTGAGGACAGGGGAAGGAAGAGAGGCGTTATGGAGATGAGGACAGGGGAAGGAAGAGAGGCGTTATGGAGATGAGGACAGGGGAAGGAAGAGAGGCGTTATGGAGATGAGGACAGGGGAAGGAAGAGAGGCGTTATGGAGATGAGGACAGGGGAAGGAAGAGAGGCGTTATGGAGATGAGGACAGGGGAAGGAAGAGGAGGGGTTATGGAGGTGAGGACAGGGGAAGGAAGAGGAGGGGTTATGGAGATGAGGACAGGGGAAGGAAGAGGGGGTTATGGAGGTGTGGACAGGGGAAGGAAGAGAGGCGTTATGGAGATGAGGACAGGGGAAGGAAGAGGAGGGGTTATGGAGATGAGGACAGGGGAAGGAAGAGAGGCGTTATGGAGATGAGGACAGGGGAAGGAGGAGAGGCGTTATAAAGATGAGGACAGGGGAAGAAAGAGGGGGGTTATGGAGGTGAGGACAGGGGGAGGAGGAGAGGCGTTATGGAGGTGAGGACAGGGGAAGGAAGAGAGGCGTTATGGAGATGAGGACAGGGGAAGGAAGAGAGGCGTTATGGAGGTGAGGACAGGGGGAGGAGGAGAGGCGTTATGGAGGTGAGGACAGGGGAAGGAAGAGGAGGCGTTATGGAGATGAGGACAGGGGAAGGAAGAGGGGGGGTTATGGAGATGAGGACAGGGGAAGGAAGAGAGGCGTTATGGAGATGAGGACAGGGGAAGGAAGAGGGGGTTATGGAGGTGAGGACAGGGGAAGGAAGAGAGGCGTTATGGAGATGAGGACAGGGGAAGGAAGAGAGGCGTTATGGAGGTGAGGACAGGGGAAGGAAGAGAGGCGTTATGGAGATGAGGACAGGGGAAGGAAGAGAGGCGTTATGGAGATGAGGACAGGGGAAGGAAGAGGGGGGTTATGGAGATGAGGACAGGGGAAGGAAGAGGGGCGTTATGGAGGTGAGGACAGGGGGAGGAGGAGAGGCGTTATGGAGGTGAGGACAGGGGAAGGAAGAGAGGCGTTATGGAGATGAGGACAGGGGAAGGAAGAGGGGGGTTATGGAGATGAGGACAGGGGAAGGAAGAGAGGCGTTATGGAGATGAGGACAGGGGAAGGAAGAGGGGCGTTATGGAGATGAGGACAGGGGAAGGAAGAGAGGCGTTATGGAGATGAGGACAGGGGAAGGAGGAGAGGCGTTATGGAGATGAGGACAGGGGAAGAAAGAGAGGCGTTATGGAGATGAGGACAGGGGGAGGAGGAGAGGCGTTATGGAGGTGAGGACAGGGGAAGGAAGAGAGGCGTTATGGAGATGAGGACAGGGGAAGGAGGAGAGGCGTTATGGAGATGAGGACAGGGGAAGGAAGAGAGGCGTTATTGAGGTGAGGACAGGGGAAGGAAGAGAGGCGTTATGGAGGTGAGGACAGGGGAAGGAAGAGAGGCGTTATGGAGGTGAGGACAGGGTAAGGAGGAGAGGCGTTATGGAGGTGAGGACAGGGGAAGGAGGAGAGGCGTTATGGAGATGAGGACAGGGGAAGAAAGAGGGGGGTTATGGAGATGAGGACAGGGTAAGGAGGAGAGGCGTTATGGAGGTGAGGACAGGGGAAGGAAGAGAGGCGTTATGGAGGTGAGGACAGGGGAAGGAAGAGAGGCGTTATGGAGGTGAGGACAGGGGAAGGAAGAGAGGCGTTATGGAGATGAGGACAGGGGAAGGAAGAGAGGCGTTATGGAGATGAGGACAGGGGAAGGAAGAGAGGCGTTATGGAGGTGAGGACAGGGGAAGGAAGAGAGGCGTTATGGAGGTGAGGACAGGGGAAGGAAGAGAGGCGTTATGGAGGTGAGGACAGGGGAAGGAGGAGAGGCGTTATGGAGGTGAGGACAGGGGAAGGAAGAGAGGCGTTATGGAGATGAGGACAGGGGAAGGAAGAGAGGCGTTATGGAGATGAGGACAGGGGAAGGAAGAGAGGCGTTATGGAGATGAGGACAGGGGAAGGAAGAGAGGCGTCATGGAGATGAGGACAGGGGAAGGAAGAGAGGCGTTATGGAGATGAGGACAGGGGAAGGAAGAGAGGCGTTATGGAGGTGAGGACAGGGGAAGGAGGAGAGGCGTTATGGAGGTGAGGACAGGGGAAGGAAGAGAGGCGTTATGGAGGTGAGGACAGGGGAAGGAAGAGAGGCGTTATGGAGGTGAGGACAGGGGAAGGAAGAGAGGCGTTATGGAGATGAGGACAGGGGAAGGAAGAGAGGCGTTATGGAGATGAGGACAGGGGAAGGAAGAGAGGCGTTATGGAGATGAGGACAGGGGAAGGAAGAGAGGCGTTATGGAGGTGAGGACAGGGGAAGGAAGAGAGGCGTTATGGAGGTGAGGACAGGGGAAGGAAGAGAGGCGTTATGGAGGTGAGGACAGGGGAAGGACGAGGAGGGGTTATGGAGATGAGGACAGGGGAAGGAGGAGAGGCGTTATGGAGATGAGGACAGGGGAAGAAAGAGGAGGGTTATGGAGGTGAGGACAGGGGAAGAAAGAGGAGGGTTATGGAGGTGAGGACAGGGGAAGGAAGAGAGGCGTTATGGAGATGAGGACAGGGGAAGGAAGAGAGGCGTTATGGAGGTGAGGACAGGGGGAGGAGGAGAGGCGTTATGGAGGTGAGGACAGGGGAAGGAAGAGAGGCGTTATGGAGATGAGGACAGGGGAAGGAAGAGGAGGCGTTATGGAGATGAGGACAGGGGAAGGAAGAGGGGGGTTATGGAGATGAGGACAGGGGAAGGAAGAGAGGCGTTATGGAGATGAGGACAGGGGAAGGAAGAGGGGGTTATGGAGATGAGGACAGGGGAAGGAAGAGAGGTGTTATGGAGATGAGGACAGGGGAAGGAAGAGAGGCGTTATGGAGGTGAGGACAGGGGAAGGAAGAGGGGGTTATGGAGGTGAGGACAGGGGAAGGAAGAGGGGGTTATGGAGGTGAGGACAGGGGAAGGAAGAGGGGGTTATGGAGGTGAGGACAGGGGAAGGAAGAGAGGCGTTATGGAGGTGAGGACAGGGGAAGGAAGAGAGGCGTTATGGAGATGAGGACAGGGGAAGGAAGAGAGGCGTTATGGAGATGAGGACAGGGGAAGAAAGAGGGGGGTTATGGACATGAGGACAGGGGAAGGAAGAGAGGCGTTATGGAGATGAGGACAGGGGAAGGAAGAGAGGCGTTATGGAGATGAGGACAGGGGAAGGAAGAGAGGCGTTATGGAGATCAGGACAGGGGAAGGAGGAGAGGCGTTATGGAGATGAGGACAGGGGAAGGAAGAGAGGCGTTATGGAGATGAGGACAGGGGAAGGAAGAGGGGGTTATGGAGGTGAGGACAGGGGAAGGAAGAGAGGCGTTATTGAGGTGAGGACAGGGGAAGGAAGAGAGGCGTTATGGAGATGAGGACAGGGGAAGGAAGAGAGGTGTTATGGAGATGAGGACAGGGGAAGGAAGAGAGGCGTTATGGAGGTGAGGACAGGGGAAGGAAGAGGGGGTTATGGAGGTGAGGACAGGGGAAGGAAGAGGGGGTTATGGAGGTGAGGACAGGGGAAGGAAGAGAGGCGTTATGGAGGTGAGGACAGGGGAAGGAAGAGAGGCGTTATGGAGATGAGGACAGGGGAAGGAAGAGAGGCGTTATGGAGATGAGGACAGGGGAAGGAAGAGGGGCGTTATGGAGGTGAGGACAGGGGGAGGAGGAGAGGCGTTATGGAGGTGAGGACAGGGGAAGGAAGAGAGGCGTTATGGAGATGAGGACAGGGGAAGGAAGAGGGGGGTTATGGAGATGGGGACAGGGGAAGGAAGAGAGGCGTTATGGAGATGAGGACAGGGGAAGGAAGAGGGGGGTTATGGAGATGAGGACAGGGGAAGGAAGAGAGGCGTTATGGAGGTGAGGACAGGGGGAGGAGGAGAGGCGTTATGGAGATGAGGACAGGGGAAGGAAGAGAGGCGTTATGGAGATGAGGACAGGGGAAGGAAGAGGAGGCGTTATGGAGATGAGGACAGGGGAAGGAAGAGGGGGGTTATGGAGATGAGGACAGGGGAAGGAAGAGAGGCGTTATGGAGATGAGGACAGGGGAAGGAAGAGGGGGTTATGGAGGTGAGGACAGGGGAAGGAAGAGAGGCGTTATGGAGATGAGGACAGGGGAAGGAAGAGGAGGGGTTATGGAGATGAGGACAGGGGAAGGAAGAGAGGCGTTATGGAGATGAGGACAGGGGAAGGAAGAGAGGCGTTATGGAGATGAGGACAGGGGAAGGAAGAGAGGCGTTATGGAGGTGAGGACAGGGGAAGGAAGAGAGGCGTTATGGAGGTGAGGACAGGGGAAGGAAGAGGGGGTTATGGAGGTGAGGACAGGGGAAGGAAGAGGGGGTTATGGAGGTGAGGACAGGGGAAGGAAGAGAGGCGTTATGGAGGTGAGGACAGGGGAAGGAAGAGAGGCGTTATGGAGGTGAGGACAGGGGAAGGAAGAGAGGCGTTATGGAGGTGAGGACAGGGGAAGGAAGAGGGGGGTTATGGAGATAAGGACAGGGGAAGGAAGAGAAGCGTTATGGAGATGAGGGTTATGGAGATGAGGACAGGGGATGGCAATAAGGAGTAATGGTTA
>JARGYO010005626.1:215096576-215144713 GCA_029206835.1 Rana muscosa | reverse complement strand
GGCTCCTCCACCTTCTTCTTCATTTGAACTTTCAGCAACGGCTTCTTCTTCTTCATTTGAACTTTCACTGACGGCTCTTTCTCGTTGTTCTTCATTTGAACTTTCAATGACGGCTTCCCTACCGACACCCAACAACTTGACAAACCGGCGGCATGAAGTCTTCTTTTCACGGTAGAAAGCGAGACTTGCTTACGCCGGCCGAGGTTGAGCTGCGCTCGAAGCTGTTGCGCCGTGAGCTGCTCGTTACGCCTGCTGGTGATCCTCAGAAACTTGTCTTCCATTTTGGTGGTGGCTTTCGGCCGGCCGGGCCTGTTCCTGTCCCAGTTGCCTCCGGTTTCGGAGTGCCTCTTGACGGTGTAGGACACGGCATTTACCGACACCTGGACTTTCTTTAGCAATTTCCCTGCAGGAAAGTCCTTCACGTTTAAGGTCGACGATGGTCTGCCGGTCTTCAACGGTCAGCTGCCTTTTTTTCGCCATCGTGGTCGCAAAATATTGTTTACTGCAGTACAATAAGAAGTTGTCCAAAACTAGGCTTTAGAGGATGTAGAACATCAATTTCTCTAAACGCTGGAGGAGCTTTACTGAAAAAAAAAGAAAAAAAAAAAAAAAAAAAAAAAGAAAAGACAGGCAACATGTCAGAGCAGACATGAGGATAATACAGAGGTGAGATTTTTTTTGGAGTTTTTTTTAGAATGTAAAGGACAGGTAAAGGTAAAGAAACGGCAAATGTCCACCACATCACACACCATCCATGTGTTACAAAGAAGTAGGGTTGTCCCGATACCACTTTTTCAAGACCGAGTACAAGTACTAATACTTTTTTTTTTTTAAGTACTCAACGATACTTTTTTTTTAACCACTTAACGACCGCCCACTGTAAAAATACGTCGGCAGAATGGCGCCGACAGGCACAATCACGTATATGTACGTGATCGCCTTTGTATAGTTGGGGGGTCCAATCGGACCCCCCTTCTTTACAGTGAGCGGTGGTTAAGTGTTCGGGGAGCGATCCGGGATGAGGGGACGGCCGTTCGATTCTGGCCACCCCCTCGCGATCGCTCCCATCGAATGAGAAAGCTTCCCTGCCTGTGTAATGTTTACACAGGCAGAGGAAGTGATGTCATCTCTCCTGCGGCGCTCACATATACCGAGCGCCGCACAAGAGAAGATGCCAGGTTAGTGCACAAAACACTACACTGACACCAGGACACATAGGAACATAAAATCGCCCCCCCCCCCCCCCCCAGACCCCAGTCACAGTGTCACTGATTGCAGTGACCATTTATTTACTGATCACTGCAATCAGTGACATTTGTGACTGTAAAAGTGTCACTAAAGTTAGTTTTGGGTCCAGTGTAGCCCCCTAACCCCCCCCAATAAAGGTTTAACCCCCTTGATCGCCCCCCAGATAACCCTTTCACCCCCTAGCACCGCCGTCGCTAAGCGATCGTTTTTCTGATCGCTGTTTTATTGTCAGTGATGCCGATCAGTAGCCAGTTATTTTTTTTAGGTTCGCCGCAGGTTTTTATAGCGTCAGGTACCCCCATATATTACCTAATAAAGGTTTAACCCCCTAATTGCCCCTAGTTAACCCTTTCACCAGTGATCACCATATAAGTGTTAGGGGTGACGCTGGTTAGTTAGGTTTGCTTTTTATAGTGTCAGGGCACCCGCCGTGTATATAACCCAATAAAGGTTTAACCCCCTGATCGCCCGGCGGGTGATATCAGTTAGGTTTTAGCGTCAGAGAGGGTCTGAGTCACACCCCAGGCAGCGTCAGGTTAGTGCCAGTAACGCTAACACCCACGCGTGAAGCATACACCTCCCTTAGTGGTATAGCATCTGAACAGATCAATATCTGATCTGATCAGATCTATACTAGCGTCCCCAGCAGTTTAGGGTTCCCAAAAACGCAGTGTTAGCGGGATCAGCCCAGATATCTGCTAGCACCTGCGTTTTGCCCCACCGTCCAGCCCAGGCCACCCAAGTGCAGTATCAATCGATCACTGTCACTTACAAAACACAACACACATAACTGCAGCGTTCGCAGAGACAGGCCTGATCCCTGCGACTCCAGTGCTGTAGGAGGTGATTTCACCACCACAGTTAAAAAAAAAGAAGCAAATATGCCGAAGCCTTGGGGCAGCAGGGGCAGAGGAGCGATTTTGCTCCTAATGCCACGTACATACGGTCGAAATTCCGACGGAGGCTTGCCCGTGGAAAAGTCTGACCATGTGTACGCGGCATAACTTTTGCGGGAGGATGCCCCCATGCTTCGGCATATATAAATGCTGCATGTATGCCCATCATTAGAAGTGGGTGGATGAAGGGCGGTATTCTAATGGTGGGCATACCCACCGATCAATCTCTTTTTCGTTCAGCCAACTGGCTGCATGAAAAAAAAGATTACAATACATGTCCAACAAGGACCAGCAACGTACTGGTATGTTGCTGGACTTTGAATGTTTATACCAGAATGATGCCTGTGGGTTTAGGTATTATCTTGGTATCATTCTTTTCAGCCAGCGGCCGGCTTTCATGTAAAAGCAATCCTAGTGGCCAATTAGCCTCTGGACTGCTTTTACAAGCAGTGGGAGGGAATGTCCCCCCCCCCCCGGATATAAAAAGCGCCATTGGGAAATTGGGAAAGCATTTTATCACACCGATCTTGGTGTGGTCAGATGCTTTGAGGGCAGAGGAAAGATTTAGGGTCCAATAGACCCCAGTTTTTTCAAAAAAAAAAAGAGTACCTGTCACTACCTATTGCTATCATAGGGGATATTTACATTCCCTGAGATAATAAAAATGATTAAAAAATAAATAAATATGGAAGCAACAGTTTAAAAAAAAAAAAAAAAAAAAAAAAGCACCCCTGTCCTGCTCTGCTCTTGCCCAATGGCGAACGCAAGCGTCGGTCTGGCGTCATATGTAAACAGCAATTGCACCATGCATGTGAGGTATCACCACGAAGGTCAGATGGAGGGCAGTAATTTTAGCAGTAGACCTCCTCTGTAAATCTAATGTGGTAACCTGTAAAGGCTTTTAAAAATGTATGTAGTTTGTCGCCAATGCGCGTTTGTGCGAAATTTTAAAGCATGTCGTGTTTAGTATCTATGTACTCGGCCTAAGATCATCTTTTTTATTTCATCAAACATTTGGGCAATATAGTGTGTTTTAGTGCATTAAAATAAAAGTGTATTTTTTCCCCCAAAAAAATGCGTTTGAAAAATCGCTGCGCAAATACTGTGTGGGAAAAAAAATGCTACACCCACCATTTTATTCTGTAGGGCCTTTGCTTTAAAAAAATATATATAATGTTTGGGGGTTCAATGTAATTTTCTTGCAAAAAAAAAAAAATTTTCATGTAAACAAAAAGTGTCAGAAAGGGCTTTGTCTTCAAGTGGTTAGAAGAGTGGATGTAAGCTTCCTAATGTTGTGTATAAAATGCCAGAACAGTTCAAAACCCCCCCAAATGACCCCATTTTGGAAAGTAGACACCCCAAGCTATATACTGAGAGGCATGTCGAGTCCATGGAATATTTTATATGTTGACACAAGTTGCGGAAAGAAGACAATTTATTTTTATTTATTTTTTTGCACAAAGTTGTCACTAAATTATATATTGCTCAAACATGCCATGGGCATATGTGGAATTACACCCCAAAATACATTCTGCTGCTTCTCCTGAGTACGGGGATACCACATGTGTGAGACTTTTTAGGAGCCTAGCCGCGTACGGGACCCCAAAAACCAATCACCGCCTTCAGGCTTTCTAAGGGTGTAAATTTTTGATTTCACTCCTCACTGCCTATCACAGTTTCGGAGGCCATGGAATGCCCAGATGGCACAAAACCCCCCCAAATGACCCCATTTTGGAAAGTAGACACCCCAAGCTGTTTGCTGAGAGGTATGGTGAGTATTTTGCAGATCTCGCTTTTTGTCACAAAGTTTTGAAAATTTTAAAAAAAAATATATATATTTTCTTTCTTCATTTTCAAAAACAAATGAGAGCTGTAAAATACTCACCATGCCTCTCAGCAAATAGCTTGGGGTGTCTACTTTCCAAAATGGGGTCATTTGGGGGGGGTTTTGTGCTATTTTGGCATTTTATGGCCTTCAAAACTGTGATAGGTAGTGAGGAGTGAAATCAAAAATTTGTGCCCTTAGAAATCCTGGAGGCGGTGCTTGGTTTCCGGGGTCCCGTACGCGGCTAGGCTCCTAAAAAGTCCCACACATGTGGTATCCCCGTACTCAGGGGAAGCAGCAAAATGTATTTTGGGGTGTAATTTCACATATAACCATGGCATGTGTGAGCAATATATCATTTAGTGACAACTTTTTGTAATTTTTTTTGTCATTCAATCACTTGGGACAAAAAAAAAAAAAAAAAAAAATTCAATGGGCTCAACATGCCTCTCAGCAATTTCCTTGGGGTGTCTACTTTCAAAAATGGGGTCATTTTGGGGGGTTTTGTACTGCCCTGCCATTTTAGCACCTCAAGAAATGAAATAGGCAGTCATAAATTTAAAGCTGTGTAAATTCCAGAAAATGTACCGTACCCTAGTTTGTAAACG
The DNA here is from genome assembly GCA_029206835.1 of Rana muscosa. Taxonomy (NCBI): domain Eukaryota; kingdom Metazoa; phylum Chordata; class Amphibia; order Anura; family Ranidae; genus Rana; species Rana muscosa. The sequence goes on along the minus strand of JARGYO010005626.1, from coordinate 215,140,136 downwards.
CTATAACTTGTGCGCAAACCGATAAATATACGCTTATTGACATTTTTTTTTACTAAAGACATGTGGCTGAATACATTTTGGCCTAAATGTATGACTAAAATTGAGTTTATTCGATTTTTCTTATAACAAAAAGTAGAAAATACCATTTTTTTTCAAAATTTTCGGTCTTATTCCGTTTATATCGCAAAAAATAAAAATCGCAGAGGCAATCAAATACCATTAAAAGAAAGCTCTATTTGTGGGAAGAAAGGGACGCAAATTTCGTTTGGGTACAACATTGCATGTCCGCACAATTTACAGTTAAAGCAGCGCAGTGCAAAATTCTGAAAACAGCTCTGGTCCTTTAGCTACCAAATGGTCCGGGGCTTAAGTGGTTAATGTCATGTGACATTTTATTTTTTTTAATTTCTCTTACAATGCTTTTTTTATTTTAGGGGGGTGGGGGAGAGAGAGAGGGTGGACAGTGTCTTTTTTTTTACAATAATTATTTTATTTACTTTTTTATTTATTTTTATTCCGCCCTGTTGGGGGGGCCTTGGTGTGATATCAGGGGTCTTAGCAGACCCCTGATATCTCCCCCTTGAGACAGAGAAAGTTACAGAGGATAGAGATTCCCCAGTCCCTTTTCACTGCACTAAAAATGAATGGAGAGAAGACAGCGGCTCCTCTCTATTCATAAACTGAGACATCGTAATCACATGAGGTTACAATGTTTCAGTTATGTGAATGGACAGAGTGACCGCTGACTCTGTTCATGCAGAAAAGGAAGGAGTAGGACATGGAGAGGGACAGCAGAACAGGGGGGGGGGGACCCAGAGGAAGAAACGAGGGGGGGGGACCCAGAGGAAGAAACGAGGGGGTGGGGACCCAGAGGAAGAAACGAGGGGGTGGGGACCCAGAGGAAGAAACGAGGGGGTGGGGACCCAGAGGAAGAAACGAGGGGGTGGGGACCCAGAGGAAGAAACGAGGGGGTGGGGACCCAGAGGAAGAAACGAGGGGGGGGGACCCAGAGGAAGAAACAAGGGGGGGGGACCCAGAGGAAGAAACAAGGGGGGGGGACCCAGAGGAAGAAACAAGGGGGGGGGACCCAGAGGAAGAAACAAGGGGGGGGGACCCAGAGGAAGAAACAAGGGGGGGGGACCCAGAGGAAGAAACGAGGGGGGGGACCCAGAGGAAGAAACGAGGGGGGGGGGGACCCAGAGGAAGAAACGAGGGGGGGGGACCCAGAGGAAGAAACGAGGGGGGGGGACCCAGAGGAAGAAACGAGGGGGGGGGGACCCAGAGGAAGAAACGAGGGGGGGGGACCCAGAGGAAGAAACGAGGGGGGGGGACCCAGAGGAAGAAACGAGGGGGGGGACCCAGAGGAAGAAACGAGGGGGGGGACCCAGAGGAAGAAACGAGGGGGGGGGACCCAGAGGAAGAAACGAGGGGGGGGGACCCAGAGGAAGAAACGAGGGGGGGGGACCCAGAGGAAGAAACGAGGGGGGGGGACCCAGAGGAAGAAACGAGGGGGGGGGACCCAGAGGAAGAAACGAGGGGGGGACCCAGAGGAAGAAACGAGGGGGGGACCCAGAGGAAGAAACGAGGGGGGGACCCAGAGGAAGAAACGAGGGGGGGGGACCCAGAGGAAGAAACGAGGGGGGGGACCCAGAGGAAGAAACGAGGGGGGGGGGACCCAGAGGAAGAAACGAGGGGGGGGGGGACCCAGAGGAAGAAACGAGGGGGGGGGACCCAGAGGAAGAAACGAGGGGGGGGGGACCCAGAGGAAGAAACGAGGGGGGGGGACCCAGAGGAAGAAACGAGGGGGGGGGACAGTCAGTGGTGATCGTGTGTGGGGGAGTTACAAGCACCGATCACCGCTGCATAGATTTCACTAAAGAAGCTGAAAGCCGTGGGGGGGGGGGGGAGGAGCTTGAAAAACTCCCCCACACACCGATCACCGCCGACTGTCCAGGTATCGGGTGAGGCATTGGGAGCATTTTCTAGTGTTTACTAGTATCGGGACAACCCTACAAAGAAGTGTCTGGGGTTTCTATAACCTCCTCCCAGAGATACAGGAAGACGCCTCAAACCACCCCAGGGATGATCTAGCAGAGTCTACAGGAGAGACCAGAGCTACAGTCAGCCCGGACACGCTGGAAGACTTGCATGAGGCTTCTTAGAAATAAATGCTGCCAAAAGTAGTACCAAATCCTATATAAAATAGCACTGAAGAAGGTAAAAACAAAAAAAAAAAAAAAAAAACACACTGACTTTACTGGTACGAGGGGAACTACAACACGTGAAATATGAGTAATTAATACATGTTAAACATCAAAGGATATAAAAGCCACAGGATAACATAACCCTAGTGCACAATCATATTACTTCATGATAGAACTCACAAAACACAACGTTTGAACAAGATAATCCAAATAGGTCCACATGTTTCGCATTGGGTGCTTCCTCGGGATGTTTCTCACATGTTCGTAAAGAAGTGACATGTCACCTAAAATAGGAACTTGGGGTGGGCGTCCAGTAAAAACTTGAATTAGGGCAACCAATGTTTGGTTGGGAATAGTCACAAGACGTAAAGGGATATATATCGAAGGCAAGCATCAACCCAAAAAGGTAGTGCAACCTCAACCCACCAATGTGTTATAAAAAGGTGCCACCTAGAAAGCCGCCGCCCTCCCCCCCCGATTTGAATATAAATCTGCCAAAATGTATTCAAGGGAATGGTAACAATATAAAAAGTTATAGAAAATGCAAATAAAATTTCATCCAGTGGGAATACATATTATGGATCATCACCATAGACAGCCCAAAGCCTACCCAAGGGGATTGCGATAATACCCAGGCTTTCTATAATGATATGGTTACCATTTGCCAAGACTGAAGGGTAGACTTCCTTAAAACCGAACTGATAAACGACCGCCACAAATATTCCGGATGCGGTCCCGAGGAAGCACTCATGCGAAACACGTTGAACTATTTTGGATTATCATGCTCAAAGGTTTCCGTGACTATCGTGAAGAAATAAGATTGTACGCTAGGAAAATGTGTTATCCAATGGCTTTTATATCCTGTGATCTTAAAACATTTTTATGAGTTGTAGATTCCCTGGTACAAGACAAGTCCGCCTTTTTTGATGCTCCTAGAAATATACCTTGTATCCAGCTGTGGCCTTCACCATCACAGAAGATCCTGGGACTTAGTCCGCTATCTGTAGAAAGAAGAATACAAAAAGGTAAAATGGCACGTACATCACATCCCATCCATGTGTGCTACAAAGAAGTGTCTGGGGTTTCTATAACCTCCTCCCAGAGATACAGGAAGACGCCTCAAACCACCCCAGGGATGATCTAGCAGAGTCCACAGGAGAGACCAGAGCTACAGTCAGCCCGGACACGCTGGAAGACTTGCATGCAGCCCGGACACGCTGGAAGACTTGCACAAGGCTTCTAGAAATAAAGGACGGACGTACCTTGTATCCAGCTGTATCCACCAGAGAAGATCCTGGAACTTAGTCCGCTATCTGAAGAAAGAAGAATACAAAAAAGGTAAAAAAAAAAAAAAAAACAGCAGGTATGTCCACCATGTACACTAGATTGCCAAAAGTATTGGGACGCCTGCCTTTACACGCACATTAATTACTTCCACACTGGGCCTATTCTGGCACTCCGCTCCTGTGAAGGAACGTGAGGAGCACAATGTTAAACTAGAAAATGTCTCTTCTCTATGCAATCTTTACTATAAAGTCTATATTGCTTTTTCATGTACACCACTGCTGTAATTCTTCCTTACTCAAATCAGCCTCTAATAACACCTCCTCCCACCGAAAAGACTGGGTGAAGACATAAAATGGCGGATGCCCCCTTCTCCCACACATCTTTGGAATGCGGAAGTGAAGACAGATCAGAGGGACAACCAAGCTTGACCATCACATTTTTGTACTCTTCTTGTATTTCAGCCAATCAGATGTGATTTTCAGTTCTACATTAACATAATAGTGACGTATCATGCTGTGTGTAAAAAGTTTAGTACTGCCTGTAATAAAACATTAGATACGGAAGTAACGGATCTGAACGGATGTGTCGGAGTCTTACTTTCAGCATGCATGCAATGTTATCTAACCTTTACAATTCGGAACAGCAGTAGAATCCATATTAACCCCTTTGTGGTTAAACGACCATCACACTCCTACATGTAAAGAAATAAATTAAAATTGTTTTCTTCCTAGAAAATTACTTAGAACTTTTTTTCCCATGAAACCGTTAAATTTTTTATTTTTTTTTAAATAAGTTTAAAGCGGAGTTCCACACAAAAAGTGAACCTCCGCTTTTTGGAACCCTCCCCCCCCCCCTCCGGTGTCACATTTGGCACCTTTCAGGGGGGGGGGGGGGTGCAGATACCTGTCCAAGACAGATATTTTCACCCACTTCCGGGAATAGACTCCCCTTCCCGTCCCCCCCGCCTTCTGGGAAACACACCGGTACCAGGAGAGAGCGGGGACCACTGAGGACGCCGCCGCGCTACTCGCGCATGGGCAGTAGGGAACCGGGCAGTGAAGCTGCAACGCTTCACTTCCTGATTCCCTCACCGAGGATGGCGGCGGGGGGGGGGGGGGGGGGGCAGCCGAGAGATTGATCAGCTTCGGCCGCCGACATCGCGGGCACCCTGGACGAGCAAATGTCCATTAAAAGTCAGCTGCTGCAGTATTTGTAGCGGCTGGCTTTTAATTTTTTTTTGTGGGACCTCCTTTTTATTTATTTATTTTTATTTATTTTTTATTTTCATTCAAAAGTAAAGTTGTCCCAGTTTTTATGTATTATAAGAAAGATGCCGCAGAGTAAATAGACGCCCAACATGTCAAGTTTTAAAATTGCGCACACTCGTGGAATGGCGGCAACAAAAAAAAAAAAAAAAAAAAAATGGTACCTAAAAATCTCCATAGGCGACACTGTAATAAAAATTTACAGGTTAGGCCCCTTTCACACGGAGGTCCGTTCAGGTCCGCCTGTCAGTTTATTAGGCGGACCTGAAACGGATCCTCCATGTACCCCTATGGAGGCACGGATGTCAGCGGAGACATGTCCACTGACATCCGCTCCGCTCAAGTGTGACGGAGGAAAACCCTATTTTTCCTTCCGTCGGCGGAGCGGATCGGATGACAACGGACTCTACGGTCCGTCGTCATCCGATTCCCCATAGAGGAGAGCGGCGCACTGACAGGGCGGTCCCTGCACAGTGTGCGGGGACCGCCCAGTCATCCGTCGGCTCAGCGGGGATCAACGGAGCGATCCCCGCTGAGCAAGCGGAGCTTCACAGGGCGGATCTGCACGGATCCGCCCCGTGTGAAAGGACCCTAAGAGTTACAGAGGAGGTCCTGGGCTAGAATTATTGTTACATAGGAGGTGGAGGTTGAAAAAATAAATAAAATTTAAAAAAGACACAAGTCCCCCCTATGCGAGTGATGATAGGTCAGTATTACATTGTATCTCTCTGTATGTTGCGGTCGTTCAGGTGATTATCTAATCGTTTTTTTTAACCACTTCAATACAGGGGGGGGGGGGGGGAATTACGCCCCTTCCTGCCCAGGCCAATTTTCAACTGTCTGCGCTGACGCTGTTTAAATGACAATTGCGCAGTCATGCTACACTGTACCCAAACAGAATTTTTATAATTTTGTTCCCACAAATAGAGCTTTCTTTTGGTGGTATTTGATCGCCTCTGCGGTTTTTAATTTTTGTTATACAAATAAAAAGGAAGACCAACATTTTTGAAAATAAAGTTTTTTTTTCCGTTATAAAATTTTGTAAATAAGTACGTTTTTTTCCTTCACTGATGGGTACTGATAAGGCGGCACGGACGGGCACTGATAAGGCAGCAACGATGAGGCGGCGCCAATGAGGTGGCACTGACGATGGGCACTGATGGGCTGCAATTGGGGGTAGTTATGGGTGGCATTGATAGGCGGCACTGCTGGGCACTGATATGCAGTACTGATGGGTATCCCTGGTGGCACTGGCAGGGATTTTGAGTGGGCACTGGTTGGCAGCTGCCTGGGCATTGATTGGCATTCCCTGGTGGTCTAGGGGGCATACCTGGTATTCCAGTGTGGATGCCCATCCCTGGTGGTCCTGGGCGGCATGCTGGTGGTTCTGTGCAGTGATCCAAGGGGGGGGGGGGCTGCGCTGATAAACTATCAGCACATACCACCCCCGTCAGGAGAGCAGCCGATCGGCTCTCCTCTACTCGCGTCTGTCAGAGACGAGGAAAAGCCGATCAGCGGCTCTTCCCGTTTACATTGTGATCAGCCGTGATTGGACGCGGCTGATCACGTGGTAAAGAGTCTCCGCCGGAGGCCCTTTACCAAGATCGTAGTAGCGGTGTGTCAGACTGACACACCACTGATCGCCGCAATGCGCGTCCCCACGGGCGCGCTGCGGCTGTTATCCTGCTGGACGTCAATAGACGCCCAGTCAGGATAACGAAACCACCGCCTGGCCGTCACTCTGCTATAGGCCAGGCGGGAAGTGGTTAAACGATCGATGCTCCCCCCGCTGAGACCACCAGCTGTGGAAGAGAATTCCACATCTTACAGTAAAGAACCCTCTACACAGTTTAAGGTTAAACCTCTCTTCTAATTTTAATGAGTGGCCACGTGTCTTGTTAAATTCCCTTCCGTGAAAAAGTTTTCTCTCTATTGTGGGGTCACCAGTACGGTATTTGTACATTGAAATCATATCCCCTCTCAAGTGTCTCTTCTCCAGAGGGAATAAGTTCAGCGCTCGCAACCTTTCCTCAGAACTAATTTCCTCCAGACCCTTTATTAGCTTTGTTGCCCTTCTTTGTACTCGCTCCATTTCCAGTACATCCATCCTGAGGACTGGTGCCCAGAACTGGACAGTATACTCCTGGTGCGGCCGGACCCAAGTCTTGTAGAGTGGGAGAATTATCGTTTTATCTCTGGAGTTGATCCTTTTTTAAAAGGCATGTCAATATTCGGTTTGCTTTGTTCTTGCTTTAACACGCACAGCAATACCCAGGACCCACTGCACCAGCGTAGGGGTCTGACAATGGGTCCAAGGATTTCATCCCGATACCTAATGGCAGTCAGGGTGCCGTTGTGTAGCCTGTAGAGGTCTGTGCGTCCCTCCATGGATAGGCCCTCCCGCAGACCATCACTGACCCTCCCACCAAACCGGTCATGCTGAACAATGTTACAGGCAGCATAAAGTTCTCCGCGGCTTCTCCAGACCCCTTCACATATGATCAGGGTGAACCGGCTCTCATCTGTGAAAAGTATGGGGGCACCAGTGGCGAACCGGACAATTCTGGTGTTCAATGGAAAGATGCCAATCAAGCTCTATGGTGCCGGGCAGTGAGCACAGAGCACACTAGAGGACGTCGGGCCCTCAGGCCACCCCCATAAAGTCTGTTTCTGATTGTTTGGTCAGAGACATTCACACCAGTGGCCTGCTGGAGGTCATTTTGTAGGGCTCTGGCAGAGCTCATCCTGTTCCTCCTTGCACAAAGGAGCAGATACCAGTCCTGCTGATGGGTTAAGGACCTTCTACGGCTCTGTCCAGCTCTCCTAGAGTAACTGCCTGTCTCCTGGAATCTCCTTCATGCTCTTGAGACTGTGCCGGGAGACACGGCAAACCTTCTGGCAATGACACGTATTGATGTTCCATCCTGGGGGAGTTGGGGCTGCCTGTGCAACCTCTATAGGGTCCAAGTATCGCCTCGTGCTACCAGTAGTGACACTGACCCCAGCCAAAGGCAAAACTAGTGAGAAACAGTCAGAAAAGATGAGTAGGGGAAAAAAAAAAAAAATGTCAGACACCTCCACCTGAAAAAACCCTTCCTGTTTTGGAGGTCGTCTCATTGTTGCCCATCTAGTGTACTTGTTAATTTCAATTAACAGCAAAGCAGCTGAAACTGATTAACAACCCCCTCTGTATACACACCCCTCCCCCTCTGACTTAACTGACCAGATCAATATCCCATGAGTTCTGATTCAAAAGTCTGCACTGTTTTATATTAATACATCACTGCTCACTATCACTACATATTAGTTTATATTGTGTGTTCTCATTCGATTTGTGCCTCTTTTTAATTATATATATATATATATATATATACATACACACACACACACACATACATACATACACACACACACACACACACTTGGGCCTCATCTCCATGCCGGCAACATTTGGTTACCTGGTGAGTACCATCTAGGACCCCGACTTGTTCACGGCCCCTTGTATGTCTGATGCCCTGGAGTACCGTATATACTCGAGTATAAGCCAATTTTTTGTGCTGAAAATGCCCCCCCCCCTCGGCTTATACGAGTCACCTTATTGCGTCTAATCTACCGAATTTTGGGGACCCGGTACTGGTCGGTCGTAGGTCCCCTGGACCCCAAACTTGGCACACATGTAGCCCCCCTCTTCCTCTACAAGTGTGCAAAGTTTGTTGTCCGGGGGACCTACGGCCGGGGAGCACCGATTTTTCAAAGCCGGGCACCCCTTCCATAGACTCCCATGTTAAATGGTAATTTCTTCTGTGACCCCGGTACCGGCCGGCCGCCCCTGGACCACAATCTTGCCACACACGTAGCTCAATTTTTCCTCTACAAGTTGTCTGGGGGGGGGGGGTTATTTACGGCCGTGGAGCAGCGATTTTTCAAAACTAGGCACCCCTTCCATAGACTCCCATGTTAAACGCCAGTCTAGTCATGGGCACAGTGAGGCATGCAGATGGACACCCTAGGCTTATACTCGAGTCAATACATTTTCCCAGTTTTTTGTGGTAAAATTAGGTGCCTCGGCTTATATTCGGATCGGCTTATACTCAAGTATATACGGTACATCAAAATATGTTTATGTCGTTACAGAAACAAATGCACGTTTGCTCCTGATGAGCGACCAAAGTCGCGAAACGCATAGAGCCATCTACCTCATGCTTCCAAAATGCATCATTGCAGTATACTACATTGTAATTTTTGTGTATTCAGGGCCTTAGTTGCAAAATTTTAACTCAATCTGTGAAATGTATATGTGTTTTGATTTCTTTAATAATGCAATATAGTCATGGACGGTGCATTATGTGAAAGTATAAAATTTAATGATACAATGTATTCCAGATGTGTTATTACCTTCTATTTACCCGAACCTTTTCCCTGTCCCCTTTTTTATATATCATTTTTCACATATGTTTCATGCACTTTAGTGACTCTTTGTTACCAGCACAGGTCTGAGTTGCAGGAGTTTTCTCTTACAATTATTTAGCGCTGCACTGTTCCACGTCAACTCAATATTGAACCCTACGGACTAAGACTGGGATGCTCATGCCGTTAAAGTTCACGTGCGTGTAAAGGCTGGCGTCCCAAAACTTTTGACAATATAGTGCATCATCCATGTGTTACAAAGTAGTGTCTGGGGTTTCTATAACCTCCTCCCAGAGATACAGGAAGAGGCCTCAAACCACCCCAGGGATGATCTAGCAGAGTCCACAGGAGAGACCAGAGCTACAGTCAGCCCGGACACGCTGGAAGACTTGCATGAGGCTTCTTAGAAATAAATGCTGCCAAAAGTAGTACCAAATCCTATATAATAGCACAGAAAAAGGTAAAAAAATAAACCACTGACTTGACTGGTATGAGGGAAACTACAACATATAAAATATGAGTTATTGATTCATGTTAAACATCACAGGATATAGAAGCCATAGGATAACATACCCCTAGTGTACAATCGTATTTCTTCATCAGTCACAAAACACAGAACGTTTGAACAAGATAATACAAATGGGTCAACATGTTTCGCATTGGGTGCTTCCTCAGGACGTTATTCACATGTTCATAAAGAAGTGACATGTCACCTAAAATAAGAACCAGGGAAGGCGTCCAGTAGCGGGCCAGCAAAAAACGTGAACTAAAAAAAGACAGCCATTGTTTCGTCAGGAATAGTCACAAGAGGCAAAGGGATCTCTATATATATCGAAGGCAAGCATCAACCCAAAAAGGTAGTGCAACCTCAACCCACCGATGAGAGAATATATATATATATATATATATATATATATATATATATATATATATATAAAAAAAAAAAAAAAAAAAAAAAGGCACCTACAAAGCCCCCCACAATTTGATCATAAATCCGCCAAAATGTATCCAAGAGAATGGTTATATAAAGAGAGTGTAACGGGAGGGCCCAGGGAACCCAGAATCTCTTAGAAAGTATGAGATACCCTTGCTTCAGCTTCCCTGACGCCTCTTATGTGTAGATCACCCTGTGTCTCTAATAGGAGCACAGGGTGAATGAGAACCCCACTATGATCTGTGCTAGTCAGACTCAATGCTCTATACATTGTATATATTGTGTGTAGGCTGTGTACTATTTGCTGTGATGGGGTGGGGTGTGATTGCATTCTATTGTGGTAATTAAGTCTGCTACTGTGGTGATGTGGATTGGAGCTGGTAGACAGTCTGGCTGCCTATTATGGGATGTTTAAATGTCTTGCTGTGAGGAAATCACTCCAGCAACCCCCCCTGCTAAGACTGTTTACTGAAGGAGAAGTTTGAACACACCTGACCTGTATCACCATTGTCATTGGACAGTTTAACCCGCCCTGTTTCCCAAGGGTGGGAGAGAAGTGTTTTGAAGAGAAATGTGTTACCGTGTGCTTGCAATAAAGATTCATTCCCTGTTTGGAACCTGAAAACAGAGCTGTGTCTCGTTATTGGGGGGGGGGGGAATTATTCTTATGGGTCTCGTTTGCCTGACTGTGGAGTGTCGGTAGATGACTTGTGTTCGGAAAGAGAATATCCTAAACAACGTTAACCCCTTTAGTATTGGGATTGCCGTTCCAAAGAGTTTTAGAAAACGCACATAAAATTCCTTCTAGTGGGAATACATATTATGGATCACCACCATAGACAGCCCAAAGCCTACCCGGGGGGGGGGGTTTGCAATAATACCCAGGCTTTCTATAAGGATATGGTAACCACTTGCCAATACTAAAGGGTGGACTTCCTTAACACCGACTAGACATATAAATGACCTCCACAAAATACCGGATGCAGCATGTGAAAAGGGTCTTGAGGAAGCACTCATGCGAAACACGTTGACCCATTTGGATTATCATGCTCAACAGTTCTGTGACTCCGATCATGAAGAAATATGATTGTACACTAGGAATAGGTTTTATCTCATGGCTTTTCTATTCTGTAGTCTTAAAACAAATCAAAACTTTTTTATGAGCTGTAGATTCCCTGGTACAAAGTAAAGTCCGTGTTTTTTTTTTACCTTTTTCGATGCTCCTAGAAATAAAAAGGAAGGACGCACCTTGTCTTCACCATCACAGAAGATCCTGAGACTTAGTCCGCTATCTGTAAAAAAAGAAGAATACAGGGAGGTAAAGACACAGCAGATGTGTCCACCACGTCACATACCATCCACACGTGTTACAAAGAAGTGTCTGGGGTTTCTATAACCTCCTCCCAGAGATACAGGAAGACGCCTCAAACCACCCCAGGGATGATCTAGCAGAGTCTACAGGAGAGACCAGAGCTACAGTCAGCCCGGACACGCTGGAAGACTTGCATGCAACCCGGACACGCTGGAGGACTTGCACAAGGCTTCTAGAAATAAAGGAAGGACGTACCTTGTATCCAGCTGTGGTCTTCACCACCAGAGAAGATCCTGGGACTTAGTCCGCTATCTGAAGAAAGAAGAATACAAAAAGGTAAAACGGCATGTACATCACATCCCATCCACATGTGTTACAAAGAAGTGTCTGGGGTTTCTATAACCTCCTCCCAGAGATACAGGAAGAGGCCTCAAACCACCCCAGGGATGATCTAGCAGAGTCCACAGGAGAGACCAGAGCTACAGTCAGCCCGGACACGCTGGAAGACTCGCACGAGGCTCCTAGACATAATTGCTGCCAAAATTAGTACCACATCCTATACAATAGCATAGAAAAAAGGTCAAAAAAAGAAAGGCAGACTTCACAGTTACCAGGGAAACTACAACAAATAAAATAAGGGTTTTATTGATTCATGTTAAAATCACAGGATATAAAAGACACGGGATAACATCTCGCTAGTGCACAATCATATTTCTTCATGATAGAAGTCACAAACGATAGAACTTCTGAGCAAGAAAATCCAAATAGGTCAACACGTTTCGCATGGGTGCTTCCTCAGGACCATTTTCACATGTTCATTAAGAAGGGACATGTCATCTAAAGTAAGAACCAGGGGAGGAGTCCAGAAGTGGGCCAGCAACACTTGAACTAAAAAAAAAAAAGACAGCCAATGTTTCGTCAGGAATAGTCACAAGAGGTAAAATGATATATCTACAGATCGAAAGGGCAAGCATCAACCCAAAAGCTAGTCCAACCTCAACCCACCGATGGGTTATAAAAAAAAAAGGTGCCACCTACCAAAGCCCCCAACAATTTGATTATATATCTGCCAAAAATGTATTCAAGAGAATAGTAATATAAAAAGGAGTTAGAGAAAATGCACATAAAATTCCTTCTAGTGGGAATACATATTAGGGATCACCACCATAGACAGCCCAAAGCCTACCTAAGGGGGGGTTGCAATAGCACCCAGGCTTTCTATAAGGATATGGTAACCAATTGCCAATACTAAAGGGTGCACTTCCATAACACCGAACTGATATATAATGACCGCCACAAAAATTCAGTATTGCAGCATGTGAAAAGGGTCCTGAGGAAGCACTTATGCGAAACACGTTGACCCATTTGGATTATCATGCTCAAAAGTTCTGCGACTCCGATCATGAAGAAATATGATTGTACACTAGGAATATGTTTTATCCCATGGCTTTTATACCCTGTGATCCTAAAACTAATCAATAGTTTTTTTTTGTATGAGTTGTAGATTCCCTGGTACAAGTAAAGTCTGTGTTTTATTATTTTTTTACCTTTTTCGATGCTCCTAGAAATAAAGGAAGGACGCACCTTGTCTTCACCATCACAGAAGATCCTGAGACTTAGTCCGCTATCTGAAAAAAAGAATACAGGGAGGTAAAGACACAGCAGATATGTCCACCACGTCACATCCCATCCACGTGTGCTACAAAGTAGTGTCTGGGGTTTCTATAACCTCCTCCCAGAGATACAGGAAGAGGCCTCAAACCACCCCAAGGATGATCTAGCAGAGTCCACAGGAGAGACCAGAGCTACAGTCAGCCCGGACACGCTGGAAGACTCGCACGAGGCGCCTAGTCATAAATGCTGCCAAATTTAGTACCACATCCTATATAAAAGCAAAGAAAAAAGGTCAAAAAACGAAGGCAGACTTTGCTGGTACCAGGGAAACCACAAACAAAAAGTGACCAGTTACACTTACCGGTAACGGTGTTTCTGGGAAGTCTTCCAGGACGGCACAATGAGAGATGACTGGCTCCACCTGACAGGAAACACAATCAATTCAAAGAGGTTAAAGCACCCGCCCCTCCCCGTGCTCCTCAGTTATGATAAAGTACAGACCCACACCAGTGCACGAGAGAGAAAACACACACCCAAATAACTCTATACAAACCAATGTATCAACCAAAGCGGTGGGAAGTAGGCCTGCCGTCCTGGAAGACTTCCCAGAAACACCGTTACCGGTAAGTGTAACTGGTCACTTTCTCAAGTCGTCTTCCAGGACGGCACAATGAGAGAGAGAAGCAAGTAGCTTCAGGCCTACCTTAGGGTGGGACGACTGCTTGCAGGACCTTTCTACCAAAGGACAGGTCCTGAGGTGACAGCAACTCCACTCTGTAATGCCTTAGAATGTATTCTGGCTTGACCAAGTCGCCGCTTTACAGATCTGTTCCACCGAAGCTCCGGCTCTTTCTGCCCAGGAGGTTGCCAAAGACTTTCGGGGGCTGTCTTACCAGCCTGGTCATAAGCTATGGAGATTGTCTGTCTGATCCATCTAGATATGGATGCTCTAGATGCCTGTTGGCCCCTTTTCTGTCCAAAAAAATTAATTAGTAAATGGCTGGATTTCCTAAATTCACCCACTCTATCCAGATAAGCTAGCAGACACCGTCTGACATCCAGACAATGAAAGGAGGCCTCTCTTTCATTCTGCGGATTTGAACAAAAAGAAGGAAGAATAATTTCTTGTGATCTATGAAACTTCGACACTACCTTAGGGAGGTACAGGGGGTCCTGCCTAAGAATAACTCTGTCCTCGAATAAACTAAGGAAAGGCTCTTTAATCGTCAGAGGCTGCATGTCGCCTATTCTTCTGGCTGTAGTAATTGCCAGAAGAAAGGCAAACTTAAACGTCAGTAATCTAACTGAAATATCTTCTAGTGGCTCAAACGGAGCCTTAGTTAATTGTTCCAAAACTAACGTAAGGTCCCAGGGCGGGACTCTAGAGATCCGCACCGGGGACAATCTATCCCTGGCCATCAGAAATCTTTTAACTAGAGGGTCCAGTGATAACTTTTTGTCCAAAAAATACGATAAGGCTGCTACCTGTACTCTTAGAGTTTTGGTAGCGAGACTTAAGTCGGCGCCATCCTGGAGAAAGTCCAGGATGACCGAGGTTTCTTGCTGGGATACCTTTCTCACTAGACACCAGTGAGAGAAGACTCCCCACACCTTCCTGTAGATACGTCTGGTGACTTATTTTCTACTTGAGAGGAGAGTGTTAATCACTCTCTCGGAACATCCCCTCTCCCGCAGGTTCTGCCTCTCAAGTACCAGGCCGTCAGCTTGAAGAAGCTGGGATCTGGGTGAAAGACTGGTCCCTGCCGAAGAAGGTCCACCCGAACTGGTAGATGGAGGGGAGGTGCTACGGACCAGTTCTGTAGAGCGGGAAACCAGGCTCTCTTGGGCCACCAAGGGGCAATTAGAATGAGTCTGGTCTCTGAGAGACCTAGTTTTTGTAGGACTCTTGGAATGAGACTCAGAGGGGGAAAAAGCATAAGCCAGGTGAAAACTCCATACCTGAGCCAGTGCATCCACCCCCCCTGAGCCCTACTCCCGGGACAGGGAAAAGAATCTTCTTACTCTCCTGTTTTCTTTGCGGGCAAAGAGGTCTATTTCTGGCCTTCCAAACTGCTGGCACACCAGTTTGAACACCTCTGGGTTCAGCTCCCATTCCCCCTGGAGAATCCGATGGCGGCTTAGATAGTCCGCCTCTATGTTGTACCTTCCCTTTATGTGTACTGCCGTAATAGAGGCAATCCGAAGCTCTGCCCAGCCTAGAATTCCTAGAGACAAGGTCAGCAGGAAGGGAGACCTGGTTCCCCCCTGATGATTTATGAAGGCCACCGTGGTCGCATTGTCGGACAGGATCTGGACCTCCCGGTCTCGGATCCTTTCCTCGAACACTTTTAGGGCCTCCCCGACCGCCAATAATTCCCGGAAGTTTGAGGAGGCGCGCCTCTGATCCTGATTCCAGGAACCCTGGGCTCGCCTAAGTGGGCCCCCCAACCCCAGGAACTTGCGTCTGTCGTTATCCTGAGGGGTTCTGTCTGAGTCCAAAGATGACCCACCTGCAACTTCTGAGGAAGAAGCCACCAGCTCAGAGAGTCCTTTACTACCTCTGGGATGGAGATTCTGTGGTCTAATGTCCCTCTTGTTCCGTCCCAGGAGGATAGGAGGAATCGTTGGAGGGGTCTGAAGCGGAGCTGAGCCCACGGGACCGCAGGTATACAAGAGGTCATTAGACCCAGTACCCTCATGATGCCTCTGAACGAGGACTCCCTTACCTCCAACAGAGACCTGACCGCTGTCATGAGGCCCTGGACCTTCTCCTGGGGAAAAAATAGCTCTCTCTGTAAGGAGTCTATCAGGAAACCCAGGTACATCTTCCTTTGGTCCGGGATCATCGAGGACTTCTCCCTGTTTATGATCCAACCTAGGGATTACAGGGTACTCACAACCTTGGCCAGGTCTGCGAGGAGGAGATCTCGACTCTGGTTGTAGAGTAGAAGATCGTCCAGATAAGGGACTATTGTTAAACCCTGTAAGTGTAGGAAGGCGACCACCTCTGCTACGATTTTTGTGAACACCCTTGGGCTGGAAGCCAGTCCAAAGGGAAGGGCAGCAAACTGCCAGTGTTGAATCCCCTGAGGAGACTTGACTGCAAATCTGAGGAAGGCCTGATGTCCTGGAAAGATCGGGACGTGAAGGTAGGCGTCCTTTAAGTCGATCGTTACCATGTATACCTCCTTCAGAAGGAGTCTTCCGAGGGTGTATATGCTCTCCATGCGAAATTTCTTGTGACGCAGAGAGGTATTCAGGGGTCTCAGGTTTATCATCAACCGGTATTTGCCTGAGGATTTTGGGACAACGAAGATATGGGAGTAGACCCCCAGTCCGCGTTGACCCGCAGGTACCGGAACTACCACTCCCTGTTCTGCTAGGTCTGAGATGTTTTGCAGAAGACCTGCTTCCTTGAGGGGGTCCCTGGGGAGATATGTTAATAGGAACTTTGAGGGGGGGGGGTGGTGAAGAAACTCCAGCCTGTAGCCCTCCTTTATAATGTTGAGAATATGAGGGCTCTGAGAAATACTCTCCCACCTGGAAAGGAATTGGGAAAGTCTTCCCCCTACCCTCACGTCACTTAAAGTCTTTTTCATTTGATTTTTGGTTGGAAAAGAGGATACTTCCTTTCGGCTTATCCCTCCCAACGCCCCACTTCCTATTGCCGGCAGGCTTCTTGTTCGAGAAACGATTTCTACCCTGGGGGCCTCGAAAAAATCTTTTTTGGTCCCTTTTAGGTTTGGTGGGAAACTTCTTGCCCTTTTCAGTAGATCTTGACAGAGCTTGGTCCAGCCCTGTACCAAAAAGGAGGGAGCCCTCAAATGGGAGTCCACATAAGCGGGTCCTGGATGCGTTATCACCGTCCCATGTTTTGACCCATACGGCTCTACGAGCCGAGTTCACGAGGGCCCCTGTTCTTGCGGTGGCCCGCACGGTCTCTACTGCAGCATCTGCTAGGTATGCCACTGCGCTACCTATCACCTGTAGAGAGTCTAGGACTTCCCTGGACTTGGACACACGGGAAACATGTTCTATTAGTTTGGCTATCCATGTATCCGCGTTCCTAGCTATACAAGCTGAAGCCAACGCGGGGCTCATTGCTGCCGCATTGGCTTCCCAGGCTCTACGCAAGGTCGTCTCGGTACGGCGATCCATAGGATCCTTGATATTACCTGCGTCCTCAAAGGAGAGGTCGGATTGCTTTGACACCTGTGCCAAAGAGGCGTCCAATCTGGGAATTTTAAAGAATTTCTCCTCATCCTCCCTCTTAAAAGGGCACCTACGCTTCCAAGTTTTATATTTCAGAAGCTTCCTCTTAGGTTCCTTCCACTCTCTAAGGATCACATCTTTGAGAGTCTGATGAACCGGAATGGCTCTGGGTTGGGCCCTTACCAGGCCTCGGTACAATCTATCCTGTGCGGATACCTGCTCCGTCGGCTCCTGAATTTCTTCAGAGGTGTAGATTGCACCAAGGAGGCCTTCCATGTCGTCAGCTGAGAAGAGGTGTCTTCCTGACCTAGAGCCTTCTTCCTCCACCTCAGCCTGACTATCTACCAGGCCCTCATCGGATAGTCCCTGATCAGGGATCTCCGAGTTCTCTTCTGCCTCTGAGTCCTGAGACAGGAGGGATCTCAGGGATGCTGGGTGTCCTCTCCCTAATCTGGTTGAGGAGGAACTCTGTGAGGAAGGGCCCTCCCTGCTTGTCTGGGGCTCTGGTTCCTTAGCTTTAAGGGAGGCTTGAAAATCCCTAAGGGTGGCAAGCATCTGGGTTTGGACAGAGAGAAAGTCTCTCATTACCTGAGATGTTTCCTTCCCAGCCAGCTTCTGGATACACTTGAAGCAGAAGGGCTTGGAATGGGTTGAGGGTAATTTCTCATTACAGTTGCCGCATCTTTTGGAGCAGGCAGGGGCTCTAGAGGAACGGCTGGCAACCCCTTGGGCAGTGACGTCCTCACCTGCAATGTAAGAGTACACAGGAATGCATTTAGAAAGAAACCTGTGACAGGCAAGGGGAAAGAGTCGGGGTACCCTCCCCCATCATGACCCCTGCTGGCTGGGTTGACTCACCCCCTGTGGTCTCCTCTGTAGCCGCGGCCGTGGTCGGCCTCTCCTCATGTTCCATGCCGCTTAGGTGTGATGAGCAAGTCACTGCAGAGGCACTGGAGGAGTGAAAAAGGGCGCCTCTCTTCCTGGCGTCCCTCCGCTGTTAATGCCGGTAAGCAGACGCCGGCCGTCGCCATTTTGCCGGAGACCGGAACTGGAAATGACGCGACGCGTGATGGCGTCATCCCTGACGCTAGAGGACGAATGTCCCAGACTCCGGGAAGATGGCGCCGCAATCATACGCTCCTGCATAGAGCGGCGCCATAGAACGAACGGCCCGCGCGAGCGGGGGGTTACCGGAGGGACCTGCCAGCCCCCCCCACCAGAAAGGACGCCCAGACAGGTAGGGGGGAGGAAGGAGGATAGATGGCCCCTAAAGTCCCAGGTACAGCCCAGCACCTAGGGTCCTTCAGTGCTCAGGGAGGCTCTTCTACTGCCCTCCCTGAGAAGAGAAATGGGATACCCCCCCCAGGACGGACAATAGAGTCCTGCTAGGCCCAGAGGCTTTCCAGGCATGCGGCTCAGCTCCCGGGGGGGGGGGGGGGGGGGGGACTTCCAGCCCCAGGCCTTCAGTCTGTGGGAAAAAAATAAACGGTTTCGCTGTGGGGAAACACAATCAAGAACTGAGGAGCACGGGGAGGGGCGGGTGCTTTAACCTCTTTGAATTGATTGTGTTTCCTGTCAGGTGGAGCCAGTCATCTCTCATTGTGCCGTCCTGGAAGACGGCTTGAGAAAAAAGGTTTGATGCATGTTAAAAATCACAAGATATAAAAGACATAGGATAAAATATCTCTAGTGTAGAAGTCACAAACCACAGAACTTCTGAAGATAATCCAAATAAGTCAACAAGTTTCGCCTGGGTGCTTCCTCAGGACCATTTTCACACGTTCATAAAGAAGCGACAGGTCACCTAAAATAGGAACCAGGGGGGGGAGGAGGCGGTAAAAACTTGAACTAAAAAAAAAAAAAGGGCAGCCAATGTTTGGTTGGTGAATAGTCACTAGAGGTAAAAGGGATAAATCGAAGGTAAGCATCAACCCAAAAGGTAGTGACACCTCAACCCACCGATGTGTTATAAATAAGGTGCCACCTAATTAGCCCCCCCCCCCCCCCCCCCAACGATTTGAATATAAATCTGCCAAAAATGTATTCAAGAGAATGGCAACAATATAAAAAGTTATAGAAAATGCACATAAAATTCCTTCCAGTGGGAATACATATTATGGATCACCACTATAGACAGCCCAAAGCCTACCCAAGGGGGTTTTATAAAAATACTCAGGCCTTCTATAAGGATATGGTAACCATTTGCCAATACTGAAGGGTGGACTTCCTTAACACCGAACCCACATATAACGACCGCCACAAAGATTCCAGATGCGGTCCTGAGGAAGCACTCACGCGAAACACGTTGACCTATTTTGGATTATCGTGCTCAAAAGGTTCCGTGATTATCATAAAGAAATATGATTGTACACTAGGAAAATGTGTTATCCAATGGCTTTTATATCCTGTGATCTTAAAACATAATCAATAAAACATTTTTATGAGTTGTAGATTCCCTGGTACATGATAAGTCCGCCTACTTTGATGCTCCTAGAAATACACCTTGTATCCAGCTGTGGCCTTCACCATCACAGAAGATCCTGGGACTTAGTCCGCTGTCTGTAGAAAGAAGAATACAGAGGTAAGGCAAACAGCATGTACATCACATCCCATCCACATGTGTTACAAAGAAGTGTCTGGGGTTTCTATAACCTCCTCCCAGAGATACAGGAAGACGCCTCAAACCACCCCAGGGATGATCTAGCAGAGTCCACAGGAGAGACCAGAGCTACAGTCAGCCCGGACACGCTGGAAGACTCGCATGCAACCCGGACACGCTGGAAGACTCGCATGCAACCCGGACACGCTGGAAGACTCGCATGCAACCCGGACACGCTGGAAGACTCGCATGCAACCCGGACACGCTGGAAGACTCGCATGCAACCCGGACACGCTGGAAGACTCGCATGAGGCTTCTAGAAATAAAAGGAAGAATACGCTTTGTATCCAGCTGTGGCCCTCACCACCAGAGAAGATCCTGGGACTTTATCCAGTATTGGAAGAATACTGAAAGATGAATTATACACTATATAGCCAAAAGTATTGGGACGCCTGCCTTTACACGCACATGAACTTTAATGGCGTCCCAGTCTTAGTCCGTAGGGTTCAATATTGAGTTGGCCCCGCCCTTTACAACTATAAGAGCTTCACCTCTTCTGGGAAGGCCGTCCACAAGGTTTAGGAGGGTGTCTATGGGGATGTTTGACCATTCTTCCAGAAGAGCATTTGTGAGGTCAGGCACTGATGTTGGATGAGAAGGCCTGGTTCGCAGTCTCCGCTCATTCATCCCAAAGGTGTTCTATCAGGTTGAGGTCAGGACTCTGTGCAGGCCAGTCAAGTTCCTCCACCCCAAACTCGCTCATCCCTGTCTTTATGGACCTTGCTTTGTGCACTGGTGGGCAGTCATGTTGGAACAGGAAGGGGCCGTCCCCAAACTCTTCCCACAAAGTTGGGAGCATGAAATTGTGCAAAATGTCTTGGTATGCCGACGCCTTAAGAGTTCCCTTCACTGGAACTAGGGGGCCAAACCCAACCCCTGAAAAACAACCCCCCACACCATAATCCCCCCTCCCCCCCGCTCACCATAATCCCCCCTCCACCAAATGGTTTGGACCAGAGCACAAAGCAAGGTCCATAAAGACATGGATGAGCGAGTTTGGGGTGGAGGAACTTGACTGGCCTGCACAGAGTCCTGACCTCAGCCTGATATAACACCTTTGGGATGAATTAGGTAGGAGACTGTGAGCCAGGCCTTCTCATCCAACATCAGTACCTGACCTCACACATGCTCTTCTGGAAGAATGGTCAAACATCCCCATAGACACCCTCCTAAACCTTGTGGACGGCCTTCCCAGAGGAGGTGAAGCTGTTATAGCTGCAAAGGGCGGGGCCAACCATGAACAGGATGGACTTTTTTCAACCTGACTATGTAACTCAATATTGAACCCTACGGACTAACGCTGGCCATACACTAGACGAAAAATCGGCCGAAAAGCGATCATGTAGACACTTTGTTCGTTTTTCGGCAAGTTAATGGACAAAAATCATTTGTGACGTTTTTATGGAAAAAAAAAAAAAAAAAAAACGAACGCCAAGTTTGGAAAACTTCTGCCAAACGAACGATAAATTGAAAGGTTGATGTGTTTCCTGTCCGAACTTTCTGCACTCGGTATATGTAAGGAAAAAAAAATAATAATACATTTTTTTTTTTTTTTTTTAAATTTATGTCCTCTGAACGATTTATCGGTCATTACAAGATGGCGCCATCGTTTGCGCTCACCGCCAAATGTTCGTTTTTTTTTTTCGAAAATGGGTTCGGCCGATTTTTTCGTATAGTGTATGGCCAGCATTAGACTGGGAGGTCATTAAAAAGGAAGTCCTGGCTCGCAGTCTCCTTTCTCATTCATCCCAAAGGTGTTCTGTCAGGTTGAGGTCAGGACTCTGTGCAGGCCAGCCAAGTTCCCCACCCCAAACTCGCTCATCCATGTCTTTAGGGACCTTGCTTTGTGCACTGGTCCAAATCATTTGGTGGAGGAGGGGATTATGGTGTGGGGGAAGGGGGGGATTATGGTGTAGGGTTTTACTTCCTCTTTTGCTACCTGAACAGCCTGCAAATGTAAAGCATGATGGGCTAGCGTTCATCGCATACTAACCCATTATGTGACACTTACCTGCAAAAGAATCCAGCCCTGTCCCGTGTAGGCATCGACCATCTTCTGTCTCCTCTTCCTTCCGGGCCGCGGACTCCGGCGCTGCGATTCGCCGGAGCCGCATGACGTCACTCCCGCGCATGCGCACGAGAGCCGCAATTCACGGCACAGGCTGGGGAAGAAACGGCACTTACCGTATATACTCCAGTATAAGCCGACCCCAATATAAGCCGAGGCACCTTATTTTACCACAAAAAAACTGGGAAAACGTATTGACTCGAGTATAAGCCTAGGGTGTCCATCTGCATGCCCCACTGTGCCTATGACTAGACTGACGTTTAACATGGGAGTCTATGGAAGGGGTGCCCGGCTTTGAAAAATCAGTGCTCCCTGGCCGTAGGTCCCCTGGACAACAAACTTTGCACACTTATAGAAGAAGAGAGGGGGCTACATGTGTGACAGGTTTCGGGTTCAGGGGACCTACGACCAGCCGGTACCGGGTCCCCAAAGTCACTGGAGAAATTACCGTTTGACATAGGAGTCTATGGAAGGGGTGCCCGGCTTTGAAAAATCGGTGCTCCCGGGCCGTAGATCTCCTGGACAAAAAACTTTTCACACTTATAGGGGAGAACTTAGGCTACATGTGTGTCTAATTTCAGGTTCAGAGGACCTACGGCCAGCCGGTACCGGGTCCCCAAATTCACCAGAGAAATGACTGTTTAACATGGGAGCCTATAGAAGGGGTGCCCGGCTTTGAAAGAAAAAAAAAAAAAAAAAAAATCGGTGCTCCCCGGCCAACAAACTTTGCACACTTGTAGAGGAAGAGGGGGTTACACGTGTGCCAAGTTTGGGGTCCAGAGGACCTACGGCTGGCCGGTTCCGGGTCCCCAAGGTCCAGGAGATCAGGAGCAAAAAGGTGACTCGAGTATAAGTCGAGGGGGGCATTTTCAGCACAAAAAAAAAAAGTGCTGAAAAACTCGGCTTATACTCGAGTATATACGGTAGTTTAGTTTCTTCCACGCGCATGCGCCGTTAACATTTGCGGCGGACTACAAGTGAAATATCTCCTAAACGGCGCACGTTTAGGAGATATTTCCACTACCTATAGGTCAGCCTCATTCTAGGCAGAAAGTAGTCAAAAGCAGTTTACAACCACTTTAGATTTCAGGTGTGCGTGTAAAAGCAGGCGTCCCAATAATTTTGGCAATATAGCGTACGTCCACCACGTCACATACCATCCCACGTCTGTTACAAAGAAGCGTTTGGGGTTTCTATACTGTCCTCCCAGGGGCAGGAAGAAGCCTCAAACCACCCCAGGGATGATCTAGCACAGGGGTGACCAGAGCTACGAGCAGCCCGGACACGCTGGAAGACCTGCAGGTGGCCCCTAGACATGGAGAAAGGAAGCACCTTGTAGCCGGCTGCGTCTTCACCACCAGAGAGGATCCTGAGACATTGTCCACCACCTGGAGAGAGAAGAAAAGGAGGTAAAGAAAGAGCAAAACGTCCGTCACACACCATCCACATGCTTTACAAAGAAGTGTCTGGGGTTTCTATAACCTCCTCCCAGAGATACAGGAAGAGGCCTCAAACCACCCCAGGGATGATCTAGCAGAGTCTACAGGAGAGACCAGAGCTACGAGCAGCCCGGACACGCTGGAAGACTTGCATGCAACCCGGACACGCTGGAAGACTTGCATGCAACCCGGACACGCTGGAAGACTTGCATGCAACCCGGACACGCTGGAAGACTTGCATGCAACCCGGACACGCTGGAAGACTTGCATGCAACCCGGACACGCTGGAAGACTTGCATGCAACCCGGACACGCTGGAAGACTTGCATGCAACCCGGACACGCTGGAAGACTTGCATGCAACCCGGACACGCTGGAAGACTTGCATGCAACCCATCATAGACTTGGCTGGTCTGTGCCGACTGCACACTCAAAAACGCCACATTAACTTTGCACCGGAGGCTTGCTCCTGGCTCCAGCATGGTGCCGACACCCTAAACGACACCACGCCCCTGAACCCTCATTGAAGCGTCTGAGATTCCTACAACCCAGCCCCCCCCCCCCCCGAGAGGGGCCATGAAGAGACCTCACACCAGCCTAGGGAGGATCTACCGGAGTCTACAGGAGCAACCAGAGCCACAGCTAGACACGCGAGTTTCCTTTCCGAAACGAAATTTGGATGAAAGTGATCGTCATTCGGATGCATCTGAATTCCAATGGTAATGAATTTAAATAAAATACGAAATAACAAAAACAAAATATTGTCCACAATAACGAATTACAGCGGAACCTCGGATTGCGAGTAACGCGGTTAGAGCGGAGTTCCAAGACAGACATTTGCACCCACTTCCGGGAAAAGACTCATGCGGGGGGTCACGCCCCTTCCTGCATCCCCCCCCCCCGTCTCCTGGGAAATACACTGTTCCCAGGAGAGCGGGGACCAGTGAGCTCGGCGCAGCGTGACTCGCGCATGCGCAGTAGGGAACCGGGCAGTGAAGCCGCAGCGCTTCACTTCCCGATTCCCTCACCAAGGATGGTGGCGGGTGCAGCCGAGGGACGACGATTGCTCGACCTCAGCCGCCGATATCGCGGGCCCCCAGGACAGGTAAGTGTCCATATTTTAATAGTCAGCAGCTGCAGTATTTTTCGCTGCTGGCTTTTAAAAAAAAAAAATTTGGGTGGAACCTCCACTTTAACAAACGTTTCGCAATACGAGCATTTATTTTTAAAAATCATAACTCTGTTTGCTCCCCCCCCCCATATCCTGAGCCCATAAGGAGGATACCCCCTACCCAGAACCCCCCATAACTTGTCAGGCCCCCCCAAATCCTGAGGATCCCCCCCAAGAGCCAACCAATACCGTACCAGACATGAGGCCCATGAGGATCCCCCCTCCCCATTCATAGCATCCCCCCCAATAATGCACAGGTCCCTCATATCCTGAGCCCCATGAGGATCCCCAGTACTTGTCAGGCCCCCCCATATCCTGAGCCCAATGAGGGACCCCCCACCCGTAGTCCCCCCAGTACTGAACCAGACATGAAGATCCCCCCAATACTGCACATGTCCCCCCATATCCTGAGCCCATGATGAGAAATTCCCACCAATACTTTCCAGGCCCCCATATCTGAGCCCAATGATGGACCCCCCCAACCGTAGTCCCCCAGTACTGTACATGTCCCCCATATCCTGAGCCCCATGAGGAGAATTTCCCTCCCCCAGTACTTGTCAGGTCTCCCCATATCCTGAGCCCAATGAGGGACCCCCCCACCCAAAGTCCCACAGGACTGCACCAGACATGAGGCCCCATGTGGATCCCCCAATACTGCAAAGGTCCCCCATATCCTGAGCCCATGAGGATACCCCTACCCAGAGCCCTCCCAGTACTTGTCATGCCCCCCAAAATCCTGAGCCCAATGAGGATCCCAGAGCCCCCCCAATACTGCACGTCCCCCCATAACCTGAGCCCAATAAGGGACCCCCCCCAAATACTGTACCAGACATGAGGGTCCTCCCCTTCATAGCCCACCAATACTGCAAAGGTCCCCCATATCCGGAGCCCATGAGGAGGATCCCCCTACCCAGAGCCCCCCAGTACTTGTCATGCCCCCCCATAACCTGAGCCCAATAAGGGACCCCCCCCAATACTGTACCAGACATGAGGATCCTCCCCCAATACTGCACAGCTCCCCACCTTGAGCCCCATGATGATCTTATCCCCCCCAGTACTGTAGACACGTGCAGCCATACCTTGAGCCCCATGAGGATGACCCCCATCCCCCTCTACCTGATCTCCAGCTCGCCACGCGCAGCACCGGAAGTCCCTCCCCCTACCACTTCCTCCCGGACCCGACCACCACACCCTTACCCCCCCCCCCCCCCCACAATGTGCTGTTTATTCCTCCATCCCCCGAAGTCGGCCGATCTGTACTCACCCCGATTTTCTATTACCGCCCGGACCTCTTCTCTCTCGGGGCGATGGGGGGGGGCAGAACCGGCTTTGAGTGGAAGAATCCCCCCCTCCCCGCACTGTAATAATGGTACAGTCCCGGAGGGGGTGCAGTGTGGCTCAGTGACCAGCAGAGGGAAGCGCCGCGTCACGCAGAGTGAAAGAAGCTCATTGTCAGATGTTCTGTCACGTTTTCCAACCCGTCAGAAAACTCAAACCAATCGGAGTTTTTGACGAATTTGGTGGTTGGACACAACGCTGACAACGGAATAGAGTCCGGTGTCTCGTCACATTCGGCTCCCTATCACAGATTGCACCGGAAGTGACGTTCTGTCGCCGCCATCTTGCTACACCCCACACTCCTGCACAGTAATGATGGAGTGAGAAGGGGGAAAGCGGACATCTTGTTACACCCACCGGAGTTTTAGATTTCACAGTTATTTTCAACACAAAACGGAGCTTATCTGCTTAAAGCGGTTGTAAAGTCACAATTTTTTATTTTTTTTTGTCAACTGCAAGGGAAAGGCATAATGAGCTAGTATGCACCGCATAATAGCTCTTTATGAAATACTTACCTTAGAACGAGGTATCCTTGACTCACCTGGTCCACGCCGAGGGAGATGACATGTTGCCTCGGCGTGTCTTCCGGGTATGTGAGTGAGTGGCTGGAGCCGCGATGTCTCACTCCAGCGCATGCGCGCGGGAGACTTCGTTCCGGCGAGGTCCGGCGTCTGCCGAGCCTTAAGCCCGAGAATCCCCTGTGCGCATGCGCCGCTGCTGTCAGCGGCGCATTGCGAGGGGAATATCTCCTAAACCGTAAAGAAATGACTTTACAACCGCTTTAAACACAGTATTTGGAAATCCTACGGACTGTTTACATGTTAGATGTGAAAATCAGAGGTGTTCTGTCACATTAGCAAACATGTAAGGTCAGCAGGTTTGCTGCTGCTTTTAAAATTAAACATGTAAACAGTCCGTCGGATTTCCAAATCCTGTATTTAAGCAGATAAGCTCAGTTTTGTGTTGAAAAATAACTGTGAAATCTAAAACTCCGGTGGGTGTAACAAGATGTCCGCTTTCCCCCTTCTCACTCCATCATTACTGTGCAGGAGTGTGTGGGGTGTAGCAAGATGGCGGCGACAGTATGTCACTTCCGTAGCAATCTGTGATGGGGAGCCGACATTATCTGACAGTTTCACTGGTCTGTATTGTCGCAAATCGTTTGGAACGCATCGCTCATGCGCAGTGCGAAATTTCTCGGCGCAACGTCACTTCCGGAGCATTCTGTGATAGTTAGCGGAAAATGACAATACACCACCATCAGGGGTGTACAGGCAGTACACCTGTAAGGGGCCTAGAAGGCAACCCCCCTTTTTTTTTTGTAAGGGGCCCAGAGGTCCCCAGGGCCCCGGATGGCAAACCCCCCCTTTTTTTTTTTTATGAAAAAATATTTTTTTTAAAAAATTTTTATGTATAATTTTTTTTTTGGAAGGGGCCCAGAGGTCCCCAGGACCCCGGATGGCAACCCCCCCTTTTTTTTAAATAAAATATATATATATATTTTTTTATTTTTTTTTATAAAAATAAATTCTAATTTTTTTATTTTTTTTGTAAGGGGCCCAGAGGTCCCCAGGGCCCCGGATGGCAACCCCCCTCCCTTTTTTTTAAATAAAATATATATATTTTTTGTTTATTTATTTTTTTTATAAAAAAAATCTAATTTTTTAATTCTTTTTTGTAAGGGGCCCAGAGGTCCCCAGGGCCCCGGATGGCAACCCCCCCTTTTTTTTGTTGTTTTTTTTTTTGTTCGTCAACACCCAAAGCCCCCCTGACCTCAACAATTTGCGCTTCTCAACTCGCGGCAGCCACCCCCCGGTTCTCCTCTGCTCCAGGGGGCCCATGCGTGAAAGTTGTGTAAGGGGCCCCAAAATTCCTGATGGTGGCCCTGGTGGTTGGACACAACGCTGGCAACCAAATAGAGTCCGGTGCAGGATATTTTGAGCGGAAATTCTTACTCCGCTCCGATACTAGCCAACAAAATGGCGAAGTAGTTCGCATTTGTAGCGCTATACAAGTTTCTCACTCACTCACTCAAAATGACCGCCTCCAAGGCGGCGACAACTTTGTCCTCGTTAGCCGCTGTTCTGCGAAAACAGCTCAGTCTTCCTGTACTGGACCCTATTCGGTTGCCGGTGTCCTGTCGAATAATGCCCGCCCGGTACTGCGCATGCGCAGCTCTTAAGCAGTACGGAGCCTCCGAATAGGGATGAGCTTCGTGTTCGAGTCGAACATACGTTCGACTCGAACATCGGCTGTTCGATCGTTCGACGAAGATCGAACGATTTGGGCCGTTCGCGCCAAATTCGAGTGACGCGAACGGCCCACAATGCACTACGCCATCGCAGTGTCATCCAGGCGCTGTGATTGGCCAAGCATGCACTGTGACCCCGCATGCTTGGCCAATCACAGCGCCGGCAGCGAGGAGAGCAATGATTGGCCACAGGCAGGATGCCTGTGGCCAATTATTGCTGAGGGTGTTTAGTACACGCCCCACACTATAAAAGGCCGCCAGCACGGCGGCCTAGTGTAGTGTGTTCCGGAGCAGGGATAGAGTAGCATAGGCAGGGACAGTGACTGTTATTTCTTTCTTGCTTAACCTGGATTCCTTTAGTTTAGGGAAAGAGAAGGATAGGTAGGGAGAGTGTCAGTGTGTTTTGTGCTTCTGCTATAGTGTGCTTAAAAAAAACATTTATTCTAGGGACAGAAAACTCTAGGTAGGGAGAGTGTCAGTTTCTTTCACTGTGCAAGTCCTTGTTTCCAGGGACAGGGAAGGACAGTGAGTGAATTCTCCTTGTGCTATAGTGTGCTTAAAAAAAACATTTTTTCTAGGGACAGAAAACTCTAGGTAGGGAGAGTGTCAGTTTCTTTCACTGTGCAAGTCCTTGTTTCCAGGGACAGGGAAGGACAGTGAGTGAATTCTCCTTGTGCTATAGTGTGCTTAAAAAAAACATTTTTTCTAGGGACAGAAAACTCTAGGTAGGGAGAGTGTCAGTTTCTTTCACTGTGCAAGTCCTTGTTTCCAGGGACAGGGAAGGACAGTGAGTGAATTCTCCTTGTGCTATAGTGTGCTTAAAAAAAACATTTTTTCTAGGGACAGAAAACTCTAGGTAGGGAGAGTGTCAGTTTCTTTCACTGTGCAAGTCCTTGTTTCCAGGGACAGGGAAGGACAGTGAGTGAATTCTCCTTGTGCTATAGTGTGCTTAAAAAAAACATTTTTTCTAGGGACAGAAAACTCTAGGTAGGGAGAGTGTCAGTTTCTTTCACTGTGCAAGTCCTTGTTTCCAGGGACAGGGAAGGACAGTGAGTGAATTCTCCTTGTGCTATAGTGTGCTTAAAAAAAACATTTTTTCTAGGGACAGAAAACTCTAGGTAGGGAGAGTGTCAGTTTCTTTCACTGTGCAAGTCCTTGTTTCCAGGGACAGGGAAGGACAGTGAGTGAATTCTCCTTGTGCTATAGTGTGCTTAAAAAAAACATTTTTTCTAGGGACAGAAAACTCTAGGTAGGGAGAGTGTCAGTTTCTTTCACTGTGCAAGTCCTTGTTTCCAGGGACAGGGAAGGACAGTGAGTGAATTCTCCTTGTGCTCTAGTGTGCTTAAAAAAAACATTTTTTCTAGGGACAGAAAACTCTAGGTAGGGAGAGTGTCAGTTTCTTTCACTGTGCAAGTCCTTGTTTCCAGGGACAGGGAAGGACAGTGAGTGAATTCTCCTTGTGCTATAGTGTGCTTAAAAAAACCATTTTTTCTAGGGACAGAAAACTCTAGGTAGGGAGAGTGTCAGTTTCTTTCACTGTGCAAGTCCTTGTTTCCAGGGACAGGGAAGGACAGTGAGTGAATTCTCCTTGTGCTATAGTGTGCTTAAAAAAAACATTTTTTCTAGGGACAGAAAACTCTAGGTAGGGAGAGTGTCAGTTTCTTTCACTGTGCAAGTCCTTGTTTCCAGGGACAGGGAAGGACAGTGAGTGAATTCTCCTTGTGCTATAGTGTGCTTAAAAAAAACATTTTTTCTAGGGACAGAAAACTCTAGGTAGGGAGAGTGTCAGTTTCTTTCACTGTGCAAGTCCTTGTTTCCAGGGACAGGGAAGGACAGTGAGTGAATTCTCCTTGTGCTATAGTGTGCTTAAAAAAAACATTTTTTCTAGGGACAGAAAACTCTAGGTAGGGAGAGTGTCAGTTTCTTTCACTGTGCAAGTCCTTGTTTCCAGGGACAGGGAAGGACAGTGAGTGAATTCTCCTTGTGCTATAGTGTGCTTAAAAAAAACATTTTTTCTAGGGACAGAAAACTCTAGGTAGGGAGAGTGTCAGTTTCTTTCACTGTGCAAGTCCTTGTTTCCAGGGACAGGGAAGGACAGTGAGTGAATTCTCCTTGTGCTATAGTGTGCTTAAAAAAAACATTTTTTTTCTAGGGACAGAAAACTCTAGGTAGGGAGAGTGTCAGTTTCTTTCACTGTGCAAGTCCTTGTTTCCAGGGACAGGGATGGACAGTGAGTGAATTCTCCTTGTGCTATAGTGTGCTTAAAAAAAACATTTTTTCTAGGGACAGAAAACTCTAGGTAGGGAGAGTGTCAGTTTCTTTCACTGTGCAAGTCCTTGTTTCCAGGGACAGGGAAGGACAGTGAGTGAATTCTCCTTGTGCTATAGTGTGCTTAAAAAAAACATTTTTTCTAGGGACAGAAAACTCTAGGTAGGGAGAGTGTCAGTTTCTTTCACTGTGCAAGTCCTTGTTTCCAGGGACCTGGAAGGACAGTGAGTGAATTCTCCTTGTGCTATAGTGTGCTTAAAAAAAAACATTTTTTCTAGGGACAGAAAACTGTAGGTAGGGAGAGTGTCAGTTTCTTTCACTGTGCAAGTCCTTGTTTCTAGGGACAGGGAAGGACAGTGAGGGAATTCTCCTTGTGCTATAGTGTGCTAAAGCATTCCTCATCAACCATCTTTGAAATCCTTGTTTTTTTGCACAGTCAGGGAAATTGTCGTTGTGCTATTCTGTGCAAAAGCAATCATCCTCAACCATATTTAGAAATCCTTAAGTAAAGGGACAGAGAAGGACACCTGAAGGTAGCCCTTATTGCTTTTTTCCCATCTCCCTGCAGGCCATCTATTAGAATGTCTGGAAGGCAAACAAGGAGAGGCAGACAGTCAGGAGGCAATAAAAGAGGGCAAGCAGGCTCTGTGTCTGGGGGCAACAGTGCTGGTCGTGGACGCTGTGCATTGTCATCAGCACATGGCCATGGGACACGCTTGTCCTTCTTTTCGGCAGCTGGACATGTTGAGCCACATCATGCCGAAGACTTGGTAGAGTGGATGACCAAGCCCTCCTCCTCCTCCTCATCCTCTCTCACCCAGGC
Source organism: Rana muscosa (assembly GCA_029206835.1). Classification (NCBI taxonomy): domain Eukaryota; kingdom Metazoa; phylum Chordata; class Amphibia; order Anura; family Ranidae; genus Rana; species Rana muscosa. The sequence goes on along the minus strand of JARGYO010005626.1, from coordinate 215,108,886 downwards.
TCAGGGTACTGGCAAAGCAGCTGCCAAAGCGTCCTCTTCCCTGTTATCAATGTCAGACTCATCATCAGTCACTCCTTCCCTAGACCCACCATGTCCTCCTCCTGAGGAGTCCCCCGAACTGTTTGAGCACAGTGTTGGGTACATGCTCCAGGAGGATGCCCAGCGTTTCGAAGGGTCTGATGATGAAACCCAGCTACAGGAAGGCAGTAGCGTGAGAGCAGACAGAGGGGATGCTCAAGAAGGACACCAATCTGGCAGTCATGTTCCAGCAGCTGCAGCATACTGCCAGATTGGCTCCAGTGATGAGGAGGGAGGGGATGATGAGGTCACTGACTCCACGTGGGTGCCTAATAGGAGAGAGGAGGATGAGGAGGAGGCACATCTCCAACGAGGCAGGATGCCCTTTGGTGGCCAGCGTAAGGGCAGTACACCGACGGAATCACACCGCAGAGCTCCGCCTGTGCAGGGCGCTGCCTCTGCCCGTCATTCAAAAAGTTCCTTGGTGTGGGCCTTTTTTGAGGCGAGTGCATCAGATCGCACAGCTGCTGTTTGCAACATATGTCTCAAGCGTATATCGCGTGGCCAAAACATCAGCCGCTTGGGTACCACATGCCTGACCAGACATATGTTGACCTGCCATGCAGCTCGTTGGCAAGCCTACCTCAAAGACCCACACCAAAGAACAAAGCGGACCTCTCCTTGCACCGCATCAGCTGGGATCTCCAACCCCACTATAACTTCAGTCCTCTCTGAAACATGCACTGAGAGGAATGAAGGTGTAGAATTAGGTGTGTCACAGCCAAGTACTTGCGGCCACTCTGCTAGCAGTACACCGACGTCCGATTCTAGCAGGCAAATTTCCCTGCCCCAGCTGCTGGACCGTCGAAAGAAGTTCACTCCCAGCCATCCACATGCCCAGCGGTTGAATGCTAGCTTGGCTAAATTGCTAGCACTTCAACTGCTGCCTTTTCAGTTGGTAGACTCGGCCCCCTTCCGTGAGTTTGTGCAATGTGCGGTTCCTCAGTGGCAGGTTCCCAAACGCCACTTTTTCTCACGGAAGGCTATTCCGGCTCTCTACCGGCATGTGGAAGGCATGTCTTGGCCTCGCTGGACAGGGCGGTCAGCGGTAAGGTGCATATTACCGCTGACTCATGGTCCAGCAGGCATGGACAGGGACGTTACCTTTCTTTCACGGCCCATTGGGTCACTCTTTTTGCAGCTGGGAAGGATGCAGGACAAGGTGCAGTAGTGTTGGAGGTTGTCCCACCGCCACGCCTCCAAAATGCTACTACTGGTTGTGACACACCTCTCTCCTCCACCCCCTCCTCTTCTTCTTCCTCCATGGCCTCTTCCTGTGGTTTGTCCTATGAACCAGCGGTGCTCCGTAGCCGTTCACGGGGCTACGCAAGTACGCAGGCAAAAAGATGCCATGCCGTGCTTGCGCTGGTGTGTTTGGGGGACAGAAGCCACACTGGGGCAGAGGTCCTGTCTGCTCTGCAGGGCCAGGCCGAGAGGTGGTTGACGCCACGCCAGCTTAAGCCAGGAATGGTGGTTTGCGACAATGGCACCAACCTCCTCTCCGCCCTTCGACAGGGACAACTGACCCATGTGCCCTGTGTGGCTCACGTCCTTAACCTGGTGGTGCAGCGGTTCTTGGGCAGGTACCCGGGCTTACAGGATGTCCTGAGGCAGGCCAGGAAAGTCTGTGTGCATTTCCGCAGATCTTATAATGCCAGTGCTCGCCTGGCTGAGCTGCAAAAGGAGTTGAACCTGCCCAAGAACCGCCTTATATGTGACATGCCCACCAGGTGGAACTCAACGTTGGCCATGCTGCAGCGGCTGCACACGCAGCAGAGGGCCATCAATGAGTACCTGTGCGACTACGGCACCAGGACAGGGTCAGGGGAGCTTGGTTTTTTTTCTCCACGCCAGTGGGGCATGATCAGGGATGCATGCACTGTCCTGGCACCATTTGAGGAGGCCACGAGGATGGTGAGCAGTGACAGTGCATGCATCAGTGACACTGTACCTCTTGTCCACCTGTTGGAGCACACGCTGCGTGGAATAATGGACAGGGCACTTGAGGCAGAACAGAGGCAGGAAGAGGAGGACTTCCTTGCCTCTCAAGGCCCCCTTTACCCAGACAGTGTTCCTTCTGTCCTACCCATCGCACAGGAAGAGGAAGAGGAGGAGGAGGAGGAGGAGGAGGAGGAGGATTGTGTCAGCATGGAGGTGGAGGCTGGCACTCAGCATCATCAGCAGCAGTCTTTTAGGGATGATTTACAGTCCCAAGAAACCAGTGGACTTGTACGTGGCTGGGAGGAGGTGACTGCGGATCATGTCGTCCTTAGTGACCCAGAGGACTCCGGAGCGAATGCCTCAGCAAACCTACGCTGCATGGCCTCCCTGATCCTGCAAAGTCTGCGGAAGGATCCTCGTATTCTTCGGATCAAGGAGAGGGACCATTACTGGCTGGCCACTCTCCTTGATCCACGGTACAAGGGTAAGGTTGCGGACCTTATGTTACCGTCGCAGAGGGAGCAGAGGATGAGACAACTCCGGGAGGCCTTGCAGAAAGGTCTGTGCAACGCGTTCCCAGAGACTGGGAGGTTACAAACTCCTGGTCCTGGACAACGAGTTGCTGAGGCTTCGGCCAGTCAAAGAAGGAGCGGTGGGGAAGGTGGCCGTCTGACCGATGCGTTCAGACAATTCTTTAGTCCGCAGCCCCAAAGTATGATCGGTTCCAGCAACCATCGCCAGCGTCTGATAAACATGGTGCAGGAATATCTAGGGGCAAGGTCAGACTTGGACACCTTCCCCACCGAAAATCCTCTGGCTTACTGGGTCTTGAGGATGGATCACTGGCCAGAGCTTGCACAGTATGCAATTGAGCTACTGGCCTGTCCTGCATCCAGCGTTCTTTCGGAACGCACATTCAGTGCTGCTGGAGGATTTGTCACGGATCACAGGGTGCGCCTGTCCACCGACTCGGTTGATCGACTGACTTTCATCAAGATGAACCAGTCTTGGATCACCACCAGCTACCACACACCTGATGCTGATATACCAGACTAATTGATTTTAACATGTCACATCCCTTCAAGACTGATGCTGATGCTGAGTGCCTGTGCTGTTATGTTGACTGGCTATCCTCCTCCTCCGAGTCCTCAATGATACGATTGATGATGATAGCTTGGAAGATCATTTTTGTTTATGGGTGCCGCCACCAGTGGCTAAGGCCCAATTTTTCAGCCCCTGTTTTACAGGGGCGTGTACTTACAATTTTTTTAGCAATAATTTGCCATAGGGCTCATTGCTGTGCTCCAAGTACAGTATCTGTGAGGGGTTGGAGTGTTGTGGCACCAGTGCCTAAGGCCCAATTTTTCAGCCCCTGTTTAACAGGGGCGTGTCATTACAATTTTTGAAGCAATACTTTGCAACAGGGCTCATTGCTGTGCTCCAAGTACAGTATCTGTGAGGGGTTGTAGTGTTGTGCCACCAGTGCCTAAGGCCCAATTTTTCAGCCCCTGTTTAATAGGGGCGTGTCATTACAATTTTTGAAGCAATACTTTGCAACAGGGCTCATTGCTGTGCTCCAAGTAACGTATCTGTGAGGGGTTGTAGTGTTGTGCCACCAGTTCCTAAGGCCCAATTTTTCAGCCCCTGTTCAACAGGGGCATGCAATTACAATTCTTGATCTAATAATTCACAGCAGGGCCCATTGCTGCACCCACCAAGAGTAACTCTGAGGGCTTACAGTGTTGTGGCAACGCCACCACCACCACCACGAAAGGCCCAATTTTTCAGCCCCTGTTCAAAAGGGGCATGTAATTACAATTCTTGATCTAATAATTCACAGCAGGGCCCATTCCTGCACCCACCAAGAGTAACTCTGAGGGCTTACAGTGTTGTGGCAACACCACCACCACCACCACCACCACCACGAAAGGCCCAATTTTTCAGCCCCTGTTCAACAGGGGCATGCAATTACAATTCTTGATCTAATAATTCACAGCAGGGCCCATTGCTGCACCCACCAAGAGTAACTGTCAGGGCTTACAGTGTTGTGGCACCAGCACCACCATCAAAGGCCCAATTTTTACTACCACTGTTCAACAATTATATGTAATTAAAATTCCTGATATAATAGTTGACAGCAGGGCGTTCCAGCACCAACCAAGAGTAACTGTGAGTGCTTACAGTGTTGTGCCAACACCAACAACTAAGGGGCCTATTTCTGCAGAGTATATACGGCAGGTCCCTACTTTCAAACATCCAACTTACAAACGACTCCTACTTGCAAACGCAAGAAGACAACAGGAAGTGAGAGGAAATCTACCCCTTGGAAGGAAAATTCTCTCCTGTAAGAATAAATATGGGAGAAAGGTGTCTCCTCTCTACTGATGCTTTATCAGCAATCCTTGTTTCAAGAAAAACACCACATTTCAAAAACAGTTGTCATTGGGACGGAAAGTGAGGTGAAATGTTCTGAACAGGGGCACAGACAGCAAAACAAATGTTACAGGGGTGATAACCCTTACCTATGTTTTCCAAAAAGTTTAAAAATAGATTTTTGGGCTGGAGCTACACTTCAACAATGTACCTGTTCAAAATTACAAACAGATTCTACATAAGAACAAACCTACAGTCCCTGTCTTGTATGCACCGCCTGTATACTGCTGTTCAGAGTATATAGGGCCTTTTTTATTTTATGTGCGGGGTTCCCCTTAATATCCATACAAGACCCAAAGGGGCTGGTAATGGGCTGGGGTAGGGGGGGGGTGATGGGGTAGCTATGCCATTTTTCTTAAAGATTTTCATCCATATTACCGGGACCAGACATTACATTAAAGCCGCAAGCAGTTTTAAATGGCTTTTTTTTCCTTTAGAAGTGTCATTTTGTGCAGGGACAGTTCTAAACACGGGAAACACGTGGCACTTCACAGGCATACTTTAGACACCCCCCAGGTACGATATTTAAAGGAATATTTGACTTTTATTTTTTCACTTTATGCATCATTAAAATGACTGCTCCCGAAAAACGACCGTTTTTAAAACTTCTTTTTGCATTGATACATGTCCCCTGGTGCAGAACCCGGGTTCCCAAACCCTTTTTAGGACAATAACATGCATAATAGTTGTTATAATTAGCACTTTAGAATTTGAACGTTCGCATCCATTGTATTTAATAGGGTTCTAATGTTCGTACGAACTTTCGGTCCTTTCGCGGGTTCTGGTGCGAACCGAACCCGGGGGTGTTCGGCTCATCACTACCTCCGAACATCGGACTTTACGATCAGCTGTAGACGGCGCCTGCGCACAATAGCCGAGATTGTGCCACACGCTCTGGATGCTCGTGCTACTCTGCAAGGGGCAGATTTCTTCATGATGGGCGCGTGTGAGGGGCGGATGCCTACAGAAGGGGGCGTATTTTGTAATGATGGGCAGTGCTGCTAAGATGGGGTCGTTTAGCCAACTGAAGGGCGGGTTTTTCAATGTTGATGAGGGGGGTTTGCAGGGCCTATTTAGCTCGCTAACACAAGCAATAGCACTGCCCATCATTATAAAATATGCCCCCTTCTGTAGGCATCCGCCCCTCACACGCGCCCATCATGAAGAAATCCGCCCCTTGCAGAGTAGCACGAGCATCGGAAGCGTGTGGCACAATGACGGCTATTGTGCGCAGGCGCCGTCTACAGCTGATCGTAAATTCCGATGATCGGAGGCTTTCTGCAGCTCAGTGCTGCGCATGCGCAGTACCGGGCGGGCATTATTCGACAGGGGGCATTTCTCGTCAGAACACCGGTGTTGTGTCCAACCACCAATTTGTCAAAATCTCCAATTACTAAGGTTTTAAATAAACCAGAAGTGACGTGGTTGGAGTTTTTGATGGGTCGGAGATATTGACAGAACACTGGGGTGCAGATGGAAATCGGACATTATTTGTAACCACCTAAAGACCGGGACTTTTCTGGCACCTTTTGTTTTACAAGTTCAAATCTGTATTTTTTTTTTGCTAGTAAATTACTTAGAAAACCCCCCCCCAAACATTATATATATATATATATTTGGCAAAGACCCTAGAGAACTAAATTTATTTGCGAAAAAATACAATTTAATGAGTTAAAAAAAACCCGCTATATATATATATATACCCCAATTTTTTCTTTTCTTTTGTTAAATATAAAAGATGGTGTTACACTGAGTAAATCGATATCTAACATGTTACGCTTTAAAATTGCGGCCACTCGTGGAATGGCGCCAAACTACTGTATTTAAAAAATCTCCATAGGCGACGCTTTAAAAATGTTCACAGGTTACCAGTTTAGAGTTACAGAGGAGGTCTAGTGCTAGAATTATTGCTCTCACTCTAACGATCGCGGCGATATCTCACATGTGTGGTTCGAACAGAGTTTATATTTGTGGGCGCGACTTACGTATGCGTTCAGTTCTGCGCACGATCTCGGAGGGGCGGGGCGCTTTACATTTTTTTATTTTATTTATCTTATTTTTTTTTTTCCCCCTTTAAAAAAAAAATGTCTCTTTAATTTTTTATTGACCCCTTTATTCCTATGTAAACATCCCCTGTAATAGAAATAAGGGGTGACAGGTCCTCTTTATGGGGAGATCATGTAATAGAAATAAGGGGTGACAGGTCCTCTTTATGGGGAGATCTTGTAATAGAAATAAGGGGTGACAGGTCCTCTTTATGGGGAGATCTTGTAATAGAAATAAGGGGTGACAGGTCCTCTTTATGGGGAGATCTTGTAATAGAAATAAGGGGTGACGGGTCCTCTTTATGGGGGGGATCTCATGTAATAGAAATAAGGGGTGACAGGTCCTCTTTATGGAGATATCTGGGGGTCAAAAAGACCCCAAATCTCTTTACCTTTAAAAAACAAGGCATCAAATAATTTTTTTAAAATATTTTTCTCAAACAAAAAGTTTACTTCCGCCCTAGACTGGAAGTGATGTCATGACGTCGCTCCAGTCCTCCAAGGCCATAGACGCAATCAGAGACGAATTGGTCTCTGCTCACTTCAGTCATCAGATCCTCCTAGAACTGCACAGGTCCCCCATAACCTGAGCCCATGAGGAGGATCCCCCCCCACCCAAAGCCCCCCAGTACTGCACAGGTCCTCCCGTTTCCTGAGCCCCATGAGGATCCCACCGCACCCAGAGCTCCCCAATACTGCACAGGTCCCCCCATATCTTGAGCCCCATAAGAATCCCACCCAGAGCCCCCTCAGTACTGCACTGGTCTCCTTCATATCCTGAGCCCCATGAGGATCCCACCCAGAGCTCCCCAGTACTGCACAGGTCCCCCAATTTCCTGAGCCCATGGGGAGGATCCCCCTCACCTAAAGCCCCCAGTACTGCACAGCACCCCCCCCCATATCCTGAGCCCCATGAGGATCCCACCACACCCAGAGCCCCCTAGTACTGCACAGATGCCCCATGAGGATCTCATCCCACCCAGAGCTCCCCAGTTTTGCACAGGTCCCCCCCATGTCCTGAGCCCCACGAGGAGGAGGATGATCCCCACACCCAGAGCTCCCCAGTACCTGTCAGGCCCCCCATATCCTGAGCCCCATGAGGATTCCACTGCACCCACAGCTCCCCAATACTGCAAAGGTCCCTCTATATCCTGAGCCCCATGAGGAGGATGATGATCCCCACACCCAGAGCCCCCCAGTACTTGTCAGGCCCCCATATCCTGAGCCCCATGAGGATCCGCCCCACCCAGAGCCCCCCCCAATACAGCACTGGTCCCCCCCCCCATATTATGAGCCTCATGAGGATACCCCATTTACAGCCCATTACTGCACAGCTCCCCCCATACCTTGAGCCCCATGAGGATCCACCCCCACCCAGAGCCCCCCAATACTGCACACATCCCCCAATATCCTAAGCCTCAAGAGGATCCACCCCACCCAGAGCCCTCAATACTGCAAAAGTATCCCCATATCCTGAGCCCCATGAGAACCCCCCCCACACTGTACCAGACATGAGGCCCAAGGGGATCCCCTCCCACCCACCCAGAGTCCCCCAATACTGCACAGGTCCCCCCATATCCTGAACCCCATGAGAATCCCCTCCCAGTACTGCACAGGTTCTCCCCATTCCCCTAAGTCACATTAAAAGGATACCCCCCACCCAGAGCCCCCCTATATCCCGAGCCCAATGAGGATCTCCCCCACCCGGAACCCCCTAGATCTCCCCCCCCCCATTGTTTGGCAAATGTGATTGGCGGACGTGATGTGCGGCAAGAGGCGGAGTCAGGAGAAATCTGAGAAAACAATATTTATTTTATGTTTAAGAAAAATACAAATACACAAAAATCAATACACAGAGGAGGGACAGAACAATACTGACAGGTAATATACAGGTGAAGATGGAGGACAGAACTAGCGTGCACCAATGGGGGGACACCCCACCAGTGGAGTCACCTGCAGGTGAAATCCCTCCCCCATACACCTGTGGGGGTCATCTGGTGAGGAGAGACTCCTCCCCATACACTTGTGGGGGTCACCTGCAGTAGAGATCCCTCCCCCATACACCTGTGGGGGGGGTCACCGGAAGGAGAGATCCCTCCCCCATACACCTGTGGGGGTCACCTGCAGCAGGAGAAATCCCTTCCCCGTACACCCGTGGGGGGGGGGGGGGGTTTACCAGTGGGGTCTGACTCTGGGCCGTATAAAATATGTACAAGAAACCCTCTTCTCTCAATTTTCACAGAAAACACCCCCTCCCCCCCCACTGCTCCGGATGAACATCGACCATCATTATCTACACTATAAATACATTTACAAGCAGTTTTTGGTGGACGTTTGGTGACTGAGGAGGAGACTAAAGTATCAGTAGATGGTCCCAGGCCTCGTCCAATCAGATCATCCACTGGTCCTGGTCCTGCTCAGCTCCCTCCATGTCGGCCTGAAAAAAACAGAAGAGAAGATTCAGAGGACGGAACGTGGCTCAGCATACGAGGTCACATGACTTCAGAGACATTCATACACTCGGGAGATCAGATCAAGCGTACAACGTTACAATGTTGCAGCTTGATGGGGCCAGTGGATGATCAGCCTGGGAGGCACTGGTGATGTTGCCGTCTCAGGGGGGCAGCTGGGAGGCACTGGTGATGTTGCCGTCTCATTGGGCAGCTGGGAGGCACTGGTAATGTTGCCGTCTCATTGGGCAGCTGGGAGGCACTGGGTGATGTTGCCTTCTCATGGGGGGGGAGCTGGAAGGCACTGGTGATCTTGCCATCTCAGGGGGGTCAGCTGGGAGGCACTGGTGATGTTGCCTTCTCAGGGGGGGCAGCTGGGAGGCACTGGTGATGTTGTCTTCTCATGGGGGGCAGCTGGGGGGCACTGGTGATGTTGTCTTCTCATGGGGGGGCAGCTGGGGGGCACTGGTGATGTTGCCTTCTCATGGGAGGCAGCTGGGAGACACTGGTGATGTTTGCCTTCTCATGGGGGGGGGCAGCTGGGAGGCACTGGTGATGTTGCCTTCTCATGGGGGCAGCTGGGAGGCATGGGTGACAAGGTCTTCCCTTATCCCTCGCAGCCAGCGCCCACTTCTTCCCTCTGACAATCCAGATTGTGGGCGGGCCCCCACCATCCTTAGAATGTGGGACTAATGATCCTTCACTGTACCTGATGAGGTCACAGCTGCAACCACCAGCCAGAGCATTGAAGAGAAGAGGCATCAGGGGTAGAGGAGCGGGGCTTTGCTTCCTCATGTCAGGGATGCTCTCCTGATGACTGGAGGGGATAATGAATAGAGGTTGAGGAAGCACAGAATGGATGAAGCAGAAGCAAAGAGATCCATGCACTGCAGATCCTCAGCTACAGCTTCCCCTCCAGCAAGGAGAATAATAAGCAGGACTGCAGTGATGTCCCCAAATCTCACTTCAAATCTGCTGAGACTAGCAGTCAGAGGCTGCAGTGCCTTAGATGATCTCACACTAGAGATATACAGCTATGAGGAGCAGAACAGGTGCGCCTGGGCTTAGAAAGCGCCCCGATATCAGGAGCGCCTAGGCCCAGGAGGCGCCCCGATATCAGGAGCACCTAGGGCCCAGGAGGCGCCCCGATATCAGGAGCACCTAGGCCCAGGAGGCGCCCCGATATCAGGAGCACCTAGGCCCAGGAGGCGCCCCGATATCAGGAGCACCTAGGCCCAGGAGGCGCCCCCGATATCAGGAGCACCTAGGCCCAGGAGGCGCCCCGATATCAGGAGCACCTAGGCCCAGGAGGCGCCCCGATATCAGGAGCACCTAAGGCCCAGGAGGCGCCCCGATATCAGGAGCACCTAGGCTCAGAGGCGCCCCGATATCAGGAGCGCCTAGGCTCAGGAAGCACCCCGATATCAGGAGCGCCTAGGCTCAGGAAGCACCCCCGATATCAGGAGCGCCTAGGCTCAGGAAGCGCCCCGTAATCAGGTGAATGGGGGAATCACTTTCTAATACCTCTCTCCGGAGCCTGGGAAAAGCCGCAGTTTCTAATGCACAGCGATGACGTCACTGACCTCTGCTGGGTACCCCACTAAGAAATCCGATCGTTTTGAAGAATAAAATATGGACTTCCGTGAGTGCTCCTGGACGGGCAGTAGGAGGCGGCACTGCGATCAGCTCTGAGGAGGAAAGCTCAGGCAGACACAGCCGGACTCTTCCACTGACCTCAATCTCACCGTCATCTGGAGACTCGTTATAATCGTTCATTTCATCATGTCCTGCATGTCCTCATCGTCCTCCGAATCCTCCTCGCTGTCCTCGTCATCCTCGTCGTCCTCTTCCTCCTCCTCGTCGTACGGCTGCAGGGGGGGGATAAGGTAGGCGGAGTTACAAAATAAATAAATACACAACCCAATTTTTTGTGTAAAAATATGAAAGATTTTACACCGAGTAAATAGATACCAAACATGTCACGTTTCAAAAATTGCTGCGAAAGCGTGAAAGGCCATTCAAAAGTGGAAGTTACGCTTTAAGGCATCCTTCCCGACTCCTGTTTGTGAAACGGAGCTGTTGGGGGGGGGGGGGGGGGGGAGTACCCGATTTTGACAGGTACCCGCTCCCACAGTCTTAGGCAATAGAAAGTGGAGTTCCCACCCCCCCCCTACTGAAAATGGCGGGTGGGCACCCAGCTGTGAAGCGACAAGCTGTCACAGCCTGGTGCCCATAGTAGAGATGGCGGCGCTGCCAAAAGGAGGACACAGGGAGAAAACGGCTGCGGGTTGATCACGTCGCTGGATCCTGGGACAGCTTTTTGTAGCGGCGGACTTTTAATAAAAACACAAAAACTATTGGAGCTCCGCCTTAAAAAACCTCCATAGGCGACGCTTTAAATTTTTTTACAGGTTCCCAGTTTTAGAGTTACAGAGAAGGTCTAGGGCTAGAATTATTGCTCTCACTCCAACGATCGCGGCGATACCTCACATATGCGTGCGCGAGCTACGTATGCGTTCGCTTCTGCAGGCAAGCACGGAGGGAAGGGGCCGCTTTAACCACTTGCCGACCGGCCAACAGAATGACACGGGCAGGCATATGGGCGTACAGGTACGTCCCTTTAAATTTCCGCCAGAGGCGCGCGCCTCATGAGTCCCGGGCAGTCCGCGATTGCGGTCAGCAAGAGCAGAACAGGGGGATGCCTTTGTAAACAAGGCATTCCCCTATTCTGCCTAGTGACACTGTCACTGATGACCGCTTCCCCGTGATTGGGAACGGTCATCAGTCACATGTAGCCACGCCCCCTAACAGTAAGAATTACTCCCTAGGAAACACTTAACCCCTTGCAGCGCCCCCTAGTGGTTAACCCCTTCACTGCCAGTGTCATGTTCACATTAATCAGTGCATTTTTATAGCACTGATTGCTGTAAAAAATGACAATGGTCCCAAAATGGTGTCCGATGTGTGCGCCATAATGTCGCATTCACGATAAAAAAAAAAAACAAAAAAAAAACAAACGCAGATCGCCGTCATTACTAGTAAAAAAAAAAAAATTATAAATAAAAATGCCATAAAACTACCCCTATTTTGTAGAAGCTAGAACTTTTACGCAAACCAATCAGACGCTTATTGCGATTTTTTTAACCACAAATATGTATAGAAGAATACGTATCGGCCTAAACTGAGGAAAAAAAAAATGTTTGTTTTTTTTTATATATTTTTTGGGGATATTTATTATAGCAAAAAAGTAAAAAATATTGCAAATTTTGAAAAAAAAAAAAATTGTCGCTCTATTTTTGTTTATAGCGCAAAAATTAAAAAACCGCAGAGGTGATCAAATACCACCAAAAGAAAGTTCTATTT